>CAJQZJ010001638.1:6364609-6383727 GCA_907164525.1 Lophiomys imhausi
GGGGGAGTAGGGAGGGGATTGTGATTGAGATGTAACTTGAAGAAATAAAAAATAAATTATTAAAAAAATACATAAAGCCAATAAAGGATTTTTAATAATCTCTAAAAAAATAAAATAAAATTTAAAAATAACATAATTTTGCACAAGCCTGCACTCCCACCAGCAATGGAGGAGGGTTCCCCTTTCTACATACCCTCGCCAGCATGTGCTGTCATTTGAGCTTTTGATTTTGATCTTAGCCATTCTGACAGGTGTGAGATGGAATCTCAGAGTCTTGAGTTGCATTTCTCTGATGATTAAGGATGCTGAGCATTTCTTCAAGTGTCTCTCAGCCTTTAGGGATTCTTCCTTTGTGAATTCTCTGTTTAGCTCTTTTCACCATTTTTTTAATTGGATTATTTGGTTTCTTGGCATTTAATTTCTTGAGTTCTTTGTAAATTTTGGATATTAGCCCTCTGTCAGATGTGGGGTTGGTAAAGATTTTTTTCCCAGTCTGTAAGCTGCAGTTTTGTTTGAATGACAGTGTCTTTTGCTTTACAGAAGCTTTTCGGTTTCATAAGGTCCCATTTATTGATTGTTGTTGGTCTTACGTCCTGAGCTGTTGGTGTTCTGTTCAGGAAGAACCACTATGGAGGTCAGTCTGGTGATATCTTAGAAAACTTGGAATAGCTCTGTCTCGGGACCCAGCCATACCACTTCTGGGTATACACCCAAATGACTCCTCACTGAATCACAAGGAAGCTTACTCATCTATGTTCATAGCAGCCTTATTTGTAATAACTAGAAACTGGAAACAACCCAGATGTCCCTCAACTGAAGAATAGATTAAAAAACTGTGGTACATCTACGCAATGGAATACTACTCTATGCTATCAGAAAAAATGAAATCATGGAATTTGCAGCCAATTGGATGGAACTAGAGAAGCTCATCCTGAGTGAGCTAACCCAGACTCAGAAGGATGCACATGACATCTATTCACTTATAGTCAGATTTTAGCCATATAGTACAGGATATCTATACTACAACCAACGCACCAAAGGGAACATGGAGATAGACTTGTTTGTTTGTTTGTTTTATTTTTGGGTTTTTTTTTGTTTTTTTGTTTTCTCTCCCTGGCAATGAGACACTTTTCACTGGTGGTACTGCCTTGTAGGCCCCCAGTGTATGAGGAGGCTCTTGGCACTCATATGACTTCTGAACTGGGGCGGGGGACTGTTATGTAGGGACACTCCACTCTAGAGGAGTGGGTTAGGGGGTAGAGGGTGGGAGGGTGGGGCTGGGAAGGGGGGAAAGAGGACAATATGATGGAGATGTAACCTGAAGCAATAAATAAATAAATTTATTTTAAAAATAACATAATTTTTTTAAAAAGCAGAGTCATTTGACTCTTAGCCCCCATTTCAATGAAGGATTTTAAAATTCTGCTAACAACCAGGATCATATTTTAGATCAGAACTGATTATGAGACTTAATCTCAAAGAAGGGTTTTTTTGTTTTGTTTTTTGGGATTTTTTTTTTTTTTCAGTGAAGTGTCCGTGAACTCTGTAAGTGCTCTGATCTCACAAGGCTGAAATAACCAAGGAAGCATTACATCATTATTTTGTTTTCAAATTAGTTTGTTTTTTTCACATTCCAATTGCCATTCCTCTCCCTCTTCCCAATCCCCACCCTCCCACCCACTTTCCCCATACTCTCCCCCCAACCTGGTACCAACCCACTCTGGGATATCAAATCGCATCAGGACTAATTGCCTCCCCTTCCACTGAGGCAAGACAATGCAGTTCTGCCAGGAAAACAGGTTCTAGAAGGAGGCAACCTTGTCCAAGTCACAGATAGTCCCTATTCCAATTGTTAGGTGGTCCACTTGAGTACCAAGCAGCCTGTCCACTTCATATGTGCAGTGTGCCTAGGACCGGTCAATGCATGTTCTTTGGTTTTTAGTTCAGTCTCTATGAGTTCCCTTCTGTCCCATTTAATTGGCTATGGTGGTCTCCTTGTGCTGTCCTTGATCTCTCCAGCTCCCTCAAACCTTCCCCGAATTTTTCCTGAAGACTCCCTGATTTTTGCCTGTTTGGCTGTGGGCATTACATCATTCTTAAAAATGTAGATTCCAGTAATGATCTTTGACCATAAAAATCTTGGAAACAACTTTGAACAAGCTGCACTCTTAAAACACAAAAAAACTGCCTTGTGAAAAAGTTGTATAATTACTAAAAAGCTTACTCGTGCTGTGCGTAATCATTTAATCTGGAGAGAAATGAGATTCACTTTGATTATGTAAATAGTGCTATTTTGAACAATCCTTTAAGTACTAGTATTCAGCCAGTCTTTATGGCTACTTATTCCCAGGGTCTCAGAGTATTTTCCATTAATTTCTCAAAGGCATTATTTCCCAGTGGTACTCTGCCTTCCTAATGCTGCTGCCCTTTAAAACAATTCCTCATGTTCTGGTTACCCCCCAACCATAAAATTATTTTGTTGGGGCTCCTAACTGTAATTTTGCTATTGTTATAAATCATAGTCTAAATATGATATGCAGGATATATGGCAGCGACCTACAAGTCGAGAACCACTGTGCCGGTGCATTGTTCATCTTGTTTGGGTATATGTTGTAATCAGGTGCTGCATACTTTGAGAAGAAACTATGCCAGGACTTTCAAATTTAATTTCAGCGGCTTATAGTTGCCATATGGGATGGCACTACCATGATTGAAGCCACACTTCTGTGACCTAGGAGAGAAAGGAGGGGGAGGGAGGTACAGAGGAGGATGGAAAGACAAGAAAAGTTCAAATGGAGAAAGGAGGCGGTGAAAATGTAATAAGGGATAAACAAAGAGAGAAGAAATAAGCCCAGAAGGAAAACTGGGCACTTGAGCCAAAGAACCAGGCTTCCAGAAAAGTCAAGAGTTTTCCCCACAGCCTGCTCTGGGCAAACTTCAGCCTCTGTTGTATCAAGTCATCATTAAGATTATAGCAGCTGGGGATGAATGCAAAGACAGATTAGCAGACACACTGACATCCTCAGCTCGCAGTCTGAATGTATTCTATGAGTCTCGCTTGGACAAACCAGAAGCTTCTGCTATGCACGCTGCATCCAGAACATCACATGCTTATCCAGCTTCTGGTTATAACTACAAACGTTCTTCCTTCCCCGTGATGTAGCAACCGATGTGGGAGCTTCACCAAAAATCTCTACTCTGTTGCCACGCTGCTTTTGAGAAGGAAAATTAATCCTGCCCTGAATGAGGCTTGATGCCATCCATCTCCATTAGAGGAAGGTGAGGGGTGCTACTCAGGGGTACTACCATATAAATGACCTACAAGGTCAAAAATTTCCTTTGTTAATGATATGTCTTAGTAGTTTCTTGGAATCTTTATTTCAGAGTCCAGGCATTATATTATAATACTCACATATTTGTGGATGGGGAGGAGCTGACAATTATATTGGGTACACGAGTGTTTAAAGCACTTTCAAGCCCTGGAATTTCAGTCATCTGTCTACCTCAAATCTAAACAAATGCTTTGCAAAGCCAGCTTATAATCAGTTGCTCTGATGGCTGCAGATGCTTTGAGCTTGTGTTGAACTGTGCCTCCTGGTGGGAGCAAAGGCAGGAGGCATCTGTTCACCTCGCAGCTTGGTACAAAGCAGAGATAAGGCTCCATTAATGCACTCCGAGGGTGTACCTGGAGGGACCTAAGACCTCCTATTGGGCCCCACCTACTAAGTTCCACCACCTCTGGTAGTGCTGTGCTGAGCAAAGCCACTAACACGTGGGGCTTTGAGGGACTAAAAACACAAGCATCAGAAAACAAACAACTCAATTCAAAAAACGAGCCATAGATCCAAAGAGAGTTCTGAAAAGAGACACAAGTGCCTAATAAACACGTCTCCAACTGTCAGGGAAGTGAGAGCCAGACCACCTTGAGTTCCATCTCACCAGGGTCAGAATGGTTGTCATAAGGAAATCAAAGCCAGCAAATGTTAGTGAGGGTGTGAGCAGACAGAACCCCTATTCACTGACGGTGGAACAACGCTATGTGGCCTGGGAGTCTTGGGGCTCATTCTGAGGACAACACTAGTCTTGAACACATAGCCAACACATGACTCAGTTTCCTGAATGCTGGGATAATTTAAGCATCACCCACCACATCTAGCTTCTGAATTTTCAATTAAGATTAATACATTCTGGGCTGGAGATCTAGTTCAGTGGTTAGGAACACTTACTGCTCTTGCAGAGGACTCAGAGTTTGTTCTAAGAATCATTCGTGGGTCACAACTTCCTGTAACTTCACTTCCAGGGGTTCCCTTTTCTGGCCTGTGGGAGCACCAAGCACATGTATGGGCCACATTCATATATGCTGATACTCATACATATACATAGAAACAAATAAACCTTTAAAAGATTAATAATAATTAATTAGCTGATTAGCGAAATAATTAATAATAGTTAATTAATCTTATTATTTTGTGCTGAGGATTGCACATAAGACCTCATAAATGGTAAACAAATGCTTCATCGCTGTACTGAGCAGCAGCTCTAATTCCTTATTCAGTCCAATTAAATATAAGGTTTCATCCCATGAATAAACTAATTAAATATCAAATTTAAGATTAGATTCGTATTTTAGTCTAATTTTAATTTAACCTTCAGTTTAGTCCTTCACATTTGCTTTGTTCCCCTCAGCTTCTCCTAGGCAGCAGTAACTCCAGACAATGGTGTTTGCATGGTCAGGGCAAAGTCTTACTTATTTTAGTGTGAAGTGAAAAACCTGCCTGGCAGTTTAGTCCAGACGCAAAGACATAATGAGCGTGGGATAAATCTGAGAGAGAGCGCGAGAGCGAGAGTGAGTTTTTCCAGGAGCACTGGATTTTTCTCAGGCATCCAGAGTTAGAAATAACTTGTCCCGTGTCCTATGGCATGTATGGGTGCCCAGTAGGCTCATTCTTCAAAATTTACTATGGTATTTATGGAGGATTATGCTGATGATGGGGCATTCTGGTTCACTTATTAAACACAACTGATCAGACTTACATCTGCTTTCTAAAATTGTAATTAAAAATTTAAAACTATGTGGGGGGGAAAAAGTTATATTTAGGATGTTTTATGGGGATGTGTGTATCTTAGCTGACTTCTGAAGAACTGACTCCAAAAAGGGGGGCGGGGAGCTGTCTTGTGTCATAGCCAGCAGAAGAGCTGCAAAATTGAAGGTACTGGGTACCAGCACCTCAAGAAGACAGAGCGAGAGAAGTAAAGTGGGATTGGAAGGGCTAAAAACATTAGGATTGGCTAATATTTAGGACACCTTGATTCAGCAGCCCCATTTAAAATCCATGAATGGAACAGCAGCAGCCCAGAATCTTTCCCCAGCTGGCTCAACCAAGAAACTATTTATCCCCATTCCTAATTGCTAGAACTAAGATAGAGGCTTCCTCCTTGCAAGCTGTCCTTTACAGTGCTGGAATGTTCTATGCAGGTTGCTTGCAGGGAAAAAAAAATTCATTAGGGGCCTTACATCAGTGTAAACACTGTCTCCTACACACAAACTGTCAGGCAAGTTGTGCCCACTTGTGCAAAAGTGGTATGGTGGTTATGGGGGCAACCAATCACTTTCTGGTTGGAATTGAAGCCCATTTCACAGTAGGAAATTCATGCCTGGTACTGCAAATTTGGCCAATAAATGGAGGTCCTACTGAGAAAGCTACTGCTACTGTTTTACTAAATGGAATGATGTGCCCATCAAATTGCCTTCTAAATCATGTTTATGGCTATATATTAATGTAGCCATCAGCGTTAGTCAGAGAAGGTAACCTCAGAGATCCATTACTGATCAAAGTAAATGCTCAGCCCTAAATATGACATCTACATCATCCTCTCCAAGACTCAAGGAATACCGTGCAAGAGGAGGAAGAAAAAATTTTAAGAGCCAGGGGAAAGGGCAGAATGTTATGGAATGCTATCTTCCAGGCATACCATGGCTGTTGCACTCTCAAATTCATAACAGCTGTGATTACCTGCACAAGTATGAGACAAATTCAACATCCTGTTGCAGGGTAGGGAGGAACTCACAAGGCCCCACCCCACCCTCAAGATCTATAAGCAGTTAATGGTTGCTAGGGAGGAAGCAGTGTTTTTAATTGCCAGTGATAAGGTGCCCATGCTCTAGTGAGCAAGCTTAATGAAAGTCATTGGATCACAAAACAAGACAACAAAAATTAATGTAGAAGGGAGACTAGATGGAAAGAGAAAAGATCATAAAGGGGGGCACAATCACAGTAATAGCATTGTGTGCGTGTGTTAATAAAACTACCACAATGAAACCCATCATTGTGAATAATTAATATATGCTAATAATCTTCTAAATAAAGCTGCATCTTTTTTTTTTTTTTTTTTTTGGTTTTTCGAGACAGGGTTTCTCTGTGTAGCCCTGGCTGTCCTGGACTTGCTTTGTAGACCAGGCTGGCCTCGAACTCACAAAGATCCGCCTGCCTCTGCCTCCCAAGTGCTGGGATTAAAGGTGTGCGCCACCACCGCCCGGCTGTAAAGCTGCATCTTGAGACATGATGGGGAAGTTTTCCAAAGCTGTGTCAGACGTGAATCTACAGATGGAAAAATAACCTAAAGAATCAGGCAGAGAGCCGGGCAGTGGTGGCGCACGCCTTTAATCCCAGCACTTGGGAGGCAGAGGCAGGTGGATCTTTGCAAGTTCGAGGCCAGCCTGGTCTACAAAGTGAGTCCAGGAAAGCCAGGGCTACACAGAGAAACCCTGTCTCGAAAAAACAAAAAAAAAAAAAAAAAAAAAGAATCAGGCAGAGAAAAGAGAGAACTCAGGAAATTTTCTTAAGTCAAAGACAGTTTTGCGAGTTCCAGCTTGAACGAAGGATGATGTGATTAACCAAGAAAAGATGAAAGAAAAGGAAAAACAAGTTTGTTGAGTTTGAGAGGCTGGGATGTGAAATAGAAATACTGAGCTCCATATTGGATTTAACATCCAGGAAAATGTAGCAAATAGTCCATTGTGCTTAAAACATTACTAATCGTTCCTCTCACTTTCAGGAATAGCTAAGACTGTAATTGTTAGAAAAAGTACAACCAAGACTTTATTTTAGTAACCCAACATTCTCAGGGCCCCCTTCTGCTGGCATCTACACTCCACCTCTGAAGGATAGCTCTACAAATGGACAACAAGATCAAGATCTACAACAACTGGTGAGTGTCCATTGTCAACGCTGCCCAAGTGTAATTAATGGCCCCTGCAACCTACGTGGAAAGAATAACACCACAAGGCAACATGTTTGTAGCGTTTAATGCCATGATCCAGACCACCATTTAAAAAAAATACTATATGCACAAGTTATAATCAAAATGTGGTATTTCCACATGACATCAACACTAACAAGAGATTGTGTCACAATCTACAGTATTGCCTTTGTGGTCCTAATGAGACTTTTTTCATTCATAGAATTATTATGTTTTATTAACACACAAAGAAATTAACAGTGACTATTAGCTCCTTTTTTTTAAAGCAAAGAAAACAGTACAATTTTCATAATAAACTCCATGGCTAATGGATCAAATGACACAGGACTCTTTCTTTAAAGATGACGTGGTCACACAAGAGTTCAAGATAATGCTGATGCAACAGCTATTTTTTAGGTACTTTTTTTATGCCAAGAACTTCTCTAGGGGACTTACATGGATTCAGACAACAAGGAGATTCAACGACGTCTGATAACACAAATTATTTACAAATGATATAAAGAATATTATTTTATGGGAAGTCAACCATTCTCTTTTAAAATCTATGGTTACTTTTTTAATAAAGTGCATTATAACTCCTTAAGTATAACGAGGGCCCAGAAATAAAATGGGGAAAACTGGAAAGTAAATATTATGCAAGTAAATCTATATTTTATCATATTAAAATTTCCTTCTGAAAATATGAATAAAATTTTTAAAACTAAGGAGCATGAAAATAATTTTATTTTCTAATAAGCTCTTACATGCCAACAGTACATTTTGAATGTGTTTAGAGAGTATACATGATATTGCCTAACAAAATCACAGATGAATTTTTTCAAGACCAATTACAGGCCTGGCTGTCTCAGACATTTTGACTGTAGTATTTCTCTATAAGACTATTGCTGGCCGGGCGGTGGTGGCGCACGCCTTTAATCCCAGCACTTGGGAGGCAGAGGCAGGCGGGTCTCTGTTGGTTCAAGGCCAGCCTGGTCAACAAAGTGAGTCCAGGACAGCCAGAGCTGTTATACAGAGAAACCCTGTCTTGAAAAACCAAAAAAAAAAAAAAGACTATTGCTAGCTTTTTTGTTTTCAATGAACATTCCAGATAGAGTCATTATGACTTTTTTGGGCATAATTTTATATCATCTGACCACACTTCCTATTACACTTACCAGCAGAGAAAGCTGCTAACATACATTTGTTTACACAGACTCTTTCAAGAGACTATTACCTAAATAGTCTCTCCTGAATATTCTTAGATTATTCAGTGACTTAGGGGCATATAGTTAACTTGGGACATTATTTAACCACATTCCTGATACTGAAGAGGATTTAAATTTAATAGCCAATCCTTCGTATACTTCCTTTAAATCATTCCTGGAAACTGAGCTATTTTTGCTTAGTTTTATGTTTTTCACTAGTCTGTGACTAAAAGTCATTGATTTACCAAATTGTTTGGTTCAAAATAAGATAATATAGGACCTTAAGGGTCTTTGAGTCCAGAATTTCATATGTTTGAATCCTCTCTGCCACATTTGCCTAAATATTTACATACACACACACACTTTATTGATCAAACATGGAATTACCCACAAAACAGCTGATTCCATTTTCAGTTTTCGTCATTGAAAATGTCTCTACACTGAGATGGAGCCTTCCATCTTAAAACTCCACTCACCTGCCAGTCTCAGCCTTGGCCCTGAGAAGATGACTTTGGGTGAGTCAACCTATAATTCTAGTGTTCTTAGTTGTAAAATGGGTGTAATAACTACATGTAATAGGGTGTGGAGGTTAAGTAAGAATGTTAATAAAGCACCTGGCACAAGAGAGGGCCTCCATGAGTGGTTCCCTTCATTAGGTTTAGAAAACTCTCCTCTGCATGGGTATCCTACGAGATGTGGTGGCAACCACCATGCACTATTCTCCAGGGCAAAGACAGTTCTTTCAGTGTTTATTTGAGCAACAAGCTACTCCTTATTCTTGTAGCCATTTCTTCCTGAATAATTAGTTCTTTGAGAGAAGACTCAACACAACCACTGCCCACCCCACCCCCACCTCACCTCCAAAATATGATCAACTATTTTATCAACTGAGACCAAGACCCATACTTCTATCTCTGTAAGAGGGCATTTCTCTATTCTCTGTTGTTGATTTAATGTCCTCCACTCCTGCTACCTCCAGTGTCCCATGACTGGGCCCCCTGGCAAGCTGAGTTATGGGAAAGGCAATGGGTATGGATATGTCTGGTTGTAAGCTGAGGAGAAGATGGATGGTAGGGTGTTTCTTAGAAGTCTGCCTCTTCGTTCTGGTAGGATGATGGCTCTTCCCCCTCGGAGGCGGCTTCTCTCTGTTGCCTCCACTCACTCTTCTGGATGTCACAGTTCTGGGTGGTGGCTCCATAAGATGTCTTCTTTTTTGGACTTACAAAAGCCTCGTGGTTGAGCTCTGTCTCCTCAGCTAACTCGTCTTGGTCAATGATCCCACATTTCTCCTCAGAGAGATTCTCTGGATCAGCCCAGTCCTGTTTCTCCCCAGAAGCAAAGACCCCGTAGAAGATGACTCCGCTGTAGTGCACCAGTGCCGCGATTAGGAACACATTCTGCCATTCCTCTCGGGTCTAACAAAGGAAATATAGTGCCAGTGACTGTCCTGAGCAAAAACATAGGTTCCCAGTGAGCCCTAAAGGCCTCCCCTAGATGAAACCATCTGTCCCCTCAAAGGCCACTTTGTCCTTCTGGGTAGCCATGTGTTAGAACCAACACTCAGAATCTATACTCCATTTGTGTATGTGAAAATGAGAGTTAAGACCACAATGGATGCCATTTTAATATAAAAATATATATCACAATAAATATGTCAAAAATACAGGGCACATGGGGTTGAAGGGATGGCTCAGGAATTAAGTGCCCTAGATGTTCCTGCAGAGGACTCAGGTTCAGTTCCCAGCACCCATATGGTAGCTCACAACTATCTGTAACTCTAGCTCCAGGGAATCTGATGGCCTCTTCTGGCTTCCATAACATATATGAGGTATACACAAGCACCCAAAATGCTCACTTAAATATAAGTAAATCTTTTTAACATCAAAAGCTCAAATGACAGCACGTGCTGGCAAGGTTGTGGAGAAAGGGGAACTCTCCTCCATTGCTGGTAGGAGTGTAGGCTTGTGCAACCACTATGGAGGTCAGTCTGGTGATATCTTAGAAAACTTGGAATAGCTCTTCCTCGGGACCCAGCCATACCACTTCTGGGTATACATCCAAATGATTCCTCAGCTAGTCACGAGGAAGTTTCCTCATCTATGTTCATAGCAACCTTATTTGTATTGGCTAGAAACTGGAAAAACCCAGATGTCACTCAACCAAAGAATGGATTAAAAAAACTGTGGTACATCTACACAATGGAATATTCAGCTATCAGAAACAACAAAATCATGCAATTTACAGCCAAATGGATGGAACTAGAGAAGTTCATCCTGAGTGAGCTAACCCAGACTCAGAAGGATGCACATGGAATCTATTCACTTATAATCAGATTTTAGCCATATAGTACAGGATAACCATACTACAACCAATGCACCAAAGGGAACATGGACATAGACTTTTTTTCCTGTCAATGAGACACTTTGCCCTAGTGGTGCTACCTTGTAGGCCCCCAGTGTATGAGGAGGCTCTTGGCCCTCATATGACTGCTGAACTGGGGCGGGGGACTGTTATGTAGGGACACTCCACTCCAGAAGAGTGGGATGGAAGGGTTAGGGAGTAGAGAGTGGGAGGGTGGGACTGGGAGGGGTGGAAAGAGGACACTGTGATAGAGATGTAACCTGAAGTAATAAATAAAATATTTTTTAAAAAGTTAAAAATAAATGTAGAAGCCACTAAGGTTTAATAAAGACTAAGTACCACACCTCAGAAGGTTCAAGGGATTTTTATATTATGTTCATGAATGTTTTGCCTGTATACAGGTCTCTGCAGCACATGTGTACCTGGTGTCCATGGAGACCAGAAGAGGGAAACAGTGGTTAAGTGCCCTGGGTATTCTTGTAGAGGACCCAAGCTCAACCCCAGCACCCACAGGGTAGCTCACAACTAACTGTAGTACCAACTCTGGGGAACCTATCTGATGCTGGAGTTACTAATGGTGTGAGTCATATGTATGCAGGGAACTGAACCCTGGTCCTCTTCAGGAACAGCAAGTGCTCTGAACTTCTGAGCCATCTCTCTAGCCCCCTTGAAGGCTCTCAAGAAAGCTCATTAATGTCTTATTTATTTTCTCCTAAACAAGGAGGGAAGCTGCAACACTTCTTCACATGTGACATTCTAAGTAATGAGTGGAAATGGGCTATCAAGTTTTAGCACTTAGAAGCATAAAAACAATTTAAATAAATTGTCCGTTCTGGGTTGGCTGCCTGAGTTTCTTCTTTGTGCCTCTAAACAATCTCTATGGCCTTTATTTCTCTCCCCCAAACATTGATTTCTCCGCTGAGAAGATATGGAACTAGATAACAATTAGTCCTGGTACCATCAATAAAATAAACAGTAAACCAGAAGGAAAGAAGGGAGGGAGGAAGAGGGAGAAGAGGAGGCAGTTGTTCAACACTCAGTTGAGGACAAAAGGCATACATACTTACACAGTGGGGTAAGTCACTGAGATCTCAAGTTTGTGCAATGCTTCTACCCTGATATTGTAGCCCACAGTCACAAAGCAGATCATTACCTTGTGCTTGGTCATTGCACCCACAATGAGGGGACAAACCATTCCAGATAGGGTTCCCACTCCATTTGAGATCCCCATGAGGATGCTGGCATAGCGAGGGGCAATGTCCAGGTGGTTGACATTGAAACCTGTGGTGAAGTCAAAACCTCGAAGTCAGAGTTGAGAACAGAATTCCTAATATATTCTCTTTGGGAAATGTGTGGCTTGCCCCCAGGCTCCCCAGTCAGTTTAATCTTCTCAAGTGTATGTTTAATGGGTATTCTACCAAGAGGTCTGTCTGGGCATTGCCAGGACTATAGGTGCTGACAAGCAATGTTTCTACAGGCTCTGGTAGTGAGAATTATAGCAAATTGCCCAGAAGATCTGGAGCTCTAACCTCCCCCCCCAAAAAAAAACTAACCCTCTGGTCTAGACTGTGTTCATTTAAAGCAAACAATCAAATCCTATAGAACAGAACTTTCTCTTCCAATATGGCCTCTCCCAGCCCACCACTAAAAGTCCTCCATAGGTAAGTCTGCCTTGGTGGCCACATGATTTATTCCAAAGGATGCTTTCCAACTATTTGCATAAACATAGATAGGACTTTCAATGTATAAAGGATCTTCATGTTTCAAATCTGCATGTTTGGATTCAAAGCTTATTTCCATCTTGTAATCAAGTATAGGAATATTACTATTTATCTGTAAAAGGGGCTATTATGACATGAGACACAGGCGAAATACAGACGTGAACACCCATGGTAAACAACTATGCTATTCTAGCCTCACAATACTATGGTGAGCTGCTACACTATTCTAACTATACAACACTATGGTAAAAAGCTACATTATTCTAACTACAAGATATGATGGTAAACAACTATGCTACTCTAACCTCACACCACCATGTGAAGAGCTACACTACTCCAACAACACACGTCCATGTGAACAGCTACACTACTCCAACCACACACCTCCATGTGAACAGTTATACTACTCTAACCACATACCATGTGAACAGCTACAGTACTCCAACCACACATCTCCATGTGAACAGCTATGCTATTCTAACCACACAACAGCTGCTGGGCTACAGCTGTTGCTGCTGTTACTGGGAAGCATCTCCTTGTCTCCTTCTTATTAAGGTCTTCTATTAAAGAAAACACTTATGGAAGCAGCGAAATGATAAATTGCCACTTCCATCCCACAATCAGAAGAAAAGAGTAAACCCAATGAAGGAGGATAAGGATGGCTAAGCATTGAAAGAAGTCCGGGTCCCTAGAAACCAACTCTGCCCATATAACCCAGAGGGTGCATTTTGGAATTAGACCTCAACTCTGGTCACTGAGCTGAGATGATACTCATATGTTTAGTTTCACTTATTTGTTTTATTCATTTAGACATAGTGTCTTAGGTTAGAGTCTGAAACGCACAGGCTTAAGCTATCTTCTCAAATCAAGCCCCCTGAGTACCCGGAATCAGAGGCATACATGCCTAGCAACATGCATGGATGTAAGGCACAGGCAGCCATCTGCCCTGTGTACCGCTGTGTTCTCTGTGCTAGCAAAGTATCCGGTCTATGGGAATCATTCAAGAACTTATGATCATTTACCAGTTTTAGCTACGGAAACTATAGCAAAGGATTGTGGATTTTGTTGAGCCCTGCTTCTGCTTCCTTTCCTTTTGTAGGGTACTTTTTATATATTAAATTGTTTAATAAATGAACAATTCTTTTGGAAATTTCTTTTGAAAGAATGGAGCTCGCTTATCTTATTTCTAGTTATGTGTATGTGTACATGTGTGTGCACATGAGCACAGACACCTCCAGAGGCCGGAAGAAGGCATCAGAACCCGTGGATCTGGAGTTACAGGTGGTTGGTTTTGAGGCACCTGATGCAGGTTTTTGGAACCAAATTCAGCAAGCACTATTATGAACTGCTGAGCCATCTCTCCAAACCCCTGCCCTGTTCTTTGACAATTTCATGCATGTCTATAACACATACTGATTACTCTCACCTGCCACCTCTTTCTACCCTCCTCTTCTCTACAAATCTCTTTCTCACCTTCTCATGTATTTTGTTTTTATGACCTGATGTGTTTAAACAGCCTCTCTAGCTGAACATGAGTTTGGAGCTATCCATCAAAGCCTGGTTTTAAATGAAATTTTTTATTTACAGCACCTGTATTGCCGGGCGTGGTGGCTCACGCCTTAATCCCAGCACTTGAGAAGCAGAGGCAGGCAGATCTCTGTGAGTTCAAAGCCAGTTTGGTCTACAAACCTAGTATGGGACAACCAGAGCTGTTACACAGAGAAACCCTACCTTAAAAAACCAAAACAAACAAACAAAAACCCTGTATTTGTTAATACCTAACAAACCCTATAAAACACTTATATCCTATAACCTACAATACATAATACCTATAAGTACTTAATGACTAAGAACACCTATCCAATCCAACCTTTTAATCCTCTTGAAAGGAAATTAAAATTCTCTAGCGCAGGTCCATGCGGGCACTTTGGTCAGCCTTCTATCTTCAGGCACACTCCAAATGTTCCCAGCCTGGCTCTGGCAATGATGGCAAACTTATCTTCGGCTTGACCTTCCTCTGGGCCTAGTGCTGCCAACTGACTAGCGCAATAGTTTGTTTCAACCACTCAGCTTGTGCTGGCTTCAATTATACGTGGCACAGATGCTGTGCGGCCCGTGGGCTAGTCTTTTACTTAAAGCCTTGTACAGCCTCATGGGATGGGAGCCACCCTTTTGCCTGTTTTTGAGGTCCTTGCCACAGCCTCCGAACTCCACTCACCTCCTGCCACCTCTCTCACGCGTTGGCACTGATGTCTTTAGTGTCTGGTTTTCACGAACTTTCCTCCAGAAGGTTCTATACCACGCCTTTTCTGCCAGACTTCTTGGGCTGGCTTGTGGCAAGAGTCTCTTTCTCAGACTCCACCTCTCAGTTTTACTTACCAAGGCTTCTGACCATTGATTTGCCTCAGGGCCATTGTGGTCTAAAGGTTGGCCGATAGCATACCTTGCTTCACACCTCTCCCGTGAGCACATCTGTCTACTCCATCCAAGAGGGTCGAGAGGGTTTCAGGTGGAGCTCCCTGGTTTATATAGGTGGTGGCCTTGTGGTCTTTTGAAGTGACTCTTGAACTCTCTCACAGAAACTAGAAGTTCCTGCAGCTTCTCAGGCTTTGTAGCCACTCCCCTCCTTGGCTGCAAGTGTTGGCCAGTCCTGGGTCCTTCAATATGAGGCAGCGACCAGCAGCTGAGCAGCGTTCAGCAGCCGAAAGCTTCAGCTAGCGTCTTTCAAAGTGGTTGTGTTGAGAAGCCCTCCTTCAGTTTCCCAGGCTTTGAAAAGGTCCATATACTGCCAAGTGCCAGGCTGATCTGCAAGCCATTGAAGAGTCTCCACTAATTCACTAAAGATATCTAACCCATTACACCTGGTGGGCTCAGTACAGAATGCCGAACTGAAAACAATGACTCCCCCTCTAAAAGAATCTACCAGTGTAGCTAATAGTTGAGGAATAAAGAGTAGGGCCCCATTAGCCCTTCACCCATTCATGACTGATTGTTGGTTTGGTTTTTAATTCTCTGTTCTGTGCAAAACCAAAGAACTGAAAATAGGTTTTAAAATAAAATTTTCACTTGATCTATGTAATTTTTTTTCTCTACCTACATTCAGGGAGAAATTCTTTAAAAATTCATTCTGTAATAAATACACTTTTTCTTTCAGATCCAAGTGCCAGACAATTGGAATATAAAAGAGCTACAAAATTGGCTAATCTTGCTGTGATTTGAATGCAATAAATACTGTATTAGAAAAGAAACTAGAGATAAGAGGCAATGGATGTGATGGTTGGGCATTCTGTTCTGATACAAAGCCAGTCTGGGCATTTGTATCCAGCTAAGGAGAATTCAAGGAGCACCATTCAGCTTCTAGCCACACAGTGCTGGTGTTCAAATGGGACAATCACAGGAAAAGTGAGACACTGATAGATTTGTGTAGCACATGAAAATCTTACACGAGGTCTGGGAGAACTATAGACAACTGAGGAAGGCTGGAAATAGGAGAAGTGGCCTTCCCCAAGGCAGAGCACACCAATTAGTTATTCAGCACTGAGCAACCAGCCATGAAAATGTACATACAGGTAGCATTATACAGACTGAACAGCTATATTATATAGGACTGTATATGCATATACATGTACATGTATGCACTCAATAACAATTAGTTAAACATAGGTCATGAATTTGAAGGGGAGTGGGGAGGTATTTATGGAAGGGTTTAGAGAGAGAAAAGGGAAGGGGGAAATGTTATGATTAAATTTTAATCTCAAAAAACTTTAAAGGGGGAAAACATGACCAACATGGTGTAAGTTCTTTAAGGCATCTGTTGTGGTCAGAAGAATGAGTTTGTGACTTGTTTTAATGTAACCTCTGCTTTAAAATGGCACAGTGACTCACACTTCTAATCCTGGTGGTGGGAGACAGAGAAAGGAGGATCCAGAGTTCAAGGCTATAGGAAGTCTAACATCAAGCTGAGCTATATAGAGAAACCGCGGTCTAGAAGGTCCTGTGGCTGGGGTGTCGCTCAGCGATAGAGGGCTTCCCTGGAATGTATAAGCCCTCTATTTCTCCCAAAAAGTGAAAAAAGAAAGTGAATGTTGATCAGGGTCACTCTGCAGAGCTTTTTGAAAAGGCAGAATCGCATACCCTACTCTAGACCTGATAAATCTGAAACTGTATTCTGTTAGGTTGTGGGCAGCTTCTATGTATGTGGACATTTGGGAAACATTGGGCTCAAAGTGGACAGAATAACTGAATACTGATAACAGTAAGTCTCTAAAATTTTGCTCCTCATCCAACACTGTGATAAGACCTTTGAAGAACTTACTTTCCCTAGAACATAAATTCTATGAGGGCAAAAATTGCTAACTGTTCCCTGCAGTATCCCAAGCGTTGCTGAGAACCCAGTGCTCGTGGATGCCCTTTGCTGATGCCCAGTGCTGAACTAGCAAGTCCTGGAGGGAATGCATGAAAGAGCTAAGGGTATCCCCCAAACAACCTACATATGCTGCTGTCACGTGCCTCCAATCCCCAGATGCAGAATTTACATAATTCAGCAAATTATTTATACACAAAAAGTCATCAAGAAGGGTCTCAGTCCCAGTTCTGTGTATTCCAAACCCAAGTTCTTGGCTGCAAGCTCTTTGAAAACAGACTTTTCCCACCTACTGATGAGCTCTGTTTATTTTGATAGATACTTCAAGCCTCTATCTTAGGGTGGTTTGGGAAATAGATATATTTTCGTCTTTTGGTATATTTTCATTATGTTTGATATTTAATGTGACCAAGGGATACAGAAGGACTTGGAGACAGGCAGACCTGTGTCTCTATCCTTCCTTTGCCACTAACTATGTGACAAAGGGAAGAAATCATTATATTTTTATTATTATCATTTAGTAAAATAGTGAAAAACTCAGTAAGATGTGGCCACCACCACTTGCTTCACCATTTTGTGGGACAGATGCAATTGTGTAAACAGAGAACCCATTTTACATTCTTGTTGGGGTTCACAATGGGGAGTTTCTGGAGTCTGTAAGCACGGTGCCTTACACACTGTGCTCTCCATAGAGTAAGCTTGCTTCTGCTCCAGTCACATGGAGATTCTGATAACAATGAAACCCTCTAGGGTAATTGTGAGAGTGGTCTGCAGAGGGTTTTGAGCACCCTCAGCTTGGAATCTGCACTTGATCACAGTAAGCCCACAGGATCATTTTTTATTATTCCTCTTACTTGTTCTGAAGGACTTCCACCCTACTCCAGACTGGCACCTTCTTGTTTGGAAAAACAAAAGCAGTGAAGAAGACAAGAACTTATTGAAAACTATAGAAAATGCTCTCAATGTTTCCAATGCTTATGACCACATGTCAAATGGCATGGCCATTTTAGCTCAAATTAGCAGTCCTCCAGCAGGAAGTACGTTCATCAGGTAGGGTAATCTGGGGCTATCCTGGGAAACATGCCTGGGATCAGCTTATATCTCAGGGAAGTCAGATGCTTGTATGTATTTTCCCATGATAGAATTAGTAGGGATGATCCCAGCTTGAGTGGGCTCCAAGCTCATCCCTGGTGGGTCTCAGGTCACCTCACTTGATGAGACTCTGTGCAGTGGCCCTGTTCCTTGGGAATCCCTGGGCTATTAACTGAAGGTGCTACAATCTCCTTGTCCCTCCTTCTTCCTAAGACTTAATGAATCTACATGTGTGATTCAGAAACCCAGAGGACACTTTACCTGAAATAGCAAAGCCACTAAATCCTACAGCAAGTACCAGGAAGGAGATAGCCACTCCTTTGGTATGGGAAAAGCCAACCACCAGGAGCAAGGTTGCCTCCATGCCAAAACCTGCAAATAGAAACAGAAGAGGAACTCTCATGTCCCTGTCCATCTGCCGAAGCTATTGACTAAGCACATGAAACTAACCCATATTTCATGAACCGTTTTTAGTGCATACATCCTAGCTCAGTATCTACAATATTCCCCAATGTTCTTGACTGCATGACTATGTTATTGCAAAGGTGCCTTTCTCCCTAATGTACCTTGAACAACAAATGTCCCCAGTAGGTTTAATGATGGCTCTGGGATGAGAGATATAAGTGGTTAATGCTTGGGTAGTTGCTCCCGCCAGTCTGAATGCTGTATGAACAGTTAATGACCCTTTTTGACTACATAAGTTGTGGCCTCCTATATCAAAATAACTTGAAAACACTCCTCCAATATTTTCTTCTAAAAACAAATAGATATAATTATCATCTGAAATAAAAGTTTCTTAGACAGGTGTGGTGGCTCAGGCCAGGAGACAGAAGACAGAGGCCAAATTAGAATGATCACAGATTTAAGGACAGCCTGGGGTACATAGTTGATTTAAAGTAATAGTGAGACCCTGTTTCAATCATTTTTTAAAAAAATGAAACCAAGCAGATTCAAGTACTTGAAACATAGAGGCAGGTAGCATTCTGTGAGTTCAAGACAATCCTGGTCTACATAGCAAATGCTAGGCCAGCTAGGGCTACATTATGAGATCCTGTCCAGAAAGAAAGATAGAAAAATAGTAAAGAAAGAAAGAAAGAAGAGTGAGGAGGAAAGAAAGAGAAGAGAAGAGAGGAGAGG
>CAJQZJ010001638.1:6384127-6395443 GCA_907164525.1 Lophiomys imhausi
GAGGAGAGGAGAGGAGAGAAACCCTTTAATGAGAAGCAGGCTGGTGATGGCTTAGTGTTAGTTTGCTCACCTGGCATGCACAAAACTCTAGGCACCATCCCTAGTGGGGAAAAGGGAGGACTAAATAAATAAATAAAACAAAGCAACACTTCATTGCTAGTGAGGCATAAGTCAAAATCCTTACCTTTCACTAGTTCACCAAGCCTTTAGGCCTCTGGAAAAAATGTGAGAGACTTGCACAGAAAGTATAGCAGGCTGAGCATGCACTCTGTTCTTTTCATTCAGAAAACAGATGATTCCAACACACATACACACACACAAAAGAGATGAGAAAATTCCCATCAGAGAGAAAGAGAGAGAGAGAATGTTCGTCTAACAGCAAACAGAGAGATGGCGTAAATACCACTTGCAGTTACAGAGATGGGGATAATTAGAACGGAGGCTTCATTCTGGAAACTAGCCACTGAGTCCACATATCTCCACACAATGGTCCTATAGTAGCTCCCAAGGCAACATGACCAACCAACTGTCCGTTCCTCTTGTTTTCACTCCTAAAAACCCAAAGCAAGCCATGCATGGTGGTGCATGTCTTTAATCCGAGCACTCGGGAGGCAGAGGTAAGTGGATCTCTGTTAGTTCAAGGCCAACCTGGTCTACAGAGTGAGTTCCAGAGCAGCCAGTACTGTTACACAGAGAAACCCTGTCTCAAAAAACAAAAAAATTAAAATAAAAAAATAAAAACCCAAAGCAAACCAGCACTCCCACTTCCTCCTCCCTTTCTCTAGGTTAGTTTCCAGCCTACCCGTATTTATTGGGGCTTAGATTATAGTCAGAGAAGCCTGACTTCAAGACTCGAGGGACCTTGGACAGTTATCTCATGTCTTCAACTCCTATTAAAGAGCAAAGCCAATCAGACAGCCTGAAGGAACAATGGAGGAGGAAAGGAAGCTGGATATCCAAGACATTGAAGTAGCACATGGGAGCACATGTGGTCGCCGGACAACCAAGCAGAAACTTCAGGACCATCACAGGCTTTCTTCAAGCCTCAGCTTTCACATAAAATTAAGTGTATTCAGCCTTAGAAGTTACTATGAGATTACGCTTCTGCTTTCTCCATGTCTGCCTGTGCCTTGGTTCCGGGCTCCATCACCTGCAACCTGTATCAATGAACCAGATTGGTGGCCTTCCCTTTTTGACTCCAGATGCATTTGCCTTACAGTCTTTCAAAACCACATGCTCAGTGAGACTCTGTGTTTGTCAAAGGCCCCGCATCATGAGCACAGTCTAATAACAGCCCTTCCCACCCCTTCCTTCCCTCTCTGCCAGCCTCACCTCTGCTCCACACCGACCCTGAATGCAGCCTTCTGTGTGGCAGTGACAGGGTCCTTTAGCTGCTTCCTAACCCACAGCATCCTCATCCTCAACCAGGAAAGTCTTCTTCCTCCCTTTTCTCCTCTCCCCTTTTCTTTTATTTTCTAGAATTTATCAATAACACCTTATATATTTTTTTACATGCATTATACCTCTCCTACAAATTTGTACGTTTTTGTGCATGTTGACAAGCTAGGCAAGCACACACCACTGTGTTACAACCCTAATCCTTGGCTTTTTGAGACAAGGCTTGCCATGTAGCCTAGGCTGACCCAGTATTCTTCTGCCACCAACTCCTGAGTGCTAGGATTAACAGTTGTGTTTCACAGTGCCCAAATTACAAAATTGTGCTCTATTGGCACATGTGTGTATAATTTGTGTGTGGTGTACATGTGTGTCCACATGTTTGTGGATGCATGCAAGTGCACAGGTGTCTGGAACCCAGAGGCTGGTGTTTAGTATCTTCTTTGCTTACTCTCCACTTCACTTACTGAGGCAGGCTGTCTCGCTGGACAGAGAGCCCATAGTTAGTCTAGCCTGCTAGCTTGCCTTCGGGGATCCTCTGACAAGCAGACATGCCTGCCAGACTATCTTGTATGTGAGTGGTAGCAACCTGAAATCCACTCCTCACACTTCTATCCATTAACCCGTCTCTCCATCCTAAAACTACAGTCTTAACACAAAATCAGGTGGGCATTAGCAGTCACTGAATAAATAACAATTAATTTGGTGCCAAGAAAGAATAATGGGATAAAAATACAAAGTTGTATACTGGTGCTGGGGGGGGGGGGAGCCATCAATGATCTTACACAACAGTGGACCTTACACGCTGCAATAAGGCCTTCCAGGTATAACATGTACCCACTGATGCAAAGTGGCATGGATGCTAGAGAGATAATAAACCACTTCCTGATTGGGTTTGAGGACTCTTCCACAGGAGGACATTCATGCCTGATTCTGTAAATCTGGTCAAAAGCCCTTCACTAAGGAAGTCATGGGCCTTGGAGGGGAGCAGTCTATTTGCTGTTGTTTTGCTAAATGGACATTTTATTAGACTGCATTCTTTTATGTTTATACTCATAGATTAGTGCTGCTCTCAATTTTTGTCAAATGACCTTTTTTTTTGTACCATGTCACTCCCCATTCACCCCCAATACTCACAAGGCTTGAAGAACATCAAGGAAGAGAGCTAGAAAATGGGAAGAAATGTCCTCTTCTGGACATGTTGTGGCTATTGTACTCATAAGCTGCAAGCAGCTGAACTTGCCTGTTCAATATCTTCACAAGATCAGCCAGTAAACATTCCAACATAGATGGGAGGCGGGTATTCCTAGCTGAAAAGCTACTGGCAATTAAAGACTTCTGGGACCAGGGAAGCAATTTTTCTTCAAGTGTATAGCTGCTGCTAAGTTGTCCATGCTCCAGTGAATAAGCTCACACCCATACACATATAAGCAGCCATAATCACACTCAGGAGAATATTTTTTAAAGACATGAAAGAAGAAAAGAAACATTTTAGTAAGAAGGGTTGCTGAGAAGGTGGAGATTCATAAAAAAAGGTGATTTGGATAAACATGATCAAAATACATTGTGTGTGTGTCAGAAATTGTCCACAAATAATTTTCAAACTAAAATAATATATATATTATATGTTATTATATGTTATTCTATATAATACATGATTGATATAAAAATAAGTTTGAGTGATAGACATCCAGCATTGACCTCTGCCCTCCATACATGGACATACACAAGCATATCTACACACACATAAACATACATTATCTACACACAGGTAAAACTTTTTTCTTGGGATATGATATATATATTTGTGTGTATGTGTGTGTGTTTGCCAAGGGCAAACTTAAGGGCAAAACCAACTGTATATATAATATCATATATATAATATCATACATAATATGTGATATATAATTATAATATCATATATATAATATATGATATATATATAGAAAGAGAGATAGATGAAATACAAGCTACAGAAACTTGTAGACCTTACCTGTTAATTTTGCTTTTCTAAATTCATGAGTTTTTTTCAAAGCTTCTGCAGACAAGGTGAAAGCAACAGTATTTCTTTTATTTGGTATCTAAGGAGAACCATCTAAGGGTGAAAGCATCATCCTTTTAAAATTGTGGGATTGTGAGCTAGTGCGATTTCTCAGCGGGTACAGTACTTGCTCCACAGCATAAGGTCTGGAGTTCAGATCCCCAGCACAGCACACACATGAGAGCTAGACATGGCATTGCACATCCATAACCCCAGCACTAGAGGTGTGGATACACGTGGATCCCAATGGCTCACCAACTAGCTAGTCTAGCCAATCAGCAAGCTCTAGGTTCAGTGAAAGACTTTGTCTCCAAAAATAAGTTTCTGACAGAGACCCAACACTGACCTCTGCCCTCCATACATGGACAAACACAAGCATATCCTCCCCACACACATATACATACATACATTATCTACACACAGATAAAAATTTTTGGATTTGAGCTTGGTGTATACTAACTCAGTGGTAGATGCTTGCCTGGGGACTGCATATGAGAGTGAGGATTAAAACTCTATTCCATTTTTTTTTTTTTTGGTTTTTCAAGACAGGGTTTCTCTGTATAACAGCTCTGGCTATCCTGGACTCTTTGTAGACCAGGATGGTCTCAAACTCACAGAGATCTGCCTGCCTCCTCCTTCCAAGTGCTGGGATTAAAGGCGTGCACCACCACCGCCTGGCTGGATTAAAACTCTAGACCAGACATTAAGCCCTTCTGGCAAGCAGCCTTGGAACAAGAGCTCTAGATTTTCATGGCAAACATGGGTTAGATCTGTTCCTCGATTTAAATCCATTTTCTAAATTTTATGGTTACTCCAGAATAGGGATTGTTATAGTAACAGTAAAGGTCCACTGAGGGAAAGCTAATATGTTTCCTCTGGTCAAGAGAGTAGAATCTCTGGCCTGAAGGGAGATCTAAAATTCCAGTTAAGCAGGTCAATCACTTAGCTAAGAGACCACCCGTCAGAGAGTTGGATCTACTTTAAACTATGTTGAAGATGTATGAGGAATAATTATCCCTTTAATAAGGTAATATATTTTTAAATATTTTATTAATTCCTTGCGAATTTCATAGGATGCATTTTGATCATATTTACCCTAACCCTTCCCTTTAACTCCTCCAAAACCCAACCCCACTTCCCCACACCAACTCTGTGTCCTTTTTAAAAGTTTAATAACCTATTGACTCTAATTTTTGCTCTCCATCTACTTCTAAGTATGGCACCATCTACCAAAGTATGGTCAACCTACCTGGACCCACACCCTTAAAGAAAATTGACACTCGAGGCTAGAGAGATGGCTCAGTGATTAAGAGCACTGGCTCTTCTATCAGAAGGCCCAGGTTCAATTCTCAGTACCCACAAGGTGGCTCACAACTGTCTGTAACTCCAGTTCCAGGGGGCCTAATACTCTCGCACAGACATGAATGCAGGCAAAATGCCAATAAAAATAAACTAAAAAAAAAAAAAAGAAGGAAAACTGGCATTCTTTAATACTGGGAACCAAAGAGATAATAAGAGATTTGAGATGCCAAAAACCTATTTCAGAATCCTACTTTGAAAAGAGATCAGTAAATACAAGGGACACTTGAATAAACAGATTGTGAAACAAGGAAATACATTCAGGACCTAGATTAAAAATTTACCAAAGTGGCCGGGCGGTGGTGGCGCACGCCTTTAATCCCAGCACTTGGGAGGCAGAGGCAGGCGGATCTTTGCGAGTTCGAGGCCAGCCTGGTCTACAAAGCGAGTCCAGGACAACCAGAGCTGTTAAACAGAGAAACCCTGTCTCGAAAAACCAAAAAAAAAAAAAAAATTTACCAAAGTGGATTATTGGAAAATTGAAAGGTAAATTTTAAAACATGGAGGAAATTTTCAGAAAGAAGATAGACATTCTGAAGAATCAAACAGAAATGTTGGAAATGAATCAACTGGCCAATTGGGAACCACAGTGGAAAAGATCAGCAACAGAAGAAAAAAAAAAATGTCAGGGACAGAGGATAGTGTCAAGACACATCAGAAACACGTAAGGAAACAAAATTAAATGATATGAGCAAAACTCCCAAGAACTTTAAGATACACTCAAGAGACCAAAACTAAGGACCCATAAGGTAAAAGAAGCAATGGAAAGAAGGTAGAAGAAGAAGGAGGAGGAGGAGAGCCATGCATGTGATAAATTTAAACAGAAAGGAGCCTAAATCTAGAAGAAGAAGTGGGCGTCCAAACACAAGAAGTACCTAGACTCTCAACCAGATATGCCCAGAGATGAACCTCCACATCATCTCATACGTGGGATGTAAAAACTACAAAGCAAAGAAATGGCATTAAAGGAAATGTCCACTTGCCTACAAATCAAAACCTATCAGAACAACATTAGATCTCTTACCATGAAACCCAAAGCCCAGGATGATGGGCTTTGAAACATCAGATGATGTTTCAAGTGCTGTAAGTAACTTCCAACCAAGCTTGATAATACCCAGAAAAGTAATCTTTTTTAATTGATGGAAAAATACAAAGATACCCAGATAGACACAAACTATGGTGATATGACAACCATGCTGGCATTGCAGAAAATACTTAAATGACTACCATACTCAAAAGGAGAAAAAAAATCTCATTTATTCATCCATGGATTAACCTACCTGTGAAATTAGTAGCTTCATGATCTAATCATGGCTCTACTAGCTGGGGACCAAATCTTCAACACATAATCCTTTGAGGTCTTTCATATCTAAACTCTTGCAGACTTGTAGAGAAGACTGGGGTGAGGAAAGAATGTGGGAAGAACTCACACTGAACAGGATGTGAGTGAGCAACCTCACAGACAGAAGAAACGTTCAAATGTCTAGGAGGACAGTGAGCCGGGTGCTGAGACAGGAATGAGACATCTGCTATTTTATTAGCTTCCAGTTGCTGATGTGACAAAACTCAAAAGCTCAAAACAGCACACATTTATTATCGTACAGTTCTATAAATCAAAGTGCTAAGTGGGCCATCCTGAGATAAAAAGCAATCTGTCAGCAAAGCTGTTTTCATTGCAAAGATTGAGGTGAGTCTGTTCTTGCCTCCGCTGGCTTCTAGAGTCTACTTGGGATTCTTCCCAATTCACTGTCATGACCCTTAGCCTACTGCCTCCTCTCTCAAGGAAACTTGTAGTTATATTGGACCTGCCTAACTAATGTAGGGTAATCTCTCCATCTCAAGACCCTTCAATTTAGAGCATGTTGGTAGACTGCTCACCCAACATCACAAAACTCTGTGTTGGAACCCCAGCACTGCAAAAACTGGGTGTTGTGGTGCCCGCCTGTAATCTCGGAACTCAGAAGCTAGAGGTAGGAGGATCGGGGTTCATGACAAGTCTCTGCAATGCACTGAGTTCAAGACCAGGTGCCTGTGATCCATGGGACTCTATCTCAACAGAAACTCTTTAAGTTAATCACACCTATTTGGCATATAAATAATCAGGTTCCTAAACATAACACCCTAAGTCCTCCTCTCCTGCCCATCAGAAAGTAAGTCTGCCTTGCTGTCCTTCAATCTCCTATATAACAGTTCAAACAAAGGTCAAAACCAAAGAATATTTGCAGACCAGGAGATAGATTCCTGGGACACCAAGTGCCCTGTCTTGTCTCATTAGTCTCTTTACTCCTGCCGTGCTGTGAGGCCAGACTGCCCCAGCTCTCGTATCTGTCCACATAGTTTCTTCATTTGTGAATGGGTCTCACCCCTCTGATCTGGAGTCAGAGCATGCTTGTACCTTCTTTCCGTTTCAGATCACACTCATGACCTTGTAACCATTGGTGGTGTTTCCTCTACTCAGTCACCCTCAACTGGTTCCTTGGAAAGAGAGCAAGAAGGAGTGCAATAGGCTCACACAATCCTGGTAACTTACAGGATCTGTCTTCCATTTGACGAAATCATTTTATTTTATCTCAGTTTTTTTTTGTTTGTTTCTGCCTGTAAAAACTTCATAACATAGAGTACCCACTCTGAGAGGTGACAATGAACATTAAGTAAGGTAGTACATGTAAAGACCTAGGTTAGTGCATAGCACTGACAGCATTCAAGAACGCATGTTGAAAATGTAAAATAGGGCCGGGCATGGTGGTGCACGTCTTTAATCCCAGCACTCACTTGGGAGGCAGAGGCAGGCAGATCTCTGTGAGTTCAAGGCCAGCCTGGTCTACAGAGTGAGTTCCAGGACAGTCAAGGATACACAGAGAAACCCTGTCTCGGGAAAAAAAAAAAAAGTAAAATGGGGAGGTCAAACCCCACCTGGGGCCCTGGGACCCAGCAGGAGCAAGTCAGAGACTAGAAGAACCCCACCTGGGACCTGGGACTCCAGGAAGGAGTGAGCCCAGCACACACACACATACACATACCCAGTGTGGCATGGGGCCACACTGGCAGCCCAGGTGAGGAGTAAGCTCAAGACGATCACCAGTCTGGCACCAGAGGACCAGACAGGGAGCTAACCTGAGATGACCACCAGTCCAGTGCCTCAGACCAGGCCCAAGATGACCCCTGCCTGGTGCCATAATGCACAAGTGGGGCATAGCACTCCTGAGACCACTCTAGAGACAACACCAAACACCCAGAGGACCGAGGAGCCACTAAGTGGAGCAAGTAAGTGGTGGAGAGATGGAAGAGAAAGCCAAGCAGAAGGACGTGGGCACAATGAAGGGAGGCAGAACTGGAGACTTGAGAGTAGTGAGGAACAGCCTGATGTGAGTAGCTGGTGATGCCACCTGGGACCACAGTGGGGTCCTGGCCTCTGCTGTCACTGGGGGCCACATCTGGGTCCCTGGCCCTGCAGCAGCAGGGATCTGTTGCCACCAAAGACCAGGTGGATGTCCCTTGTCTAGGATGCTGCCTGGGGACATGTTGATGTCTGAGAGCTGTGTAGAACTGATCCCACCCCTCACCCAAGCATCATTGGAGAGCTGGTCCTGGGGGCATCAGAGTGGAGAGTTGACCCCACCCCTAGCCAGCTGCAGTACTCTGGAAAACAGGCTCCACTCATCATATAGTGTGTACCAGAACCCAGAGGCCTCAAATCAAGCCAACAGCTCATTGCAATGAACATTTGCAAGCAAAGAAGTGTGGACAAAAGGGTATGCAGTGAGAAACACTGTGACACACTACAGCTTCCACAGATTTGTTTTCTCATATTGGGAGAAGGTTGGAAGGGTGGAGGGCAGGTATGAGGGGACAAGAAGATGAGTGGGACTGGGATGCATGATGTGAAAGTCACAAAGAACCAATAAAAAGTTTTTGTTTAAGTAAAGTAGATGAGTTAAGAAAAAATGGAGAGGATTCGTGACTAGTTTCACAATTTCTATATGCAATAATCTAACTTCCACTTTGTCTCTGCAACTCAAAACATAAAACAGGAACTAAGGAAACCAGGAAAGAGACCAGCCTGCACCAAGGGAGTATAGGTGAAGGGGACAGTGTTCAGGTACCCTACTCATAATCACATGTCCTTTGTGTTTTACCCAAACACATATCATATGCACACATAAAATGAAGAAGAAAAGGAAGTAAACTATGTTAGCAATAGGAAATGGAAGGATGTTTGGGAAACATAAATAGCAAGCAGATACATAACCAGAAGTTATATTACTTTGGTTTCAGACTTGATGGAAGAAGTATTTTTTTGACTTTAAGTGTGACCTGATTCATCAGCCAACAACTAAGTTGTCCTGTCCCAGATTGTACAAGTACTGACTACATGACTACTTGGCAGGGATATGGTCAACAACAGTCAACTATATACAAGGAGATGAACTCAGAGGTCTTTAAGATCCATTACAATGTCTAGACTTGAACCGACTGAGCCTGGTAGAACCCAATCTCGGAAGCTAAGCAGGGTTGAGCTGAGTTAGTACTTGGATGGGTGTCAAAGTCTGCGTGATTCTAAAGTAGGATCTGCAATTCTTCTTGCTCTAATGCTACAGAAGCCACTTGCGTCCCTTGTCACAGTACCTCCACAATTCATGATCTTTCTGACGGCAGTTGTGGTCAAAATTTTTCTGCTTCTTAAATAATCAGCCAGTTGTCCTCCGATAGGTACCACAATTGTCATCACCATGTGTGGGACAGCTGACAAGAGACCCACCTGGAAGGAAAAGAAACAAAGGTCCCCATTACACAGCCCCACAGCCATTACTAAGATTAATCATCTAATGTGGGACTGCAGGAGGTCTGAACTTCATAACCATTAAGCAATGAATGGTGGTGATTCTGCAAATGGAAACAACCGTCTTCTGCGTCTCCAACCCTGTCCCAGACTGACAGTTTGCTGGGGCCAGAGACAACTCTTACTTATTGCAAAGGTTCCAGTATCCAGAATAAAGTCTAGCAGAGGAAAAACCACCACATGACTATGTTGGCTCTTCCAGTCTCTGCTTGAACTATCAAGTCTGTAGCTAGTCAGGCACCTACTTCCACCTAGCTGCTGTTCTTTCTCTTGGAGAAAGGAAGTTTTATTTTTTTCATGATGATTGGTTTGTTTCACTATCAAAACTTCCCTCAAACACAGGCAACCTACCAACAATGCCTAGGGACATTGAAGGAGGTTCTTTCTAAACTGTCACAACCATTGCTGCTGCTATATTCACCATTATGGGGGAAAAAAAAAAAGCTGATCTGAAACTTAGCCTCAACGATCTTTCTGCCACCCAACAAGCAATTAATTGCATTTATTTATTTGGGTGGAAGGCCATATCACACATGTTGAGGTCAGAGGACAGCTTACAGGAATTGATTCATTTCTTCTTCCACCTGAGTCCTGGGGACCAAACTCAGGTAACCAGACTTGACTGTAAACACCTTTACCCACTGAGCCATCTTGCTAGCCCACAATGAGTAAGTTTATGGGAGAAAAACCCACTCCGTCGAATCTTTTTACCTTTGAATTAATATTCAGCGTCTGCATTAGCTCCAGAGGCACTCTGAGATTAGGTAAAGCCACAGTCTTTAAAAAGCAGATTAAGGCATCTTTGAGCCTTACTAAAAAGAAATTAAATACTCAGACTACTGTCTGACCTCTGGGATGCTAAGTATCTCAGAACTGTTATGAACGGTGATAGTCATTTTAGCTATTTCATCATGCAAAGTTAGTCTCGGTCGGATCAAGACAGTTAAACTTCAAGAACATTAGAAGCATCTGTGTGTTTACCTTACTTATTGCAAATCCAAAGACCTCTTCAAAGTAAGCAGGCTGGCTTATTAAGAGCAAATAGAAGGTCCAGCTCCTGCAGAAGTTTGCCACAATGATGGCATAGACAGGCAAGGAAGTGAAAAACCTTCTCCATGGCGTGTTGAATTTCTAGGGGGGTAAAACAGACCATGAGATTTTGAGCAAAGGCACTGACATCTTATTTCTGTAAGAAGGTGTGGAAAGCATGAGGCCTTTGTGTTCACAGATAAGTACCAGGGAAACCAGGAATGTTAACCTTGCAAGTTTGTCTCTTCAGGAGAAGGGATGTGTATACCTGTTTTCTACCCAGAAGGCTGGGAGTGGATGTAGTTAATACCCGGTGACCTTTGCTGTTTATAGGGAGGGCCACACCCTAATCTCTCTGACCATCATCTTTATCTCAGACTCTCCCTCTCTAGACCTTTATCTTTTAGCATTGTTTCTCAGCCATCCTTATGGGAGATAGCCTCGTGACCTCTACAGTATCTGTATGACTGAGATCACACCACATCCTTGTCCCTTAAGACACAGAACCATCTTCCTGATAGATGTCACAGGTACTTTGCAAAAGAGTTTCAGTGTAGTCATGCCTTGAACTTTACTGTGCACATGGGATTGAGATCCCTGATACCAGCCACAGGGTTTGGAGGGACCCCCTACACGAAAGTAATATAACCAC
>CAJQZJ010001638.1:6395453-6432776 GCA_907164525.1 Lophiomys imhausi
TCAGGTCCCCCGCCCACGACATAATATTGTTATTGATTATTTGGTAATTTCACATAAGGCACCCCAATCTCACTCATTCCCCAGTCCTCCCAGGTTATTCCTTCCATACTTGAAATCCCCACCTCTCCCCAAAAAAGAAGAAAGAAGGGAAAAAAAAGACAAACAAAACAACAAAAACCCTCAAAGCCCTATTTGTGTTCCCCATATAGTCACTAAAGCATGGTTAATCTCCCAGTGGTGGCCAGCCCCTTAAAGAAAACTGAACCCTTCCCACCTCACCCCTGCCAGAAGTCATCAATTGTGGAGAAGTGCTGCACTTCCACATCCTCTATGGCTTTCTGTCTAGGTTGTGATTTTTTTTATATGTTCACTGAGAAGCATCTTGTTGATTTTCATCTTGTTAATTGAGACCTAAAGGAGGGCAATATTCTGCTTGTTTAAAATGTAAGCTCATCCTGAGTGAGCTAACCCAGACTCAGAAAGATGCACATGGCATCTATTCACTTATAGTCAGATTTTAGCTGTATAGTACATGATATTTATACTGCAACCAACGCACCAAAGGGAACATGGACATAGACTTTTTCTTTTTCTCCCTGTCAATGAGACACTTTTCCATAGTGGTGCTGCCTTGTAGGCCCCCAGTGTATGAGGAGGCTCTTGGCTCTCATATGACTACTGAACTGGGGTGGGGGACTGTTATGTAGGGACACTCCACTCCAGAGGAGTGGGATGGAAGGGTTAGGGGGTAGAGGGTGGGAGGGCAGGCCTGGGAGGGGTAGAAAGAGGACACTGTGATGGAGATGTAACCTGAAGCAATAAATAAATAAATTAAAAAAATAAATAAAATGCCACATTTAATATAAGCATTAAGTTGATCACAAACGGGTTTCCCATTCATATAATGCACTGATTTTTGTATTTCTATTTTCACATAGAAAAGCCTTAACCATACCCATACACAGTAAAAATACATTTCTGTGTGTCAACACACGAACTCATGAAATCAAATCACTCACCATAAATGTAAAAGACAGAGGCCCAGCCAATGTACTGCACCAACACTCCTGCAAGGGGCATAGCAATGACTGCCCCAGCATAGGAACCTGGAAACAGAAAAGATTGAGGGATACTGACCAATCATCATATGAGTCTTGTTGGTCCAGGCAGAGTGTGTGTGTGATGAAGTCCAAGTCAGACATCTCCATGACAACAGTCTGGGATTCCTAGTGAACGTTATCATTGTTGTTCCCGTGCAGGGGGTTAAAGCCAGTCTCAAAAACTGAACTAGACCCCAGTCCCAAGCACATCTGAAAACAGAGTGCCCAGAGGAGGAAAGTCTACAGGATGCTCTTTAACTTCACTGAGAGACACATCCAGGGATTAGACAAAGTTTGCTCGGGCACCACAATTTAGAATTCCTTGAGCAAACAGAATCCGGAGATACGAAAATTATAAAACAAAAATTTTACTGCAGCCTAGCACAGCGTTGGGTGCTAAAGACAGCAAGTAAAGGAACATGAAGCCTGATTTCAGAGCTCCCAGGAACCCCCCGAGATACCTTTTACAGTCTTTTCAAAAATAGAAGAACACACACACACACACACCTCACTCAGAAAGCAGCTGGATTCCAAGCTGGCAGGAGGACTCTTATTGCCATCCACTTCCTAAATGGGTACATTTAGAAATCATTTTTATTGAATAAAAATTACAGGAGACAGGCTGGGTGTGGTGGCACATGCCTTTAATCCCAGCACTTGGGAGGCAGAGGCAGGTGGATCTCTGAATTGGAGGTCAGCCTGGTCTCCAAAGTGAATCCAGGACAGCCAGACTGTTACACAGAGAAACCCTGTCTGGAAAAACCTAATATATATATATTACAGGAAACCAATGTTTTAGGTGATGTGAATTCTTACACTTACACTGGGCCCCAAAAGATAGTACCAAAAATCAAAATGGAGGCACTAGTCCGAGGCTTCTATACTACCAAGGCAAAGCTAAGCTATTTACCAGATTTCCTTTAAGAAACTAGGAAAAATGACAGGCTAATTTCCTTGGTTGTGGCAACAGACTTCTGAGTATCCCTGCCTTGATCCTTACATTAAAAGGGGTCACAAGATGCTAACTGATTATTTTTCTCTTGTCCTGAGTCTTTATCCTGCTGCTATATGCAGGAAGTCACTGACATGGCCAATCTGTATTTTTGTCCTTAGTTTCTGCCCTTTATCAGCTTTTTTCTACCCATGAACCAACTTCTCCTGCTTGGTTGGCTCTTTTGCATGCAGCAACCATTCTATCTTATGAATTGAACTGCTGAGGATCCTAGAAAAAAAAAAAAACGAAGCCAGTTGAGATCTTTAAACTTAGACTGAGGTGACTTTGTCCTTTGATGTTTCTTGCTTTGTGAACACTGGATTCTGTGGACTCCTATGAGGGTGTCTGTCTTGTCTAGAGACGATAGTGGGGATTAGAGGCAGCCATCTGGCTTCCCTGTCTTGGCAGCTCCTGGACAGCCGCTAGGCAAACTAGAGGCCTGTAAATTCCCAGTAAATGCTAACTGAATCGCTAAGGGCTCTCTGAAATTTACCCTTGGCCACGAATCAGAGGTTGTTCCTTAAGAAAATCTGAGCAGTGTGAAAGGAAAGTTCATTCCCTAAATCTAACACTAAGCAAGGTCTTTCGGAAGTGGGCGATGCTGGGGTGGGGGGGGGGGGGGGGCGGATAGGAAAATCTCACACCTGCCTAAGCCTGGCCTTATCTCTAAGACAGGAGCAGTTTGGGACCTGGAATGTGACTGTGACATCTGAGGAAGCAGAGAGACTCATTCAGCGATAAGATAGCAATGAGCTCTCCACCTCTTGGGGTTGGTATAAAGGTGGACTACGTACGCTGTGTATGTCTGGATGCTGGGTAAGCTGGACATGGTCACATGAATGTCAGCGGCTAATGCTTTTATTATGTACAGAATAGCAAAGCATGTGTTTTATTTTGAGGCAGGCTATTATGTAGCCTGGGAAGGCCTTGAACTCATTACGGTTGACTTTGAACTATTGGTCCTCCTGCCTCCACCTACCAGGTGCTGCGTTTGTATGCTGTGGTCGCCAGCCACACCTGTTCTTAGGTGACAACACTAGGAACAAAACCCAGCTCCTCCTGCAAACTAGGCAAGCGCTCTCTCAAGTGAGCTACAATCCCAGTCCTAAGGCACATGGATCTTAAACCTCAGAATTCTTCACAGCAGTAAAGTAAGCACTCTGGATTATACATTAGCAAAGAAATCTCTCCTTTCTCCTCTTTTCTCTCTTTTTCTGTCTCCTTTTTCTCTGTGTAGCGTGTGGGGGGGGGAGGGGGGTGTTTGTAAGGTATATGGTTTGCATGACTCAGTGCTGTCCTTGAGACAGTGAGAATTGGAAAGAATGACCATGTATGCTGTATGCTAAGTACTGGGCCAAGCATTCTGAATCTGAGATACAAATATTATCCTCCATTTTATAGGAAAAATCAAGGCTGGGGAAACATGAGTTGCCCATGGTAACAACGGTGTAAGAACAGCTCCAAAATCATCCCCAACCCCACACTCACAGCCCTTTGAGCTTTCTCCGAGTGGGACACCCAGCCCCTAAGCTACCCTAGAAAGCCAAGTAGATGCTGGCATGCATGCGCTCTCCACTGAGAGCAGAGAAAGCCCTCAGAGAGCAGTGTGCCATGGAAGCGGGATGAAGGCGAGCAGGAGTGGGAGAGACTCCTGAGTTCAGTTCTCACCAGCCATGTTAATTTCACCTCTTTCCCCCCAGTTTCCTCAACTCTAAAGCAATGGGCTATGACCCCATGTTTTCTAGGGTCTCTTCCTCCAATTTCATATCAGTATCTTCTGAGACTAAGAATGGATTAACCTTGAGACTAAGTTTCCTTTTAGTGACATCTTCCCTTGGCTGTTCTTTGAAACAAAGCCACACCTTAGCTGGGAAATGTAATAAGGCCTGCAACCTTGACCAGGTATCTTTCCTTGAGTCAAACCATTTTTAAAAGAGCCCTTTTAGGGCTGTAAAAACCACTCCAGGAGTGGGGAGTGGCTGCTAGTCACTCTCATTTTGCTGGCAAATCAGAATGAAAGGTCTTGCCAATTAACAGTCATAGAAAGTAAGGCCAAGGGTCACACCACCCACAGTCAGTGGGCAGTCTTCCATCTTCTGGGATTGGTTGTTCCTTTTGTAGGGTGGAGATCCACTCTAGAAATCAAGGGGACAGACAAGAAGCTAAAGCCATCTGAGCTGTGCGTTCTTTCAAACTAGACACAAAACAGGGGCATGGCCAATATCGCCCACCAAACTCCCAGGGAATATTTTATGATGCAAATAATGATTTAAAGGAGGGATAGAGACAATAAGAAAGAGAATTAATGGGGCTAGACAGACAGATCAGAAGTCAAGTCCATTGATTACTTTTCCAGAGATCCCTGGTTCAATTCCTAGTACCCACATGGCTGCTCACAAACATCTCTAACTCCAGTCTCGGATAATCCAGTGCCACCTTCTAGCCTCCATAGGCACCAGACAAGCATGTGGTACGCAGACATACACGCAGGCAAAAAACACCCCTACATACACATAAAATAAATAATTTCAAAAGATAAAAACATTCATATTAATAAATAGGAAGATTGATTTATAGTCTTGGTAAAGAAGTTCAAATCAGCTTATCTTAGGAAAGACATGATAGTTTGAAAGAATTGGATAGACTGGACTAATAAATATATCTCTCATCAGGTTAAAGCAACTGCACCCAAGCCTAACAACATGGGTTCAATCCTTTGAATCCACATGATAGAAGGAGAGAACTTCTACATGTGCCCCGGCATGGGTGTACACACACACACACACACACACACACACACACACACACACACACGGCTGCTGACAATCCTCTGTAACTCCAGTTCCTGGAAATGTGATGCCCTCCTCTGGCCTCCTCAGGTACTGGGAACACACATGACACACAGACACATGCAGGCAAAACATTTACACAGTAATACATTTTTAACTCCTTTTTAAGTGTAATTAGTAAAATTAAATTAAAATGTTCACAAAAACACCCCTTAAGAACATTTGACTAAAAACTGTTTTAAATATAGTAATATAACTGTAGCTCTTTTCATAATAAATAATTCTTTTTAAGGTGTAAGTGGTTTTTAAAACTTACAACGGCACTATAATGCAACAATAATGGTCTGTCTGCAGAAAAAAAGGTCAGACACATCTAAGTTCTAATCCTAACTGCCTTGGCGTATTGTAACTTCTGTAAACTAAGGTACTTTTTGCCTTCCTGGGCCCCTTCCTCTGTAATAAACATTTTAAATGCATTTTATAACTGTGCTGGTGGCTTTCATTTCTCTCACTGGTCAATATTGACATAAACCCTTCAGGACACTGATTCCTCTCAGCCATGCATAGAAGAGATGGCTTGGAATGAGACAACCTTGGCAAGATAAAGTTCAGAAACCCAAGAATCACAATCATGTCTCTGCCAAGGGATTGCTGGTTCTACCTTCAGGTAAGATGAATGGACTCCACTTCATTTTTGATGTGGAATATAATGGCCACAGTTAAGTCTCTCAGGGACAATGTATACATGATATATATATGTAGTAAGGAAAATTCCACATCATGAGCCATGTGGTCGCAGCTTAGCTCCATGATGGAGGATCTTCGCAACCTCACTCAAGGTATTGTACTTTTTTTGTATATTGCAAAAATAAAGGGCAGGCAGAATTTGGAACTCCCATCTCTTCTACTTCAAAAATATTTCATTACATTCTTATGTATTTATTTTATGTGCATGTGAGGGACATACACAAGCCATGGCACAGGGATGGAGGTCAGAGGACAACTCATGGAAGTTGGTTCTCCCTTTTTACCATGTAGGTCCCAGGGATTGAGCACACCCATGGCCCGGGATGGCTCATGAACCCCAAAAACTGAGAAAAGGGGGTAAGCTATAGATCCAACACCAGCAACTGCTCACCTCAGGAATCCTGTTACTCAGGGGGAAAAAAAATAAGTTCTTTTGAATATTCTTGGTAGAATTCTCTGTAGAAAATGGCTAATTAAATTATTTAGCAGTATTTATATTATTGTTAATTGGGTTGGCAGGTGTTAATCCTTAACCTGTCATTATAAATAAACACACAGACAGATACCAGATGGATTTTAACAAGCCTTGGCCTGGATTGTGCAATCTTAGCCCATCTAAGCTAGCTTTTAATTCTATTCCCCAACTGTGACCCCATATAACATACATACGTTCCTTGGGTTGTTATTCTCCATGCTTTGCCAATGTTCCTGGCCATGTGGAATGAGGTTCTTTTGTCTAACCCATGGCGTGTGTCCTACTTCCTGCTCTTGCGGCTTCTTTCTTCTACTGGAAGCTTCTTCTTCTGGAGGCTTTTTCTGCCTACTCCTGGGTTCTTCTACCATAAACCTCTCTGCTTCAGAAGTCTGCACCTTAGTCCCACCTACCTCTGTCTCTGTCCAATCTCAGGCCTCAGCATTTGTTCAACCAGTCAGAGACAATGATTAGAAAACAAACAGATACCAAGAAGGACCAATTAATTAACATTTAGAATGCATAAACTCACCCCATCACTTCTCAGTTACTTGAAGCCAAAAAAGCATTCCTAAACCAATTTATGATTCTAACATACGCTTACCACAAAAAGAGGTTGTGGCCAGGCGGCTTCTCTCCAGGGGAGGCGCCCATTTACTCCACATCCCGTGGCAGGCTGGGTAGGTCACACCCTGGCAGAAAGATTAAATGCTGATGATTAAACTTCTATCCCAATTTATTTTTGTGTTTAAAATGTAAATACTGAAGCTTCATACAAACTACAATATAAACATATAACTTATATACATTGCCGACTACAAAGCCTATGCTCCTCTCAAAATTTTCTGTTGAAATCTCATCCCCAGTGTGATGGCAGCTGAATGTGAGCATTGTGGGTAACAAGGGCACAAAGGTGGAGGCCTCGTGAATGGAATTAGTTCCCTTACAAGGAGAGACCCTTTCAGCACAGTTGCCCTCCCTGTGCAGCGAGAACACAGAGCTGACTGTCAGTCCATCAGCCAGAAAGCGGGTACGCATTGCTCAGTGAACATGTTGACAACACAGGTCTTGGACTTCCCATCCTCCAGAGCGTCAGAAATGAATGCCTGTTGTGTGTGGTACTGTGTCACTGACACCTAATCAGATTTTTAAAGACACTAAATCCTGTAATTTAATTAATTTTGACTCATAACGCCAATGGTGACATTCAAAAATATAGTTCAAATGTAAGTGTGGTGGAGAATCAGAAGGACGGCTTACATATATATATCACATTATTAAAAAATATGAGTGGAGGAAATGACTTCCACCATCAGCCAATTTGCCTCCTCATTTCCGGGCACAGAATCTGAGGCTCTGATTCATTAAAACCAGGTCTTAGCCTTAGTCTTCAGAGATACCAATGTCACACGCCACTAGTTCTCGAAGTACAGCATATATACTCCTAACAGTTGGGTTGGACACTCAACAGCAGTCTGGATTTTCCTTTCTTTTCTTGTTATGGAGGGTAACTGGGGACTGGGCACAGGGCTTGGCATGTACTAGACAAGTATTCTATCACTACTCACACCCTTAGCCTCTTTTAAATTTTATTTTGCAACAAAGATTCACTAAGTATCCCAGGAAAGCTAGAAACTGAGATCCCCTTTAATAACTGAGATACAGGCCTGCACTGCTGAGCCTGGCTACATTCTCAGTTACTGCTGGTACACATACAACCTATGTCTTACATCAAAATGTAACTAGCACACCCAACCCATGCTTTCAAAGATGCAAAAAGGGGGTCTCTAGAGAACCCCCAAAACCGGGAAAAGGGGGTTTGCTTCAGGAGCTGAATGTTCTAAAACACCATGCTTTCTCTGGCAATGCTGAAAACTGTAAGAAAGTGTCTCTCCTACCTCCACCAGACCCTGCAAAATCCTTACACACATGACGCAGCTGTAATGGACCCTGGCTGCGGAAGGAATGAACATGTTCAGGGTTGATGTCAAGAAGATGGCGGCTCCAAAGACCCTAGGGGACCAAAGCACTGTATTATTGTCCAGGATGACGATGGCTAAGAATATGTCAGTTAAACATTAAAAAACAGCCTAAAAGTTTATGAAAGATCATGGTGGAAATTAAGACAAACTAATTCAGAGAAATAGACAGTATGCTAGAATCTGCAATGTCCCCAGCTAGACCCCTGGGCTGCTTTGATTTCCAACTCTCTGTCCATTTGTGGTCACGTTCACGGAAGCCTAAGGATGTCCAACCTGCATGATACCCTAGAAGGCCACAGGATCACCGTGCTAAGGGGAACTTCGAGTACACCCACACCCAACCAGGTTTCATTCAAGTGACCCTATTTGTGACTTCAGAATGTTCGGGGTTGTGCCTCCTGCTTCTCACTCTGCTCTCAATAGACCAAAAGAGAACACCAACAAGCTAAAGATGCAGCTTGGGATTGGGACCAAGCTGTGAACTTGTCTTCCTCTCCAGTTCCTGAAATAACCACTTATTCTCTCTTTCTTGCCAGCCTAAGAATCTCTGGGAAAGAAGGAAGAAGAAAAAGAAGCAGGTACCATTTTCTTCTCTCCTCTCATAATTTTCTTTTAGGCAGAGTTGTGGTGTATGTGTGTGTGGGGGGGTGTCTGCCATAGGATATAAATATAAATAAACATTATTGTCTTTACTTATGTCCTTGTCTAGCTTGTTTCTTTTACTTCCCATTGTTACTTGCCTATTGTATATTTTAATGAAATGATCAAGTACTGACTTCCATCCACTGACTCCTCATTGATTACTGCTTATACTCCTGACTCTTAAAAATGTATTTCATATTAAGCTTGGCAGGTGATGCTTCCTTCGGCCAGTAAAATGCTTGCTAGGCAACATGAGGACCTGAATTCAATCCCCTAGAACCCATATAAAAAGCCAAGCAAAGTGTGAGCCTGTAAGTCCAGCACAGGAGAGATGAGGACAAGAGAATCTCTGGGATTTGATGACCACATAGTCTAGTTGAACCAGTTAGCTCTAGGTTGAGAGAGAGACCGTGTCTCCAGAAAATAAGGCTGTGTGTGGTTGAACAAGGCACCTGACCATCAGCCTCAGACCCCTACACACACACACACCTACACTTGTATGTGCACATGTGCATGTACACACATATGTATGGTGAATGTATATATGCATATATGAATGTATGCATGCATGTATGTATGTATGTGCATATATGTGTGTGTATGTCTTTTCTATTATAACCCAGCCTATACTTATAGACACATATGTAAACTCACTTCCTTTTGAGAAAGTTCACTCTGCTATGGAGAGTTAGCTTTTCAGACAACAGCTAATCATTTAAGCACACTAAGAGCAGCCTGTGGTCTAAGGGCAAGTATGTCCTCAGTGTTCATATGACAGGCCTTCTGTTGTGCTGGTGATGGTAACACATAACACATGTCACCACTCCAAAACACAACTTAATCTAGTGCTTCATTTCTCAGATGAGGAGACTGAGACCCCAAAGGGAAGAAAGAGACTCAACAGAGGTGATTCAGTGAGCCAGTGAGGGGTCATGAACCACTTCCCCTGACTCGCAAATAAATTATGCTTTTTACCATATAATCACTTAATGAACTACAAGGTAAACTACATCGTGGGTGAACAGGAGACCAACAGCTCAGGATCTAAGACCAATAATCAATAAATGGGACCTCATGAAACTGAAAAGCTTCTGTAAGGCAAAAGACACTGTCATTTGAACAAAAAAGCAGCCTACAGATTGGGAGAAGATCTTCATCAACCCCACATCTGACAGAGGGCTAATATCCAAAATCTACAAAGAACTCAAGAAATTAAATACCAAGAAACAAAATAATCCAATCAAAAAATGGGGAACAGAGCTACTACTACTCAGCTATCAGAAACAACGAAATCATGCAATTTGCAGCCAACTGGATGGAACTAGAGAAGCTCATCCTGAGTGAGCTAACCCAGACTCAGAAGGATGCACATGACATCTATTCACTTATAGTCGGATTTTAGCCATATAATACAGGATAACTATACTACAACCAACACAACAAAGGGAACATGAACATAGACTTTGTTTCCTGTCAATGAGACACTTTGCCCTAGTGGTGCCGCCTTGTAGGCCCCCAGTGTATGAGGAGGCTCTTGGCCCTCATATGACTGCTGAACTGGGGTGGGGACTGTTATGTAGGGACACTCCACTCCAGAGGAGAGGGATGGAAGGGAAAGGGGTAGAGGGTGGGAGGGCAGAAGTGGGAGGGGTGGAAAGAAGACACTGTGATGGAGATGTAACCTGAAGTAATAAATATTTTTTAAAAAAATTACATCCTGGGGGAAAAAAAGCAAATCCAAAGAGACTCTCAGAAACAGTGCCATTGGGAGTCATCACGTCCATTACTCTTACCTGTTAGCAGCAAACTTGTTTGAAATGAAGCCACCGGGAATTTGTGTCACAATATAACCCCAGAAAAAGGATCCGTGGATAAGGCCCACAGTCTCTGGATCCCAGTTAAACTGTGCTGTCTGGAGAAAAGAATCAGATGCAATTGTGTTTGTAAGGGACAGCTGATGCCATTTGTCACCACGCGACAACTTCATGAGGTCTTTCTTTTTCAGCAAATACTTCTGGAAGACATCTTGAATACTTGGGTTACAACAAAGGTAACATGAACCAAAGGGTCTCTGGTCTTAGAAATGTTACCTTATAATGAGAGGGAAGAGAAGCACAAACTCAAGAACATACACATATATGTGTAAAATGTGACATACTAAATCCTCACATGTACTAAGGAGAAAGTGAAACAGTTTGTGAAGGAAACAAACAAACAAAAAAGCTCTGGACTTAGCACGTGATTTATTGGGTTGTTCAGTTGCCAGTGTAGTGGATAACCTAAAGGTACCTATCTATATAGTCTTACGTCTCTTAGTCTTTCTATTTTTTTCATTCTTTTTAATTTTTTTTTTAAGACCTAAGGACATAGTTTGATTGTTAAAGCATTCACCTTGCACAAAGAAGTCCCTGGGCTCAATCTCCAAAGTGGAAAAACAAAGTTATCATTGTATTACCAAGTGGATTTTGCTGGGGATGTGGCTCAGTGGTAGAATGGTTACATTGCTGTGTGAGCCCCTAGATTTAATTCCCAGGATAAATAAGAAATAAGCAAATGCTTTTTTTTTCATTGTGTTGACATAGACTCTCATTACAGAACCCAGGCTGGCCTCACACTTGTGATCCCCCAGCCTCAGCTTCTTGAGCAGTGGGATTAGGGGTGTGCATGGCCATGCCTGGCTGAGTCTCAGACCTACCGAGAAGTGACGTTCATCATCACCTGAGCCCCACAGGATCATAAGAGTGAAACAACAGCTTGAACAGAAACTTCATCAAATAAGACAAGCAAATGACCAGTAGCCATACAGATAACCATTGGGACATTGTAAGTATCACTAACCTTCAGGGAAATACAATTAGCTCATCATATCTGTCAGGATGGTGTGTGTGTGTGTGTGTGTGTGTGTGTGTGTGTGTCTCAGTTGGACCAACTGGCACAGGCTTGTAGTCACAGCTATCAGGGGGCTGAAACAGGAGGATTGAGCTCAAGGTCTTTGCAGGCTACAGAGTGAATTCAAGACTAGCCTGAGCAACTTAGTGAGACCTTGTCCCAGTAAAGAGTAAAGTAATGGCCAAAAATATAGCTTAGCGGCAGAGCACTTTTTCTATGCAAAAAGACATCCACATCAAAGCCCCGCAACCTGAAAATGCTCCTTTATTTGGAAAAACACGTCTTTGCAAATATGAACAAGTCAAGGGTCTTGAAATGAGATACCAGAATTATCCAACTGGACCCTTAATCAAAAGACAAGTGTCTTTAAAAGGGACAAGGCATAGGGGAATGGGGGTCAAAAGAGAAGTTACACAGCGGGAGAAGGCCTCTGAAGATGGAGGCAGTGACTAGGTCACAAGCCCCAGAGCATCTGCCACCACCAGAGAGGGCAAAGTCAAGGACATATTCCCTGCAAGAGATATCAGAGACATGAGGTCCTGCCAACACTCTGGCTTCAGACCTCTAGTCTCTCCACAGCTATAAGAGAATAAATGTGTGTCATTTTAAGATACCAAGTTGCTGGTAATGCTGCCTTAGGAAGTTTAAATAAGTACTTAATAGAAATAGACTGGGCATGGTGGAACACAACTTTAATCCCAGCACTCGGGAAGCAGAGGTAGGGAGATCCCTGAGTTCAAACCCAGCCTGGTCTACAGAATGAGTCCAGGGCAGCCAGGGCTACACAGAGAAACCCTGTCTCAAAACAAACAAACAAACAAGAAAGAAAGAAAGAATATAAATAGAAACTTATATAGGTGCCTGATAGAAATAATCTTATTTGATCTGCAAGAAACCTTTTTCTTTCCATTACAATAAGGGCCATGAGGGTTAGTTAGCAAAAGATTGCTAGAAATGCTGTTTTGTGTTGCTTGTTTACCATCCTTCCGGGAGCATTGTTTCCCTAGCCATAGGATATCCTCCCCCTTACCCGGTCCCCCTCCACATGTCCCCCACTCTGTCTACCAAGACTGATGGAAACTAGAATAGAGAGCCAAGCCATGGGGTCAGAGGATTCATTCATGGGGACAGGGAGAAACCCTGGTAAAAGACAGAAAGCAGTCCATTCGGGAGACATGGGAAGCTAGAGCACACTGGGAGGAGCAGCTGAGAGAACCTCTAAGGCCCACAAACTGGAGACCTTAGCAAAGAACTTTCCAGTCTCCTTGGGGTAAAGCAGAGTCTGCATCTCCTGCAGGGGGCTATGTTCTTGTCTCAAGAATTATATAAAGATGCCTTTCCTCCTTCGGTAGAGGGTATTCTGGACCTCAGTTCCCTACCTGCCAGATGGATCATCCACACAAACTTCCCCAGCCAACCCGATTTCTGTACTTCACTTTTATGAGATTTCACTGGAGTCTTCTGTAATCTACTTGTTATTCTGACTCATACTCACTGGACTTTTATTCTTTGCAGCCAGCAATCCCTGGTCTGGACACAAGCACTCTTTCCGGGGCCTCGGGGCTAATGAGCAGTGATGTTTGAAAGCAGGTAGGGAGAATCCTAAAGTCCACCACTGAGACCCTACAAGACTTACAGACAGTGAGGAAAAAACTGCAAAGTTTCTCAACCTTCAGTTGTTTTTCGCTTACCATATCCCAGATACTAAGGGTTACCAAAGTTTTAACTTAAAAATTTTGGGGGAGGAGTGCCCAGGATTGAATCCAGAACTCCACCTATGCTAAGCACATGTTTTTCTACTGAGCTGCAACCTCTCAGTAACTCACAGCATTAAACTAAAATGTGACTATCCATACTTCAGCTAAATCATCCCCTGCAACACTTGTAGGAAGCATGCCACGTTTGTATTTAAAAGACTTTCTCATTCATGGTCCTTATCCAGTCCTTCAAATGAGGCTTCCAAAACTATCTCTGTGTAAAATAACTATGTTTTCCCATGAAACAAAACACAGAAACAGAAGTTCCAGCCATGCAGAGCACTGTCACCCTGTTGGTCCCACTGAGCAACACCTAACTTGTCCTGTGTGGACAAGAGAAGAACAGCCTGCCATAAATTAGTTTTGCTGGCTAGGACATGTCCATTTGTTATTGTCTGGCTGGCTTTGGTGAGCTTTTCATTCGTTTTATAAAGGAAGCTGTTATTGTTTGGGGTCCTATTTTGGGTTTAGGTTTTCCCTTTTATTTCTCTCTCTTCTTCTTTGGTTAATTTGTGAGTCACAGTCTTGTTATGTAACCTAGTTTGTCTTTGAACTCAGCATGTAGCTAAAGTCACCCTGAAGTCAGGGTGCTGAGTGCTAGGATTGCAGGTACAAGTCACCATACTTAGTTCCTAAACTCCTCTTCTTGGTGCCAGACAGAAGGATATAAAGCATATTTTAGATCTTAATCAGATCCTCTAAGCAAAATCATAGGAACCAGAGAGCACACATGAGCATTGTTCCTTGTCTTTACCAAAATGTCTTTGCCTTGTGCCCTAAAGCCGACTCTGTTGACCCTTGACCCGTGTCTTTTCAGGCAATGAACAAATGCAAACACCTCATTTGATTTGTGCCTCTGAAGGCAAGTTCTAATCAGCTATCTTTGCTCACAAAGGGATGAAAGAATGCGTGTGATACACATCTGGAACCCACATCTGGAACCCACCAGTAAGTAGTCTTCATTTTAAATGTGTTGAATGTTTCTCTCCCTCTGTCTCACCTCCTCACGCAGACACCACCCCCCAAAACAAACAGGCTATCTTTCTCAGACAGACTCAGCGGTGGCCTCAAAAGTGGACTAAAGCATCTCCATGGTGCTGTTTCCCTCCGGCAGAACAATCTCTCAGAGAGAAAAGAGAAAGCCTGCATGCCAGCTAACGATCTCTTTTTCATGAACTGACATCAAATTTCCCCAAGGCAGTCCTTGGCAGGGGACCATTCTAGGTGATGCTAACAGATGTGACATCAAAGAGACTACCATGTTGCCAGCTGAGGTAATAGTACCTCCCATGTCCCAGCCTCAGAGTCACACAGCACTCAGACAGAGTCCAGGCTTCATGGCACATGACATCTTCTTATGAAACACTGCAAGCACACCATTGCTTCCCAGACACCAATGTGGGGCACTTGGATCTAAGTACACATCCAAACGCAGACATCCAGAGAACCGTCAGATGCCTCTCTGAGAAGGACCAGTCATTTCAGTGCCCTTGTTCAGTTTAGTGGAGCATACAGTTGGGGTGGTCCCCTGGGACACATCTGCATTCCTTCATTCATTATTTATTTATCCCATTGTTTATGAGGCCTAGGTAAAAAACAAACTAGATTTGTGTTTCTAGTATTCATAAAACAGTTTATTAAATAATGCCAGTCCTTCTGTATGACAACCCCAGCCCATATACCAGAATTAAAATGAGCCCTTCAGGCTTATGACACTTTTACCAGACCTCTTTTCATCGAGCATCGATCTTTCTGGAACCTGCAGAAGGATCCTGTGTGTCTGTAAACTTGGATGGGGAAAAGTCAGGGATTTTTTTTTTTTTTAAGCTTAACATATAATATTTTTATTAAGAGTTTGCTTTCATGAAAATATTTTGCAAAACGTTTCTTGATTTATATAATCTCTGGGGTAAAGCTTTGCAATAGAATGCTCTGGGCTGAGCTGCTTTGGTTCACGTTTCTGGAACACGCCTATTCCATGTCCGTGGATGATTCAGCAAAGTTCCAGTCGAGTGTTCTAACAAACCACAGAAAAGTCAGCATTTTTGTCTTCACTACCTGCTGGCTGACATTTACAATTTCTGCAAATATAAGCATAGCGTAAAACATGCTAATATCAGTCCCACACCTCATGTGTCATGCGTGAAAGCCAGAAACATGTTCAGCTTACATTATAATTGTTGCCATGATCTCAAACTATTGCTTATACTTCAATCTTAAGATGATAACAGTTCCAGGCACCTTGTTAGATTTTGTCATCTGATGTACTAGAAAGGAAGCCCATGTTTCTATACCATAAATTTGATTTTTAAATATGTCCTTTTACATTTTAATATAATTGCCTCCCTTTATAATCCTTTGCCTATCATGCTAAGAATTGCAAACATTATCTTTGACCAAAGGTTCACCAAGTTGTTCAGGGGGCTCACAGGGGATAGCACAGAAAAGTGAGGGTCTTGTGTCTCAGTTCTTAATATACCATGTCTGTCTGTCTGTCTGTGTATCTGTCAGTCTGCCTGTCTGTCTCCCTTGCAATCCTTTACATACAATGTTCCTTTTTCTTTGAACATTTCTCTTCCCATCTCACCAAATGTCTGGTTCAGCCATCACTTTCTCTGGAAAGTCATAATTCCGAAATCCTGGCATATTCACTCCAAGAGGAGCCTGAGAAACTGGTACAGCCATTACTGACACAGTAACTGGCATGCCACATCGTCACACTATGTGTCTCCTGGAGTTCAAAGCCCTGGACAGCGCTACTCGGCATTCTATCCCTATCACCATGTCCAGGATCTAGACTGAGGTTGTCACTCTGTGTTTGTTACATCAGTTAATGAATTCCTCCGTTTGCTTTTTACACAACTATTGCACACACACACACACACACACACACACACACCTTCCTGCTGTAGCTCCATACTGACCTGAATTTCTGGTTTCCCCTCCACATACACGGTGCTGTTGTTGACCATTTCCACAATGGCTACTCCAAGGTTGCACCGAATCCCAAAGGAAATGCAGAATCCCAGCCCACTCATGATAGCGATGATATACCGCTTGGGGATGCCACAGCAGCTGCAGTCGCAGACAGGGACACGTGTCCTGGATGTCTGCACCGGCCTTCCATCTTCATTCAGTTCAATGGTATCTTCTTCGTTAGTTCCATCGATTTTTCTACATTCCAAAAAGAATGGACAGAGAATAGAAGCCGGTATTCAAGGTGAGGGAAAATAACACAAAGTAAAAATTTAAAATGGTGCCAAGGAACAAAAGAGTGCAGCTTGTATTTCTTTTTTTTATTTTTCTTTTTTATATATACTTTTTTTTTATTTCTTCAAGTTACATCTCAGTCACAATCCCTTCCCTACTCCCCCTTCCTGTCCCACCCTTCCATCTTCTTCCCCCCAACAGCTCCCCCTTTGACTCCAAAAAATGGTTCCTTCTCTTATAACAGTAAATACTATACAAAACAACAGAAATAAACACGCCACATTTATGAGAGTTAAATGGCCCACCATACATTCCCAATGTTCAGTCCATACATATTTGGCCCCTGACTTTAACATTCGACCATCTAACCATCTCCATGAGTTTAAAGTTCTATATCTGACTCAGCTTTCATCCTAACTTGCATCACAATTTTAAAAATATCTTCTTAGATCCAGAACACCCTCTTGATTCCTAAACAACTCAAAATTTAACTATGAGACTCTAGCTATCTATTCTTCAACCACCTCAGAGACCTGAGAGGGATAAATATATCTGATTATATAGGAAGTGCAGGGCCTGCATCATCCAAAATTAAGAAATGACATATCAGTGGCTGCCTGGACAGTTCCCATTTTCTCTCCATACGTTACAGCATCAATCTTCAGCCTTTTGGTCCCGTTTCTCTGACAGACATTGATTGTAGAGCAGGAATTATGAAGGTCTTACCTACCCTGTCTTGGCAGAGCTAGGCTGTCGACTTATCTGCTACCAAGTTTTGTCCTTTTTGGACAGCAGTCTGTCTGCAGTTGAAGCAAGGGGTTTTTCATGCCAAGAGATAGGCTTCCCACTAATTCAACCATCTCACACTGGAGATTCTTCGATGCTCATTTTCTATTTGGAGTAGAGTAGGGGGTGCTGTCAGGAGCTGATATGTCTCAATATCAAAAAAATCTTAATTTAAGAAAACATCTTTGAATGCCATATTCTGCAGATCTCTTGGGGTTTTTGAAGATGCCCTATCTATTTCTTGTATTTAGATAAGCAAATGTTGCTTGTCTCTTAACAACTTGATTTTTGAGTAGCTTAGAGACTATCTGTGATAGACTGTCATAGTAGCTAACAAAATGACATGCCTGCATGACTAGGAGTTTGTATTTCTTAACTATCCTAAATGGTTTAAGACGGTTGATATCAAGAGGCCAGAGCTTCACATTTCATTTTTAAGTATCACTAGGTACAATACCTTTAAGAAGTGTTACCTTTAATTTTGTATCAATGTACAAAGATCAATACCAATGTAGTGCAATACAATCTTAATTTTGCACAATATACAATGGTCAATACCACTTTAGCCAAATATAATACAGCTTGTATTTCTAAAGTTATCACTATCATCGTTATTGTTAAGGTAGAGAACAATAGCTGAGATGACTGATGTTCTGGATTCTGTATTGTACTTTCGTGGACACTAAATCATTCAAATCTGCTAGGTTTGGCCATGTACACTGGTCCTCCCAGCGTCTGGTAGGGGAGGGCAGGAGGGTCTCAAATGTAAGCCTGGGCAACGCAGCAAATCTAATTGCAACCTGGGCTACTGAGTGAAGCCTTATAGAAAAAAAAAGTCCCTTAAATTCATGCAAACCCAATGAGGTGTGGGACTCTAGAAAGTGCCATTTATAGAGGTAGAAATCTCATTTGAGGAGGTATGCCAAGCCAGATACAGAATCTATGTCCTTAACAATACACTGTCCTGAATTCCTGCTGGAAGAGAAATGGGACAACCACATGGATGACTGAACCACACATTACATGAAACCTTTATGTTAGAGTTACTTGAAGCTTGCTAAGGTTATATGCGGCGGGGGGGGGGGGCAAGCCCTGTGTCCCTGGTCTTCACTGGCTTCTATAGGTTCAAATGATAGCTTGACTTATAATGAATTACCATCTTCTAAAGCAATGCAAAGTAATTGAGCAAAGTGAGGACTATCAATTATGAAAAGAGATCTGTTTGTGTACTGGGGAGATGGCCCAGTCAGTAAAGTGTTCACCATTCGAGCAGGAGGACCCTGGTGTGGATCCCCACATAAAAATCAAAGCATTGGAGAGCGTGCCTGTAATTCTAATACTGACGTAAGAGATAAAGGCAGCCTAGACAAATTGATGAGCTCCAGCTTCAGTGAAGACTCCATCTCCAAAATAAGGTGGAGGGAAGGCAAGAAGCTTCGGAAGAGAAAAGGGCTTGCCGGGGAAGGCTAAAGACCTGAGTTCAATCCCCAAGTCCCACAGTAAGAGAGAACCAACACCCAAAAGCCCTCTTACCTTCACATGCACACACACACACGTGCACACACACATGTGCATGCACATACTCTAACAATATTAATACTTAAATAAACAAAAATAAAGAATAAAATGGATAATGGTTGAAGAATACAGTCAAAACCAACCTCTGACCTCCACTCTCATCCACACATATAAACAAATACACACACACACACACACAAATATGCACTCACACATACAACACAGAAAAATCTATTTATATCCTGTAATACTGTAATCCGTTTGAATATGACTCTGTTGTCATAAATATTAAATTAATATAAGCAGCTAATATGATTGACGAAATAGCTCATTTCTAAAACAAAGTAGTTTCCTTCCCCATGAATGCATACAGAAGATGATTTTGGCAGCTTCTTTTGATAAGATTTGAAGCTTGTATACAGAAAAACAAACAATCCTTAAATTCAAGTCAGCATAGCAGACATTTACTAATCACCTACTACACGCCAGGCCCCGTGCTGCTGGCAAAGAACAGTGATGGACTTGGCATGGTCCCCACTCTCCTCCAGCTCCTATGCTGGTAGGTCTGTACACACATGCAATGGTAGTCACTGGATGATGTGCTGTAGTATGATCTGAAACTCTCTGTCTAGCCTGGCTCTCTTCCCTCTGTCCCCAGACAAGCATGTGGTCTGGATGCTTCCCCAGACACTCCCCACTACCTCCTCAATTTCTCAACATGTGTCTCCCATATGTGGTCCTGTCTTACGATCTGCTTCCTCGAAGACTCAAACCAACACAAGCATCCTCTTTTACACAGCACCTGATAAGACATCTTGAGACTTTCCAGGAACCACACAACAGTATGGGGGTCACAGGGAGTAATTTAAAAATTACTGCTCCCCTTTGAGCAGCAGGATCCAGAGATGCCTGACCAGAAGTCACTCCTCATAACTGAGGCAGAAACTGAGTGTATGAAGCAACTAGGAGGACATTGAGCACTGGGTCCAGTTCCCCTTTGTGAAAAGTGACAGCTGATACACCATTGTAAGAAACCATGGGGTCAGAAGCAAATGCGGATCCTAGGGAGACCTCCTGAGTTGTGTGTGGGTCATTTGCTCAGCCTGATTAGAGGTGGGGAGACAAGATTTAACTTTGAACACGCAAGAGATAAAAATCAGACTGATTTGTTTCAGAAATGTTTAAATAGTAGGAGGGTGTAGTTTGGTGAAAGAGCACTTGCCCGGTGTATATGAGGCCATGGTTTCATCCTCCATGCTACAAAAACAACAGAAAGAAAAAACCCACGACAATGATAAAATTAAAAACTAAATTACTCCATGCCTAGTGAAACATGCCTTTACTCCCAGTACTCTGGAGACAGACACAGGCAGATCTCAGTGAGTTTGAGGCCAACCTGGTCTACATAGTAAGTTCCTAGACAGCAAGAGCTACATAGTATGACACTGTCTAGAAACAAAATAAATAGATTACTGGGGTTTTGCTGTGTTTTCTTGTTGGTTTGGTGTCTTTATATAGGCAAGCTCTTAAGAAGAAGCCCGAGAGGCAAAGCGTACCGCAGACAGACAGACAACCTGGATGTGATCACTAGCTGTGTGGCTTCAGGCAGGCACCTTGGCAACTCTGAATCTCCCATGTTTATGAAGCTGGTAAGATTTTACGCTACAAAGAGTAAAACATTACAGCCAGGAAAGCAGTGAGCATCTAGTGATTGATAGACTCTACGCCATCCTTGGTGTTTCATGCGTTGCTTTGGTTTCTATTTTGTTTTTGTTTTAGGTAAGCACATTCCCTCCATCCCTGCTGCCGTAAGACTTTATATTCCTCTGTCTGAACGCTTATCACATCAAGTTAGAGGTTTTTTGCTGGCTTTAGCACAGGAGGTAGAGAGTAAATATTCCACACCACACATGCATGTGTGCATGAATGAATGAAGACCTGCCCTACCTGGTGGGCTGTAGGCATGCAGCAGACAGAAGTCATCTCCTCTTTGTTCCCAGTGGTCACCACAGCTGGTAGAGACAATGAAACCTCATTCAACTGGGTGGAACTGGGAGCTAGCCCACACATCGCTCCAGACTTGCAGCCCTTAGAGACGGGGTGAGAATCTATTCATCCGTGCCCCCAAATAATCTCTATAGGAAGGATGGGGGGGCACACATAGTCAAGAATGAGGGAGAGAAAAGAATTCCTTTCTTAAGAAATAGAGGGCTTTAATTATCCATAATAGCTGTTTCTATCACTCGGGCTTCTCTCCATGTTTGCCTATGGTTGTTCTTTTAGATTAGAGAATCTTCATTCTTTCCAGGGTGACAGCCAGCATTGTTGTTTCTCCAAATATAGAAAACTGTAGACTGTGGGCCAGGGCCCTTTACACACTGGGAGGTTCCTCCTGTTGTTCTTATGTACAATTGTCTAGTAAGCATCTAAGCCCCAGGGTCTGATTCCTCCAGCTACTCTGAGCAGCCTTCAAGTGTTTTCAGAACAATCAACTTGTCAGTGAATCCAAATGTTCCACAGACTATGGAGAAGGTTTTTCACTTGGAAGGAAACATGTTCAACACCAGTCACGCACAGTGAGTAGAATACACAGATCACCTTATGAGTGTTTAAATTCTGCTGACTGTACACACACACACACACACACACACACACACACACACACACACATACTTCCAAGTAATATATATATAATATATATCCATATATATATATATATATTGCATGCTCGTGTGTGTGGGTATATGTGTTTGTATGTATGTGTACAGCTATTGTTTGGATGTAAAATGATCTCCACAGGCTCATATGTTCAATCACGCAGTCCCTGGATGTTGGTGCTATTTGGGGAAGTTTAGGAACCTGTAGAAGATAAGGCCCAGTTGGAGTGGAGGCTGACCAAGTGGGCTAAGCCTTGAGGTTTATAACCTGGCCCTGCTTCCTGCCCCATCTCTGCTTCCTGATCTGCCCAGATGTGAGCCAGCAGTCTCACACTGGGACCTCCACAGCCACACTCCACTCTACCCACCAAGCCTTCCCACCATACTTAGACCCCTCCTCCCTTTAAATTGCTTTTTAATAGGTATTTGGTTACAGCAACGATCCAATTAGCCATACTTTAAAAATCTAACTTCACATTGTGCCTAGCGTGGAAGAGATGGTAGGTGCCTTTAACATTCTTCTTTCTGAATAGCCAGCAACTCAATGAACATATGGGCAAACAAACAACAACAAAAATAGTTTTTGAGGTAAATGTGATTCTATCAGAAAGCAAATAAGAACACTGTTTGCTAGAACAGCGGTGACAAGATACCACAGATGGGGGAGCTTACACAAGTGTATTTTGTCAACAGCTCTGGAAACTGCAAGTCTAAGGTCAAAGTTTTGGCCAGTTGGTTTCGTCTGATGCCTCTGCTCCAAGATTGCAGGTGGGCTTCTTCCCCTGGTGGCCTCACGCCAGTGGTTCTCAACCTGTGGGTCGTGACCCCTTTGGGAGTCAAATGACCCTATCATAGGAGTCGCCTAAGACCATCAGAAAACACATAAATTTATATATAATATATAATATATTTATATATTACACTTTATAACAGTAGCAAAATTATAGCTATGAAGTAGCAACAAAAGTAATTTTATGCTTGGGGGTCACTACAACATGGCAGGAAGGCTGAGAATCACTGCTCTGCACCCTTGCTGTCTCTTACATGGTTTTAAATGTCTTCTCACAAGGACACCAATCATATACAATCTTATTGGGTTAGGATCCACCATAGCATCCAGCAATTTCAGAGATTTTTGGGATCAGTCTATGCTGTTTTGTAGTTTTTTTCCCTTTCCTGCCCCATCTCCGAAGCAGAGTTGACAGTTCCTGCTCTGGTGTGAGTTTTTGTCTCTGTGCTGTCACCGTGGTTTTTAATTCTAAAACTTGAGGTCACTGGTGACATACCAACAAGTTTTACAAGCCACATCTAGCATGTATGATGTGCATGTGGACAATATTTCTGGAATCTGAATTAATTGCCAGAGTTTAAAAACCATAAGTTGGTCTGGAAACAAATGGGGTTTTGGTTTATTTTGAAAATTTGAAGACCTATAATTGTATTTTTTCTTTTTTTCCTCCATTAATTAATTTATTTGTTCATTTTTACCTCCCATTTGCCACTCCCTTCCTCCTCTTCTCCCAGTCCCACCCTCCCACCCACTTCCCCCATACCCCCCCCCACCCAGTAACCAACCCATTCTGGTACATCAAATCGCATCAGGACAAAGTGTCTCCTTTTCCACTGAGGCAAGACAAGGCAGCTCTGATAGGAAATGGGACCCAGAGGGAGGCAACAGAGCCTAAGTCAGAGATAGTCCCTGCTCCAATTGTTAGGGGATCCACTTGAGGATCAAGCAACCCATCAGCTTCATACGTGTAGTGGGCCTAGGATGGGTCCTTGCAAGTTCTTTGGTCAGTCTCTATGAGACCCCTGTCCCCAAGTTAATTGGCTATATAGGTGAAACCCTAGAATTATCAAGCCCACACTCTCTCAGGCTGGAAATGGATCTCCCATTTGCTACAGTCCCCACCACTCCCCACACTATACATACAGTATACTTACAGTTAAAACTCAAGAGAAAAAAATATTTAGTATTTTTACCCATGTCACTATCAAAAACAGAAAAATAAGCCGGGCGGTGGTGGCGCACGCCTTTAATCCCAGCACTTGGGAGGCAGAGGCAGGCGAATCTTTGTGAGTTCGAGGCCAGCCTGGTCTACAAAGTGAGTCCAGGACAGCCAAGGATACACAGAGAAACCCTGTCTCGAAAAACAAAAACAAAAACAAAAACAGAAAAATAAAAAATTCCATTTAGGAACAAATAAACAAATGACATCCGTAGCTGCCCAATGTCTTTTTATTTTTCTCAGACAGGTTTTCTCTGTGTATCTCTCTCTGGCTGTCCTGGAATTCTCTTTGTAGACCTGATTGGCCTCGAACTCACAGAGATCTGCCTGCCTCTGCCTCCTGAGTGCTGGGATTAAAGGTGTGCGCCACCACCACCTGCCTGCTGCCTGTTGAGTTTCTGATCTTGCCCAAACAGCAGAGAAAACTGCTTTTATTAGAGTGTTTGTTAGCTATCTGCACAGTCCCAGGTAAACTATTTGACATCAGAAACACTTGAGTGAGATTTAGATGAGGAAGAAGGGAACAAGAGGATGGCAGAAGCCCGAGGAAGGACAATACCAGTGGTGCTTGTGCGATGGAGAAGCAGCTGCTGCTCTGCCGTCCCAGCCAGAGGACTTCGAAATCATAATTGGTCCCAACAATTATGGGGAAAGGGATAATGATGTTTCATCTAGAACAATCTAGAGGCATTGTATAGTATATTCTCCACTACTTTCCTTCTGCAGGTAGAGCATCCAGGAATGCCCCTCCTTTCCTAACTTCCTGTCCACTTTATCAAAGATGGACACACTTTATCCATCTGTTGATTGTAACCAAGCCCTTTGAGTGAGGTAGTCTGCAGCTCCAGGGAAGTGGAGAGCGCTTCTGTGTATTACCACATTAAGTATGTCTGTGTCCGAAAATGAAACATGCCTGCTGTAGGTTCTTTATGTAGTGCACCTAAAGGAAGCATTTAAAGAATTCCACTAGTATACATATGTATTGGAGAATTTGGAAAAACATTTTTTTAAGAAAAAGAATCTATAGACAAGGGCAGTGGCCTACACCTATAACAAGCTTCTTTTTATTTATGTATTAATTTACTTACTTACTTATTTATTTATGTATACATAATTTTCCTTCTCTCTGTCTTCTTCCTTCTACCCTACTCCTTTCTTCTTCCTCTTCCTCTTTTTCTCCTCTCCCATCCCTGCTTTTCCTCTTCTGCTTTATTCTTCTCCACTTTCTTTCCCCCTTACTTCCTCTCCACCTACTCTCTCTCCTTCCTTCTCCTTTAACCACCCTCCTCCATGCTCCTTCCCCTCTCCTCCCTCTTCCTTCTTTTCCTAGCAAATGAACCGAGGGCCTTGAAAGCATGTGCTCTAGGGTTATGCACCTGGAAGTTTGTTGTCACTTTGCTTCTGAGACAAGGCTAGGTAGCCCAGGCTAACTTTAAACTCAGCCTTCTGGGTGGCTGAGGTAATAGGTTCACATAACAGTCCCTGCACCCCACCCTCAGCAGATCTCCCTGTATTGCCAAGTCTCAAACTCCTGCGGCCAGTCCTCCCACCTCAGTCTTCAGTCCTCCCACCTCAGTCTTCAGTCCTCCCACACAGTCCTCCCATTCCCATCTTTTAGAAGCTTGTTGAGCTGGAGAGATGGCTCAGAGGTTAAGAGCACTGACTGCTCTTCCAGAGGCCCTGAGTTCAATTCCCAGCAATCACATGGTGGCTCACAAACATCTATAATGAAAATTGGTGCCCTCTTCTGGCACAGTTCTGAGATACTTAGCATCCCAGAGGTCAGACAGTAGTCTGGGTATTTAATTTCTTCTTAGTAAGGCTCAAAGATACCTTAATCTGCTTTTTAAAGACTGTGGCTTTACAAAAAATGAAAAGGAAGGGGAGGGGCAAGGAGAAGGAGTGGAGGAGGGGGAGGAGAGGAGAAAAAAGATAAGAGTTGGAGGGAGAGAGGTGGAAGGAGAAAAGAGAAATCTATTTCCTAGCTATGGTTAGAAAGAGACCTAAACAATGGAAAAAGGACAGCATCTTCAACAAATGGTGCTGGTCCAACTGGATGTCCACTTGTGAAAGAATGAAATTAGACCCATACTTATCACTTTGTACAAGACTTAAGTCCAAGTGGATCAAAGACTTTAACATAAGGCCGGTCACATTAAATCTACTAGAAGAAAAAGTGGGAAAAACCCTCAAACTCATTGGCACAGGTGACAACTTCCTGAACAGAACACCAACAACTCAGGACCTGAGACCAACAATCAATAAATGGGACCTCATGAAACTGAAAAGCTTCTGTAAGGAAAAAGACACTGTCATTCGAACAAAACAGCAGCCTACAGACTGGGAGAAAATCTTCACCAACCCCACATCTGACAGAGGGCTAATATCCAAAATCTACAAAGAACTCAAGAAATTAAATGCCAAGAAACCAAATAATCTAATCAAAAAAATGGGGGAGAGAGCTAAATAGAGAATTCACAAAGGAGGAATCCCTAATAGCTGAGAGACACTTGAAGAAATGCTCAACATCCTCAATCATCAGAGAAATACAACTCAAGACGATTCTGAGATTCCATCTCACCCCTGTCAGAATGGCAAAGATCAAAAGCTCAAATGACAACACATGCTGGTGAGGTTGTGAAGAAAGGGGAACCCTCCTCCATTGCTGGTGGGAGTGCAGGCTTGTGCAACCACTATAGAGGTCAGTATGGCAATAGCTTAGAAAACTTGGAATAGCTCTGCCTCAGGACCCAGCCATACCACTTCTGGGTATACATCCAAATGACTCCTCACCAAATCACAAGGAAGCTTACTCATCTATGTTCATAGCAGCCTTATTTGTAATAGCTAGAAACCGGAAACAACCCAGCTGTCCCTCAACTGAAGAATGGATTAAAAAACTGTGGTACATCTACACAATGGAATATTACTCAGCTATCAGAAACAATGAAATTATGCAATTTGCAGACAAATGGATGGAACTAGAGAAGCTCATCCTGAGTGAGCTAACCCAGACTCAGAAGGATGCACATGGCATCTATTCACTTACAGTAGGATTTTAGCTATATAGTACAGGATATTTATATTACAACCAATGCACCAAAGGAAACATGGACATAGACTTTTTATTTATTTTTTGTTTGTTTGTTTTTTAGTTTTCTCTCCCTGGCAATGAGACACTTTTCACTGGTGTTACTGCCTTGTAGGCTCCCAGTGTATGAGGAGGCTCTTGGCCCTCATATGACTTCTGAACTGGGGTGAGGGACTGTTTTGTAGGGACACTCCACTCCAGAGGAGTGGGATGGAAGGATTAGGGGGTAGCAGGTGGGAGGGCGGGGCTGGGAAAGGGGGAAAGAGGACAATATGATGGAGATGTAACCTGAAGCAACAAATAAATAAATTTATTTATTAAAAAAGAAAGAAAGAAAAGAGACCTGAGAGTTCAAATCTCAAAATTTCACATCTAGACCCTGCCTCCTGAGGCACATCCTTGGATGCAAACCCCAATGGTGAGAATCTTAATGATATTATGTGATAATTCATTGTCAAAGACCTTTGGGAACTTCTGTCGAATATCACAGTGGTCTATTAAAACAAATAGACAACATGTTTTCTTGAACTCATTAGCAAGAAATAACGATTACTCTGCGTGCCTCATAAAACACGTGTCCTTCTAGGTATGACAAATAAATGCTTCAAGGATTTAGAGGTATACACACACACACACACACACACACACACACACACACACACACATACTTGGTTTGGGGAATTCCAGAACATTCCTCCCCAAGAAAAGGAAAAATTGCTACACTTTATATTTTCTACTATTTAAGGATACACAAAGCCTAGTAGCCTTCTTTGGCCTTTGGAGACATTGGATTGCTCACTAGGGAATATTTTTCTGACATACTCATTCCACGATACAAATTATACACTGAAAACTGTTAGTTTTAAGTAATATCCAAAAGCAAGACAATGCAACTTATCCAGGATGCAGTAAGAGCCATCTAACTGCTAGAGTCATATCATCTAACATACCTATGGTTCCATATGAGGGCAAGTATCACATGAGCTTTCTAACAAAATCTCAAAAAAGACAGCATGCATTCTAGAAGGAGGCGTGCCTTTCTAGTAGGTTAGGGCCTGCTCCTGGCATGCAACCAAGCTGGGGGAAGACAGAACACCTCATCCCAGAGTACCAAGAGACCATGTAGCCAAAATTACCTCTCATGAGCTGGTAGAGTCGAAGCTATGAAAATATAATGCAGGGGATCTGGAGAGGTGGTATGGTAGTTTGAAGGAGGAATGCTCCCATAGGCTCAGCTATTTGCATACTTAGTCCCCAGTTGGTGAAACTGTTTGGGAAGGATTAGGAGGTGTGTTCTTGTTGGAAGAGGTGTTGTCACTGGGCGTGGGCTTTGAGGTTTCAAAGGCCCACATCAGGCCCAGTGTCCCTGCCTCCCCTGCCTGCTGCCTGTAGATCAAGATGTAAAGCTCTCAGCTACTACTCCAGCTCCATGCCTGTCTGTATCCCACCATGACAATCATGGTTTAACCCCCTGAAACTGTAGGCAAGGAAGTCCCCACTTAAGTGCTTTCTTTTATAAGAGCTGCCTTGGTTACGCTGTCTCTTCAGAGCAATAGAACAGTGACTAAGACAGAGACTCGGAGAAAGGCCTGGATCTGAGGAAACAGATGAGAGGAGCACTCCCACTCATCCTCGCTCCTGGAACACACTGGGGTGTAACACAACTCTTCAGATTTCAGCTCATGGCTCAACATATGTGGTTCACTGGGAAGAACTCTCCCGTTTGGAACTCAACAAAAATCACTTCTTTTTTTTTAAGATTTTATTTTTGTTTTGTGAATAGTCTATGTGTCTGTGTGTGGATTTGGATGTGGGTGCGGTACCTACAGAGACCAATGTTGGATCCTCTGGTGATGCAGGTACAGACACGAAGCTTCTATACAGACGTGGGTGCTGGGGATTGAACTTGTATCCTCTGCAAAAGCAAGCAAACTCTCCCAACAGCTGGGCTATCTCTCCACCACCTTATGATCGTCTCCTAACCTCTAGGCTAAGATCGTGTGTGGAACACAAAGGACCTCCCATTAAATAAAGGGCTATGACTACTGCCTAGTAGCTTTGAGGACTTCATGGAAGACTATTAGAAGACCAAGAAACACCACAGTGACAAGTCGAATGGATCCTGGCCCTCAGGAGAGATTAGGACTGTGGCTTTATTATGAAAGAAGATACCAGACACCTACTGAGATGTCCCCTAGTGTTGCTTAGTCTCATGTGACCTGCAAATGGGTAGGTTCATTAACTATGACCAAGGAAGGAAATTTTGACCTGGTCTCAGATCCCTCAGGGTTGAAGGTCGGGGTCAACTTCCCAGAGGAGACGACAGAAGTGAGGGGAATGAAGATGACTGAAGATAAGAGACAAGTCCTGACAGAGGGAGAGAGAGTTTGTTCTGGTAACTTCTCTAGAAGATATCTTAGGGGCTAAGAACACGGAACCACGGAGCAGATGAACCTGAACGGAGTGATCTTCCTGAGAGAAGGAAGCAGATCTGAGTCATGCAATGGTTGGCTGCTCAGGCACTGCGTGGCAAGCGTAGATCCCCAGGCCAGCACATGCCTGAGCAGCCACATACTACTCTGCTTTCAGGGCTGCTCCTTCCTTCTAAAACTGCCCACAGCTAAGTGGCCTCCACACCTGCTGGGGCAGCCCACATTCACAATTGATTAACACTACTAAATACAAGACTGATCCCTCAGTGCCGGTTACATTCCCAAGCCTCCCCTGCCCATTGTCTAAGACTACAGCTTTACTTGGTCTTCTCTCTTTTCCTACCCTGCCTTACTTCCTCCACCCCATTTTTTTTTAATGGATAAGCTTTCTTTCCATGAGTTATAGTTCAGACTCAGCCAAACTCCCTGCTCTTCGAGAACCCTGCCTAATAGAAGTAAAATATGTTCATAGCAACCTTATTTGTAATAGCTAGAAACTGGAAACAACCCTCAACCAACAAATGGATTAAAAAAAAAAAGAGTGGTACATTTACACAATGGAATACTACTCAGCCATCAGAAACAAGGAAATCATGCAATTTGTAGTCAAATGGATGGAACTAGAGAAGCTCATCCTGAGTGAGCTAACCCAGACTCAGAAGGATGCACATAGCATCTATTCACTTATAGTCAGATTTTAGCCATATACTACAGGATAACTATACTACAACCAATGCACCAAAAGGAACAGGAACATAGACTTTGTTACCTGTTAGTGAGACACTTTGCCCTAGTGGTGCTGCCTTGTAGGCCCCCAGTGTATGAGGAGGCTCTTAGCCTTCATATGACTGCTGAACTGGGGAGGGGGGAACTGATATGTAGGGACACTCCACTCCGGAGGGGTAGGATAGGAGGGAGAGGGGGTAGAGTGTGGAAGGGTGGGACTGGGAGGGTAGAAAGAGGGCACTGTGATTGAGACGTAACTTGAAGTAATAAATAAACACAAAATTAAAAAAAAAGAAGAAGTAGAATAAAATGAAGCAAGAGGCACAGGGAAGTGTGTGGGAGAAGGGAGGTGAGCCAGGATAGCTCTTCCTGGGAATAGGCTATATGAAAGCCAGGACAGAAATGGATTTTGAGTATAGTGTGATGAAATCATCATTATACTCCATTATACAATGTAACTTTAATATCAATATCAAAATAATTAGCATTCTCATCTCCTTAAGCTTCCAGCATTCTTTGCATTAGAAACTTCAAAATTCCTTTTTTCTTGTTCTTTATAAGTTAGATAATAAGTTAATATAGGACTCCTGGCGCCAATAAGAGCCAGGAGTCCTATACAGTACAGAGTAGACTGAGAAGACACTGGCAGAATGAAATAGAGTTTCAGGGGACATTTTGAGCATTGATGGGGGGTGGTCTGACATGGCTTAATAAAATCTCCTGCTGTTGCCACGTTATTTGCCTAAGATCATTTAGCTCATGGATGCCCCAGCAGTTAGAACCTAGGCTCACTTGATCTCAAAGCATCTTTAACACATAGTTCTTTGTTGGTGAGACAATAAGTGGATTGTGGCACATCTGTTTATTACACAAATGCAACACTAGCATGTGTGAGACCCTGGGTTCATTTCCCAGTATCCCTCACACACACACACGGGGCGGGGGGGATGTCACAGAAATCAGAGTGTAGAATAATATTCACCAGAGGCTATGAAGGGAAAAGAAGGGAGGGAAGATGGGAGGACCACACAGGGGGTGGCCATAGTTTATATCAACTTATTATCTAACTTATAAAGAACAAGAAAAAAGGAATTTTGAAGTTTCTAATGCAAAGAATGCTGGAAGCTTAAGGAGATGAGAATGCTAATTATCTTGATATTGATATTAAAGTTACATTGTATAATGGAGTATAATGATGATTTCATCACACTATACTCCAACAATATGTACAATTATTATGTGTCAATTAATAATAAAGTGCCAAAAAGAATTTTGACTTAGAACTTCTGGTTTGAAACCTAAGCTATGCTAACTGTAAGCTATGTGCTGTCGGACAACTTACTTAACCTCTCTGTGCCTTGATTTCTGCGTCTATAAAATTACTGTGGTAGCAGTCTCCTCTTTGTGGGTTTTTTTAAATAGTTTTTATAAATAAATTACAGCGTCTGAAATACGGTATGCACCTGCCATAATTATTATATTCTTAAGAATGAACAGTCATGGGATCCCCTCATTGTCACTGAAGCTGAACAGATTTTCATACTAATTTTGGGACATGCACTCCAAGTTCAACACCTTCTATGTCAACTATTCAGTCCAAGTCTCCACTAAGGTGTGGGCATCTTCATTCACTCCACACTTCTAAATTCTTATCGTGCCTTCAGCTTAGCAAGTGTTCAGTTGCTTCTCGCCAGAAACCTTTCTCCGGGAAGGCTAATGGTGCCTGACTGTAATCAACCCCATGCCAATCAACCCCATGCCTCTCAACCCCATGAACTCTCAAAAGCTTTCCTGCCTGGCTGCCACTCCCCTAACCAGGAGGAGCAGCCCATGATTAAGGGGAAAAAAAAATCTCAAGAATTCCATTGAGATAGCACTCTCCATCTTAAACATTATGACAGGGCTATGCTATAACTCCCTTCACCTGCGGAGTTAAAAGTGGGGCTTCTAACCTCCCGGTGCCCTTGGAAACAGAAAACAGTCCCTGCTTTGTTTTACTGCTAAGCTGGGATTCTCTCACTTGGTTTTATGTGAAAAGCCACAAGATAAGGAAGAAATGCCCTTTGTATGATGGGCTCTCAGCAGGACACTTTGCATACCACCGTCATATAGGCTTGTGGCAGAGCTGGGCTGGATCATTCTGATGATCACAAGCACTGAGAATTAAGCAACTCTTTTTCCTTCCTTTCCCTGCCAGCCCCTTCCACCTAAGTACACCAATGAGCACACTGAATCTTGGATTTGGTTTGCTTATTCTAAAGCCATCCTATATCATGTCAGCAATGGCACTGTCCAGAATTTGTTTCGTGTACCTTCCACCTAGCCCTGTGCTATCTGTTCTGTGATACAATTCTCCAGACCATCAGCTCTCAACCAGTGAGTAGTCACCCCTTTGGGGGTCGCTTATCAGTTATTCTGCATATCCAATAAGTACATTACGGTTCATAACAGTAGTAAAATTACAGTTATGAAGTAGCAATGAAATAATTTTATCCTTGGGGGTCACCGCAACATGAGGAACTGTATTAAAGGGTCACAGCATTAGGAAGGTTGAGAACCACTGGGCTAGAAGCTGGTCAAAGGGCCCCAGACATATGGTTCTATTTCAAGTTGAGGCTGTGTGACTTAGAAGTTGCTAATTCAGTCATGAACCTAAGCCAGCTGGCATGGTAAACAAAGATCTCTCCATATAACCAAACTGTAGAAACCGCTCTTAGGATTGACATTTCCTATTTTCAAAAATGATAGTTTCCAAAACAGCAATCAAGTGGAAGGTGGCTTAAGGTTAAATATACTTATAATAAGATGGGAAACAAACTCCCCTTCTTCTTATTGATGAAATCCAATGTATAATGAATAATTGAGGATAAAATTTGACCATACATCACTCATGGGAAGAATGGAATCATGGGAGGGATGGGTGAATAACAGCTTAACTGGGGTTCAAAGTTACCATTTCTGACAACTAAGTGCTTTTTGTCACATCTTCACAGACTTGGCAGAGGGTAGGATTGCAGTGGTGATCCTGGTCCAAAGCCGGGATTTTCATTCCTGACCTTGCCAGATTTCTTTGTTATCCCTTGGATAAGCCAATTACACTAATGTACTTTCTTTTCGCATGTACAGTCAAGTGAGAGCCACCACAATAAGATGCTACCTGGAGAGCGATCAGCAGAGGGACAAAACACTTGTTTAAAAAATATTAGAATCATTTTCTATATTCAGCTGGTTCCCATGCTGTCATTGCGATGAGTCTTCATCTGTACATGATGATTGAGCATCTCAGAGGGGAGCCCTTTTTGTTTCTAACTACTAAAGTAAGAAGGTTGTTAACTCCATCTTCTTACAGGATGAACCCTGATCAGGAGAGACACAATGAAAAACTCAGCACCAAGAGGAACATAAGGTGTAAAAACTAGAGATAGGAAGTTTCTCAGAGATTATGCAGACACTGAGAAGGGGACTTTTTAAGCACCAAAGCCTTGAAATTTATGTTTAAAAAAAAAAAAGCTAAAAGAAGAAGCCAAAAGAAGCTGAATGTCATTTTCACACTAGGATTAGAAATAATTATTCACACACACACACACACACACACAAACTATACCAAGGATGTTATCCACATTTCCTATATCAGAGAAATAAAAGAATCATGTTACCTTGTACATAATGACTACTAATTAATTCATCCGCAAAACCCGAGAGGACATTTACTATTGTCTAAAAAATGAGCAAATTAAAATGTGACACCAATTCATTCATACGGGCCAAACTCTCCTGCTAATAACAATATTTTATATTAAAATATTTATTTTTGTCGTGGACTGAAAAACATCTCTTTGAATTCACTGACAGTTTTTGAAATCTCCCACTGCTACTACATAAGATTCTCTGCCTTAAAGACTACTAATATTTTAAGTTACCAGCTTCAAACTACCTTGCAAACCACTCTCCTTTTTGAGAATGGTAGCATGGAGAGACAGTTCAGATATTTTATATTATGTATTTTGATTTTAAAACAACAAAAACAAAACCTACTGCAAATATTTGATTATCATTTATAGTGAAAATCTCTTAAGTTTTTTTCATATCAAAGCACAACTATATCATTACTACTGAATTAACACGAAATTCTGCCTCCAAAATTCTTTTTGATTCCATCACAAGCATACCCCACATACTAATAGCACCAGCTGCGAGTGCTAGTTCTAACAGATAAAAACAGAGTGCTGACCTTTGTATTTTCCTAACTTGAACTAACCCTCCCATCCCCATCCTGGTGCTAAGGATTGAACCTGGGAACTTGTGCATGCGAGGCGAGACCCAACACTTTCGATGCATCTTTTTCTCCAGACATAAACTTGGCTCTAGAAGAGGCTTCAGAAACCGTCTAAACTAACCCACCCTCTCCCGGTTAACATGCGGTTTTATAAACTCGGTTCAAAATGTCTCAAATGTTCTCAATATGAGACTACTTTAAGAAACCTAAAGTTTGAGTTCAGAGTTTACCTTTGTAAGATCCCCAGCGAATCTCCCATGGCATTCTTCACTCCTTCCTTCCCAGGTTTCAGAATTTTTTCTTTGAAGGTATCAAATGCTTTAAAAGGCATTTTGACTGGTTGAGAGGGGCACCTCAGAGCCCTTAGCAAGCAGTTTTAGAAGCTGCTATCCTCTCTCATCTCCAGCCCAGGGGCACTGCGTTTGCCCTTGAGGAACACTTGAGATTCAGTTCTCATGGAGGGAACTACTTAAAATCCGAAAAGAAGTGAGCCCCAGCTCAGGTGTTTCCAGAGGAGAAAAACCACTCCTCTCGCTCCAGAATCAATAAGGCTGAGTGAGGGATTGCTGGGTAGGAATCCAGCCCCTTGCAAAAACTACAGGCTGAGCAGCAGCCTGTGGCCGCTGCCTCGGGCAGCCACTCTCAGCCTGAACAGAACCTGTCTCCCTGGCTGCAGCTGGACAAGCTAAAGTGAGCTCCAGAGCAGGAGGGGTCCTGAGACCAGCAGAGGCAGCCGAGGCCAGCTACAGCCTCTCCTGCTTCCTTCAGCTTGCAGGTGGTACTGTCAGCTTCTCCCTATGGGTGACGGTACTGAAACCAGCGCAGCACCTGCCCCTCTGCAGCCCGGGCTTATTAATGGGCTCTTAGCCAGGGCAGGAGCCCAGAGTGAAGTTCATGAAACATTTACAAGTCTTCTGCTTTTCGAAGGACCAGCCTTACAGACAGGCTCTCAGCCACCACTTCATGCCTTTTTATACCCTTCAGGGTAGCTTGTGGGGGAGGGGGCGCAGTTTCTCAGCTGGACACAAGCATGCATGTAGTTCAAGGAACAGCACACTTCAGGCTGAAGGCGTACCCCAGCCAACAACATCCAGGAGGGACGACACACAGATACCTGTAGACTAACTAACTAAGACTAACTGTAGATACCTTAGACTAACTAAGGATATCTGAGCTTGTCCTGCCACCTGCCCTGAGCTCCTCACTTCCCGTCGTCAGGATAAGTAAACGCTTCATTGTGGCGCCTGAAACTTCTCCAGGGACTCTGGTCCTTGTTTCCTTTCCCTGTGCTCTCCATAGCAACACTAGCTTGAACTCAACAAGCTCCCTCCTGCTTCTGGGGTTTCCTCAAATGGTACCCCCTTGTCTGGGTAACCTTCTTGCCCCTTCATCTATCTGCACAGCTCCTCTGGAGATTCCTGCCTCACAATGGCATCTTTACAAAGCCTCAAGGACCGGGAGACCTGGCCCTCTTTTCGAGCTACCAAATTGCCTGGACCCGGATAATCGTGGGTGTGGCCTAAACATCCGCGCGGGACCTGTGTGGAAACAGCCAGTTGCTTCCATGTTACAGGCTTCAAGACAATCCTCCACTAGTAACGCCGCCAAGAGGAAACATCCTTGCCTGGGAGGGAGGCACTGATGCTCTAAAGCCCAAGAGTGCTGTGAGTCACCATGTGCGGATATAAGCCCTCAGGATCCCAGCAACCATTTCCACAAGCCTAGCCCTGTTCTCTAAATGCTACAGTCCAAATCCTTCTTCAGATCTAAATTAAGTTAAATTACGATCTTAGTGGGCTCAGCTACCCAGAGCTTCTGGCAGTCAATGTTATGTTACACATTCGCTCTACACACCATAGCCATTGTCCTACTGTTCCTTTATGTGTATTGACTTCTTCTTTTTCCTATTTTTAATGGCTGGAAACTGAGGCAAGAAGTTAGCTGTGTCTGAGATTACACATTGTCTTTCTCCTAAAGGGAGAAAGTACGAGTCTTTGTAAAATTTACCAACTTGTACAATCATCTCCATGAAGCCATTTTAGAATGTTTCTGTCACCTAGCTTGATCCCTCATATTTGCTGTTAATCTCCATCCACACCCCTTTCCTGCCCATGGCAACCACACATGTATTGTTTCTATAAACTTGCCTCTTCTGGCCGTTTCCTTTCAGTAGAATCAGTGCGATGTGGTCTCTTGTGATGATTGGCTTCCTTCACTATGTGAGATGTCCAAGTCACGATGTGTATCAGTTCCTTTTTGTCATTATTAACATTTCATTATGTGAATACATTGCATATATCAATAACACTTCATTGTGTGGATGTGTCACCCACTGTCCATTGATATATTAACAGGCATTTTGATATTCTTATTGTGTTATGAATAAAACTGCTATGAACATTTGTATATGACTTTCTGCTTTTATTTCTCTTACACAAATGTTTAGGTGATATTCTTTGCATAGATTCTTAGGTGATATGAAAATGTACTTTTCACTTAAGAAACCACCTAATTATTTTCAAAGTGGCTGTCGTATTTGACAGTTCCTCTAGCATGTATGATGCTTCCTGCTTCTCTACATTCATGTCAATATGTCAATGATTGGTCTTTTTTATATAATTTTTTTTAATTTTTTTAAATGAAAATGAACTTTATTTGCAACATTAGAAAATATTCATGGTATGATTTGGAGTTTAATGAGAATGGAAATAAAGGTGGATAAGTGAGTCATATAGTATTTTAGATCTGTTTAACAGTGTGATGATCTTCAAAATGATTTCTTTTTTTAATAATTTATTTTTTATTTCTTCAAGTGACATCTCAATTACAATCCCCTCCCTACTCCCCCCTCCAGTCCCACCCTTCCACCCTCCTCCCCCTCAACCCCCATCCTCTTCCCTTTTTTTTTTTAGTTCAAGGTATTTCTTTTTCCCCCCAACAGCTCTCCCTCTCAGTCCAACAAATGGTTCTTTTTCTTATAACTATAAATACAATACAAAACAACAGAAGTAAATAGGTCACAATTATAAGAGTTATATAGCTTAGCATACATTCCCAATGTCCAGTCCATATGTATTTGGCACCTGACTTTAACATTCTACTATCTAACCATCTCCATGAGTTTAAAGTTCTATATCTTTTTTTTTAATAATTTATTTTTTATTTCTTCAAGTTACATCTCAATCACAATCCCCTCCCTACTCCCCCCTCCAGTCCCACCCTTTCACCCTCCTCCCCCTCAGCCCC
>CAJQZJ010001638.1:6433676-6455891 GCA_907164525.1 Lophiomys imhausi
TTTTTCCATTCTTATTTGGGCCCCAAACAGGTTTACTACGTCCCAAATCAGCAGGAAGTCATTTTAAGAGAACAACGTCCCATCCCCAGAAGGTGGGGAGGGTGTTCTCCCCCTTTGGTTATTTGATAGATAATAGAAAATTTTGTTATTTAGGGGAAAAGACTACAAGCTGTTAAAGTTCTATATCTAACTCAGTTTTCATACTAACTTGCCTCACAATTTTAAAAACATCTTCTTAGATCCAGAACACCCTTTTGATTCCTAAACAACTCAAAATTTAACTATGAGAGTCTAGCTATCTATTCTTCAACCGCCTCAGAGATCTGAGAGGGATAAATATATCTGATTATATAGGAACTGCAGGGCCTGCAGCTTCCAAAACTAAGAAATGACATACCAGTGGCTGCCTGGACAGCTCCCATTTTCTCTCCATACATTACAGCATCAGTCTTCAGCCGTTTGGCCCCGTTTCTCTGACAGACATTGATTGTAGAGCAGGAATTATGAAGGACTTACCTACCCTGTCTTGGCAGAGCTAGGCTGTCGACTTACCTGCTTCCAAGTTTTGTCCTTTTTGGACAGCATTCTGTCTACAGTTGAAGCAAGGGTTTTATATAATTTTTTAAAGTGTAACCATTGAAGGGGGTATAACAGCATCCCACTGTGGTTTTAATCTGCATTTCCCTGGAAACTAATGACACTTACTATCTTTCCACATGCTTATGAGGCACTGGCATCTTTTTTTAGGGAGGTGAAATTTCTATTCAGATACTTTACATATTTTAAGTGGGTTTTGTCTGCTTACAAATATTATACCATAGATGTGTATTCTGGACACAGATCCTTTGTCAGGTACATGTTTTGCATATAGTTTCCCAAGTCTGTTTGTGTTTTTACTTTCTTTATATTTTGGAAAGCAGACTTTTTGTGTTTTGGTGAGGAAAAAATAACTGAAGGATTTTTTTTTTTTGCCTTTTACGAACTTTACAGAATGGATGCTCTGTTTCAGTTTTGATTTTCTCCTGCGTTTTATTCTAAAGGCTTTATTGTTTCGGCACATGAGTTTAAGTTTGTGACCCACATTGAGATCAACTTGGGCGTGTCCTAAGACAGGTGCTCAAGTTGATCATGTGAAGAGCCAATTGTTTCAGCATCATTTGTGAGAAGTGCTATTCACTCTTTTTAATGCATGTATGCATGCATACATGTGAACATGTGTGTATATGCATGTGGAAACTAGATGGCAGCTTCCAGTATCACCCTCAGGACATGCTCCACCTCCTTTAAGGCATGGCTTCTCAGTGGCCTGGTACTTACCTACTAATCTAGACTAGGTGGCCTCAGGAACCCTCCTGCCTCACCTCCTCACTGCTGGGATTATAAGTGCACACCACCTGGCTGGGGATTTACATATGATTTCTGGAGACTGAACTCGGGTCCTCATGCTTAAAATTAAATGCTTTAGTGGCTGAGCCATTCCCTCAACCCAGAAATGCTACTTTTCTCCAGTGAATTGCATTGACACTTTTATTTTAAAAATCAATTGACCAAAACCACGAAGATTTTTTTCTGGACTCAGAATTTTGGTCCATCAATCCATATACCTATTTCATATGTCAGTATCACGCTGTCTTAACTGTAGCTTTATGCGCTTTGGATGAGAAAATGAAAGTCCTTCAACTTTGCTCTTTTGAAAATTTGCCTTGGCTCATTCTATGTGTTTTGCATATGAGCTTTAGGAACAGCTTTTCAGTTCACACACACACACATGACACAAGCATGCACACACACACACACACACAATCCTGCCTGGCCCTGTGTGTTACCAACCTTGCCAATACAACCCTGCGTGGCACAGAACCCCAAGACCCCAGGAAGCCACATATCTAAGTCCCTCTACTATGCATTATTTCTATCCCTTCAGAGGTCAGTCATTTGTTCAAAACAAACGCACTCCAATAAAATGTAAGCAGTCTCTTCTACAGAACGCATCCCTAGCCGAGCTCCTAACCCGTTCTCCAAATCCCAAATAGCTTTAGGCTACTAACATTACATTATGTACTGGGAGCAGAACTGAGCAAAGACCACATCAGTCTCTAAGGGTCAGCGGCTGCCATTCCTACAGAAAGCAGTAGGCATGGGGCAGGCACATGGTGAGTCTGCGGCCGCTGTGGATGATAGGTGATAATGGTCGCTATGATTTGGGGGACATTTTCCAGGTGCAGACTGACTTAGGGTTTTACGGCTGTGAAGAGACACCATGACCAAGGCAACTCTTATAAAAGAAAATGGTTTTGTTTGGTTGGTTGGTTTTCATGTTTGTTTTTGAGATTGGTTTTCTCTGTGTAACAATCCTGACTGTGCTGGACTCACTTTGTAGACCAGGCTGGCCTTGAACTCACAGAGATCCGCCTGACGCTGCCTCCCAAGTGCTGGGATTAAAGGTGTGCACCACCACACCCAGCAAGAAAACATTTAATTGGGGCTGGTTTACAGTTGCAGAGGTTAGTTCATTATTGGTGGGAAGCATGGCGGTGTGCAGACAGATGTGGGGCTGGAACGGGCAGAGAGTTCTACACAGTGATCCTCAGGCAGCAGAAGGAGACATTGCGCCAAGCTGAAAGTAGCTTGAGCATTTCGGACCTCAAAACCCACCCTACAGTGACGCACTTCCTCCAACAAGGCCACAGCTCCCAATCAATAGTGCCGCGCTAAGGGCCAAGCATTCCAACACATTTTGTCTATGGGGGCCATTCCTATTCAAACCACCACAGACATCAAGCATTTACTCTTCACTGGTTCATTTGACCCCCACAATAACCGTAAGTAGGTTCTATCATGATAGGACACACAATGAGAAAATTGAGGCCCAGAGAGAGAAGAAAAATAGATTTTTCTGGAGCTCACACAGCTAAGAAACTGAACTGAAAGGATAAGAAGCTTGGCCTTAGAACTTGCCTCCTAACCCTATACTAGAACTGCTGTCAAAGTGTGCTGCTGGTGCTCTAGTTTGGATCTGAAGTGCCTACAAAAAAATATTGGAATTAAATTATAATATCAAAAATAAAAAAATATATTTAAAATAGCCCTAATTAAAATGAAGCACCAAGGCCAGGTGTGGTGGCACACGCCTTTAATCCCAGCACTCAGGAGGCAGAGGCAGGTGGATCTCTGTGGGTTCAAAGCCAGCCTGGTCTACAATGAGAGTCCAGGACAGCCAGAGCTGTTACACAGAGAAACACTGTCTCAGAAAAAAAAAAGCACTGAGTGATATTAATATGATTTTCAAAACTTTATGAGTTGCTAAGTACTATAGGAAAATATTTCTCTTGCAAACTTCTGCATCACTAACATTCACTGCCAGAAAAACTGTAGAAAAACAGTCTGTGTTTGTCTATAACTATATGTTAATGTTCAATTTGAAGGAAAATACAACTCATGAATTTTTTTTGAGACAAGGTCTCACTATGTAGAGCAGGCTGACCTCAAACTCACAAAAACAAAACAAAACAAACAAACAAACAAAAAAACCCTTGCTTCTGCCTTCCAAATGCTGGAATTAAAGACATATACCAGCATGTGTGAAATTTTTTTTTAAGTTATATTGGATCTCAGTAACCCATGGGCTGTCCTTCTTCTTGCTATAATTCAATACTTAATAGTTGTTACCTTTTTTTCTACCATTTTTCATTCATTGTGACATGTAGGAATCTCAATTTTTAACCAATTATCTTAACCAATTATCTTTCAAAATTGTGTGTGTGCTTTCTAAGTCATGCATTTATACTAACGTATTGATTCCACCTTATATTCTTTCTTGCTGTGGGATATTAAAATTTCTGTTGAAAGATGAAAAAAAAAGAAACCTAGCTAAATGAAGAATTAAACAGCAAACCAGTAAAAAGCACCTCTCCATGGCCTCTGCCTCGGTTCCTGCCTCTGTGTTCCTGCCCTGACTTCCCTCAGTGATGAAGTGACCTAGAAATGTAAGATGAAATAAACCCTTTGTTCCCCCACCACCCAAAATGTTCAGGAGGTAAAGGCTTGATGGGGCCAAATGGGAGGTCTCTAGGTCACTGGGATGCTTGGAGGAAATCATGGAGCCCAGTTCCTACCCTCTTTCCCTTTGTTTCTCCACCACAAGGTAAATGATGTTCCAGTACGTACTTTCACAACATGCTGCCAACGAATGACCCAAAGAAATAGGGCTCACTGGTCATTAACCAAACGCATCCAAAGTCAGAAGCCAAAATAAATATTTCCTATTTATTAGATGGTTTTCTGTAGTAGTGGGAAGTCAGGACTCATGTAGAACGTTGAGGCTCATTTTATTCACTGATGCTTTTGTTCTCCTCGGGGGTCTTCTGGGAGGCTTTTTAAGTAATTGTGATACTGTGTAAGCAATATTTCCCTTAACGAAACAAATAAACCTTAACAAGGAAACTGGCCCTAAAGCGTAAGCAAGGATACCAGCTTCAGCCTGCAATAGGAATGGAAGAGGGCTTCCCTATGACAGAGGAAGTGGTATAAGCCCTCAGGATGATAGTGAGGTGAACCAAAACATGTGGGAACACCGGCATAATTGCGCAGAGCATGCTCTGTGTGTGGTGCTGTATGAATTTGTTAATGTAGGAATCCTGTGTCTCTAAGATCCTTCCTAGGCAAGATCAGTAAAGTGTCTGACTGAAATTAAACTGACAACAAAGTAAAAAGAAATCAACACAAAGCTAATGATTTCCTAGATCCTGGGCTTAGGATTTCTACCATGGACCTCAGGCTGAATGAGATACTCCCATAAAGGGGCTAACAGGAACCTTTATCCCAACCCACTTCCACTGCTTCCTTACGTTTTTAGATTCAGGGTCTTGCTCTTACAAACTGGAATTGAAAAGAGGGTTGAGAAAGAAAGATGGCCAAGCATTATTCCCATTTTATGTATAAGGAATCTGAAGCCTAGCCAAGAATTTATCCAGTTAAGTTTGTTTGTTTGTTTTTGTTTTTGTGGAGTAATACGTAAACCTGAGGACAAATTCTCAGTTTACTCTGCCAAATTTCTCTCACCGATTTCATTCGGGTCCAGTCGGTACCGGAGTTCAATTAACTTGGCCCTCAAGAAGTTACTTAGAAAAAGACTCTGTGGGAGGGGTGGGGATGGTAGAGATACAGTGCCCATGTATGAAATGCTCGAAAAATCTCTTTTATAATAAAAAGAAAATGGGTTGGAGAGGTATCTTAGTAGTTAACAGCACTGGCTGTTCTTCCAGGGGACCCAAGCTCAGTTCCCAGCACTTCTATTGGGAAGATCACAGTCACCTGTGACTCCAGCTCTAATCCCCTCTTTTGGTCTCCACAGGCACCTGTATACACATGAAACACTATACACGCACATACACACACATATAGATATACACACACACACATACATCCACAGAGAGAGAGAGAATATTTTCTTTAAAAATTAAAATGATTTATTGTGTTTATAAAATCTTTAACTTCATCTTTTGCTGCTCCTTTAAGCTTTGTAACTTCCCACAGAACTGGATCAGGCACACTACGCACCTCATTGTTGAAAGTCAAGGACTGAAGATGACCAATGATGTTTTGCGGCATCAGGCATAGACGGGGCCGAATCATACTCACGGGCTGGCAAGGTGCTCAGCAAAAGCGCTTGCTGTACGAGCCGGATCACCCAAGTCTGGCCCCCAGAGCTCATGTTTTAAAAAGAAGTCTGGTGGTATGGCATGCATCTGTCACCCCGGCACTCTTCTGGGGATATGGGAGACAGGAGTATTACCCAGAAGCCTGTGGCAGGATGGCAGAAACAAGACAGACTCGGCCTCAACAAGGCCAAAAAAGAAAATTGACTCTCAAAAGTTGTCCTCGGACTTCCACAAGAGCACCATGGCATGTGTATGCATTCACCCTGCATAACACACACACACACACACACACACACACACACACACACACACACACATGCACGCAAGTACGCACGCACGCACGTTTTTATGAGAGAACTCATACTTACGAGCCAAGGGTAATATGGCATATGCCTTTAATCCACGCACTTGGGAAGTAGAGGCAGGAGGATCACCACAAGCTTGCGGCTTTCCGGGTCTACACAGTAAGAGCCTGTCTCAAAAAGCCAAAACAAATAAATCGCACGCATGCGTTCATTTGCTTGCTGTCCTTGGTTGCCTATAACGTATTCCTCATTTCCCTTTAGAAGGCATTGCTCTCCATGACAAAACACATTAGTATCTTACTCTATTTTCTGGTGGTCACAACAGTGAAATTGCCCTTCTTTCTCCTCTACTCCCTGCTGCCTGTGGACTGTGAGCAAATACTGGTTGGGAAGTACACTGAAACTCCACGCCCCCTTTTGAGGAAACGGGAAACATTGGCTCCTTTCACCATATGTCATTACACCACAGTGGGGGAAATGGCTTTGCTTTATACTCCAAGCAGAATAACGTTAAAAGTTTCACAGATACTTTGGTGGTGTCCAAAAACCAAAATAAATTATAAAATATGGTCAATTTAGTACATGCATTTTAGCAGAATATGTAAGCTGAAATCTCAGAAAAAGTCAAGATCACAAGGCACATTGAAATATTTTATCACCTTCACTTTTCAATTTAGTGCGTGTGTGTGTTTGTGGGGTGTGTGTGTGTGTGTGTGTGTGTGTGTGTGTGTGTGTGACCGCATCATTGTGGAGGTCAGAGGACAACTTGTTTGAGTCGGTTGTCTCCTTCTATCATGTGGATGCCAGATATCGAACTCAGGTTGTCAGGCCTGGTGGCAAGCTCCCTCACCTGCTAAGCCAGCTTGCCGGCCAGCCCTACCTTTGCTGGTATTTAGGCACAGAGAAAACCCTAAGGGACCAGATAATGTCATCGTGTTGAGAATGAAGAAGAAACTCGAACATCTTCCACAAGCCTTTCTCTTGAGATCCTGTTCTTCTAATGACTCTAATCCCAAGCCAAATATCCCTGACAGAGTTTTTTGCCAGCCTATTTATGTTACAAGAACACACTTGGAAAGCAGGTTAATATGATGATCACTTGGGAAACAGTGACATCTTCTGGTAGTTTGTAGATGAACTAGAGCCACCCACGGGATACATTTCCCGTCCCAGAAATCAGCCACTGTCTTCAAATAATGTTACTTATTCTACATACATTTCAAACCCCTGTGAATTCTTTAATATTTTAAGCTGGCATTGATTCCACTTTTCCTTATCATCAAAAGTTATGGAAAGGGAGCTGAGGTGATGGGTCAACAGGTACAAGTGTTTGCCACACAAGCATGAGAACCAGGGTTCTAATACCCAGAGGGCATGGTGGCCACACAGAAGTCCAGCACCTTGGAGACAAGGGTAACCCAGGGCAAGCTGAGTAAAGTGAGAGATGCTGCCTCAATATATAAGATACATAGATATAGATATTTAGATTAGATATATAGATATAGATATGATGGATTGAGTAATTGAGAAGGATGCCCAACGTTGACCCTCTATACCCATACACATGTGTACCTGCACATGTGAACACACACATACATATATGCATACCCTACACATAACATAGAAAAATTATTCAAAGCCAGGTGTCCATGGTTCATGCTTGCTATCCCAGCATTTGAGAGATGGAAGCAAGTGGATTCCCAGGACTTCAAGGTCAACCTGGGCTATAATGTGGAACAAAAGTTGTTTGGTGGCTGTGCATGGTAGCACACACCTTTAATCCCAGCACTCAGGAGGCAGAGGCAGGTGGATCTTTGTGACTTTGAGGCCACCCCGATCTACAGAGAGAGTTACAGATCAGCCAGGGCTACATAGCAAAACCCTGTCTCGAAAAACCAAAATAATAATAAAATAAATAATAATGATGATGATAAGTAAATTTGGTCAATTCAATATGATCTCTGATTTCAAAAGACTTTGGGAGTTATCTTGACAAATCTCATCCTCAGTATCTCTAATTTAACATGAGAAAATGTGATTCCTCAGTAATCCTTTGACAGCATAAGCGCCCTTCTAAAAGGGCTCCCCATAAAGAGGTCAGGCTCTGTCTCTTTATGAACAGCTTCCCTAGACTAGCCAAGTGCCTGCTCCCTGGCTTCAGGCCACAGTCTATGTGGCAGTTCTCTCTGGCTGCTTACTCAGCCTCCTGCACACTGCAGTACAAACCTGGGGCCAAGGCCACAGCCCGTTCATATTCGTGCCCCAGGAATTTCACAATTCCAAGTCTGTAACACCCTGAAAACTTATTTTTTGAAGAATGAATGTATTCAAGTCATGATCAATAAGGCATTTGTATATTTCCTTCAAGCAGTTTGAAGGCGTATATCCAGTCCATTGTGAAGGAGCGTGAGTATCTCGGGCACTTACCAGTCCACAGCAGCCACGCCAGGAAGGTCACACACGCCTGGAAAGGCCACCCTCCCTGTGCCTGGAAGGCGTGACCAATTTGCCTGAGAATACTTGCTCTGTGTTGTGAAAGACAAAGATTTAAACTCATTTCGTGTAAATATTTGCTCTAATTCCAAAGCAGGAACTTCCTTGAACATCATGTGATTCTATTTTCAAGAAAGTAAATCATGGAGTGGAGATGTGGCTCAGGGGTTAAGAGGGCACCCTGCTTGTGGAGGACCTAAGTCTGGTTCCCAACACCCACACAGCTGGCACACAGCCACCTGCAACTCCAGTTCCAGAGGATCTGAAGCATTCTTCTGGCTTCTGAGAGCACCTACAACTGTACAAACTCGCACCCAGGCACACACATATATACATAATTTAAAATAAAATCTTTATATAAAAAAGGATTTTTAAAAAATCTGCTGAACCCTGTCTCCTAGTGACCCCATGTGTGTTTGGTAGAGTACCCTGCAAATTTTACTGTACATTTCTGCTTGTTGATACCTGATTTGCTATCTGGAGAGTCTAAAAAGAACAGAGCAACCAGTTGCTTAGAAGCATGTTCACTCATTTTCTAGTTTCTCCTCTCTTGCTGTGATAAAAAAATTACCCTGATAAAAAGCAGGAGAGAGAGAGAGAGGCGTCTATTCATCTTACAGTTCCAGGTTATAATTTATCGAGGAAGCCAAGGCAGGAACTTGAAAACAGCTAGTCACATTATATCTACAGTCATGGGCAGAGGGAAGCAAATGCATGCTTCCTTGCTTGCGCTCGGTTAATTTCTCTGCTCTTACTCCATTCACAATCCCCTGCCTAGTGGATGTTGCTGTCCACAGTGGGCTGAGTCTTCCCCGGCCACTCTCACTTAAGACACCTCCAACATGCCCATAGGCCACCTACATTTGACAGTCCTTCATTGAGACCATCACCCAGGATGATTCCAGGTCCCACCTAGTTGACAACTAACAACTGAGCTTCATTACCCCGACCTGAAGCCTAGCATGTATCCTTCATGAACTCAAAGAAGCTATTCCATGTTAGAGTAAACCAGTCATTCCTGGCACCGATACTTGTTTCATAACATAGTTCAAAGCTAAGCGTAGCAAAGGTAAGAGCACACAGATCAGACTCAGCCACCCAGGCACCGAAGGCTCCAGTGGGCTTAATTCAGAATTTCTAGGGGAGTGAATACTTAATTTTGAGTCTATTCATAAACATCTCTAAAAATGAGATTTTGACCGTTGCCCTCTAGTAGATATATGTGTATTGCTGCTGGTAGAATATTGGTCTCAGAATCGTAATAATCGATGAGGTTGAAACAGAAAATAATTCCTTAGATGCAAGCAATCCCATGAGGACACTTGCCTCAGTGGAAAACCTTTTCCTCTATTTATAAAAATGACCTTGAATAACTTGGCTTGGCCATGAATGCCTGTAATCTCAGAACCCAAGAGCCTGAGTGACAGTCCCAAGTTCAGGACAGCAAGACTTTGTCTCCAAATAATCAAGTGAACACAAAGAGGACTTCAATTTTTTTTTCTTTTTACAGTTTTGGCTTTGTTCCAACTCATAAACAAATAAGTAAGTTTGGCCTAATTTAAAAAAAAAAACCCGCACACAAATACACCTTTATGTGGCTCCAAAGTCCATGTGTTGCATGCTTCTAGCATGCCTCCGGCATACCTCACATTTCATCCCTGCAGTTAGAAACAGGCATAAGTGACATTTAAGCTTGCACCAGTGTTGATTCTGGTGTCCAAATTCTAGACATGTCTCCATACTGTACCTTTGCGTAAAAGTCAGACACTGAATTTGCTGGCACCCTAGGCCACTGCACGAAGGGACATACTGAAAAGGGAGTGAGCTGTGTGGGTGAAACTATCAAATAGATCGGAAGCAACGGAACCATATTTCCACTATCAGCAGCACAGCTGAAAACAACGCTGCTTGTTCTTCCTTTGAGATACTTTGTCACTCTGTTGCCCCAGTCGCCTCTGAACTGCGTAGCCCAGGCTGGCCTCCTGTACACACTAATCTACCTGTCTCAGCCTCCCAAATGCTGGGATCACACACCTTAGCTACCATGCCCAGCTCAGAACGTCTCAAAAGGGAAGCTTTAATATACAGCATGCAGACACGACACGATCCCATGCTTTTTTGCTAACAGCGTATGTATACCGCGGACCCGCTTTAAACTAGTTTTGTAGCAGACTCAAGAGTCAAATCATGCTATCTGAACAGGAAAAAGATATAATTCCATTTATTCTTTGACATTTTCAGGTATAATGCATTGATGACTCTCACTCCATCAAACCCCAAACAAGTCCCATTCCCACATTCATTGTGCGTGTGTGTGTGCGCGCACGCGCGCACCTGTGTGTGTGTGTGTGTGTGTGTGTGTGTGTGTGTGTGTGTGTGTCCCACTGAGTTTAACCAGGGCCATTCCCAGGAGCACAGATAAGTGCTATTCGAAGAATCCATTGACTGAAGACAATCCCCACTTCACCGGTATCCATCAGTTGTTTCCCAGAGAGAGGTAGGAACCTGAGAGCCTCATAAAATGGGAAATTTTTAATAAAATAATTATTAGCTAGAAGCTGATTAGCTAAAGAGGAGTAAGATGCAAAGAGACACCCACGCAGCAGGCGCTTTAAAAGTCAGCAAATCAGCGGCTGCGTGCTGAGGAAAGGGCTTTGTTTTAAAGCAGGGTACCAGAGATAGGGAGGCTGAACCCCATTTCTGCTTTTGTGGGGAGCCCCAATCTGTATTTATCATAAGAACGCCAGAGTGGCAGAGTTGGATCTGCTCCACAGTAGCCCGGAGGTGGATTCCCTGCTTAGAAAGCTAGGTTCTTGTGACAGAGCCCCAGTGCCCTCTCCTGATGAAGCCTAAAGGACCTGCATCTGAGATATTTCTTAAGAAAGACTGTTGACTGAGTGCCTTAAAGGATCTGCTCCTGGGGTGCTCCTGACAATGAGGACCTGCTCCAGAGACTGTGGTCCTGATAACTGAGGACCTGCCCCAGGGATTGTATCCTTCTAAAAGGTTAGGATTAGTTGTTAGGTAATAGTTTGTTATAGTTATTAATAGGTTTGGTTGTTTGGTAACAGGGGCTATAGTCATTCTTAGGGCTACGAGTTAGGTAATTGTTTATATTTGTTATAAGTGCATATAGTTATTAATAAATACATATTGGATAATTTAAAAGATTCATCTTCAGTTGTTTGTCAGCAAAGAGCAAATTTAGAGTATCTGGCTCTGGCGGAGTTTGATGCTTGGAGCTAAGCTGAAGAGTGCCACAGTTTACTCCTCTGACACTGCTGAGTACAGCTTATATCATAATCGCACTACCTAATGCAGTAGCTACCAGCTGCAAGTGGAGATGAGCAGTCTGAATGTGCTAAATGTAAACACACATGAATTTTTTTAATGTTTATTTATTACTTCAGGTGACATCTCCAACATAGGGTCCTCTTTCCACCCCTCCCAGTCCCGCCCTCCCACTCTCTACTCCCATCCCGTCCATCCCACTCCTCTGGAGTGCAGTGTCCCTACATAACAGTCCCCACCCCAGTTCGGCAGTCATATGAGGGCCAAAAGCCTCCTCATACACTCGGGGCCTACAAGGCAGCACCACTAGGGAAAAGTGTCTCATTGACAGGAAACAAAGTCTATGTTCATGTTCCCTTTGGTGAATTGATTGTAGTATAGTTATTCTGTACTATATGGCTAAAATATAATTATAAGAGAATAGATGCCATGTGCATCCTGAGTCTGGGTTAGCTCACTCAGGATGAGCTTCTCTAGTTCTATCCATTTGGCTGCAAATTGCATAATTTCCTTGTTTCTGATAGCTGAGTAGTATTCCATTGTGTAGATCTACCATAGTTTTTTAATCTATTCTTCAGTTGAGGGACATCTGGGTTGTTTCCAGTTTCTACCTGTTACAAATAAGGCTGCTATGAACAAAGATGAATTCTTTTTTTTTTTTTTTTCTTTTGGTTTTTCGAGACAGGGTTTCTCTATGTAACAGCTCTGGCTGTCCTGGACTTGCTTTGTAGACCAGGCTGGCCTCGAACTCACAGAGATCCGCCTGCCTCTGCCTCCCAAGTGCTGGGATTAAAGGCGTGCGCCACCACGCCCGGCTAAAGATGAATTCTTAAACAGCCAAAAAGTAATGAAAATATCTTGGTGATTTGCTGTATCAGTACATATCAAAAGATTATTTTGGATACAAGTTAAATAAGATATAGTAAAATGAAGGTAACCTTTGAAAAATGGGAACACTAAAGCTACACACGTGGCTTGCAGCCTAGGTAGGGACGGCAGGCTGCAGGAACAACCAGGCGCTTGGGATAGAAAACATTTTCTAATATCCAACAGCGCCATCTAGTGAAATGGCTGCTCCGGCTGTACTCTCCTCTCCACGTTTACAAACTTTAATGCCTTCACACCGGGGGGTGCTGGCAGCACCCCTGACCTGGGTCTCCCTGTCCTCACCTGGCAGTCAAATCAGCAGCCCTGACACTCGATTGTGGACATTTCTGTCATCTCCCTTTGTCCATCTTCAGCAGCAATCCCCCAACGGACGTATTTGTGAGGCCGAGCCAACAGTGCACAGCACAGGCTTGCTACATGAATCAGTCTCAACTAAAGCACGTCCAGAAGAATTCATCTTAACAACAACAAAGACAGTGAGATAGAACTGAGCGCACTGGACTACAGCTATGGGTGATCAGGAAATGCAGCATCCACTCCTAGTTTGGTCTCTTCTCCCCCCCCCCCCCCACCGTTTCTACATTCGCTCAGGGAGAGGGGGACAGGGCTGAACTCCAGTTGACTCAAATCAAGTTTAACTACTAACCATAAGGCATATTATGCTTGCTAAAGACACTTCCTCAGGCTTTTATGTTCCAGTTGTGTATTTTACAATACATAGTGTAAAATATGTTCTAGCCAGTGTGGTAGTGTGTATTTGTAGTTGTGTCAGGTGGAAGGGTGGGGCAGGAGGGGATGGAGTTTGGAGCCAGTCTAAGTTATACTGTGAGACCCTATTTCTAAACAAACAAAGGTAGGACCTACTGCATGTTTTAGCTTGAAAGACACTCAAGTCTTAAGTAGTTCGGATTGTTACAAACTCTTTTGTCTTAAAATACTCCAAGAGCAGTAAATTACAAAATATGGGGAGGAGTGCAAAGGAAGAATTAGCAGTGGTTGGGATGGACATACAATTTTTTTAAAGTAATTTTTAATGTGGGAGGAAGGGCACACCCACATTTGTATGTATGTGAATGGAAGCTGGGCAACTTCAAGCATTATATTCAGAGACACATCCACCTCCTTTGAGACTGGATTTCTCATTGGCCTAGAGCGCTGTGATTAGGCTGAGCTGACTGGTCAGCAAGCCCCAGGGATCCTCCTGCTTCCATCTACTCACTGGGATTACAAGTATGTACCCCCACACCTGGAATTTTCCTTGGTCTCTGGGGATCTAACCCTGATCCTCATAGTTGCAAGCCAAGCACTTTACTGTCAGAGAATGACACCCCCATCCCATTAATCAGCATTTAAACTAGCATAAATTATACTGTATTCCTGCATATAATGTATTTCATTAAAATTTACCCCACCTCGTTACCTTCTCTTGCCCACCTCCCACTCTTAATGCCCTTCCTCTGTCCAACTACCCTTCTCCAACCCCCCCCCCATGTGTGTCTGAGTTTCATTGGGGTTATTTACAGAACACGGGACTTTATATAGGGTCCCTTCCTCATCAACTATGCAAATGTCCTTCCCTCAAAAGTTCTCAGGGAGAGGTGGCCAATAAGCAACTTTGTTGTTTGTGTGTTTGGTTGGTTTTTGTTTTTTTTTGTTTGTTTTGTTGAGACAGGGTTTCTCTGTGTAGTCCTGGCTGTCCTGGACTCACTTTGTAGACCAGGCTGGCCTTGAACTCACAGAGATCCACTTGCCTCTGCCTCCCTAGTGCTGGGATTAAAGACATGTGTCACCACGCCTGGCAATAAGCAACTTTTAACAAGTGTAAATTACCTAAGAGCTACATACTGGGTTTTTCTAGTAATCTATCTGCATATTTAAGTCATATAGATGGTTATATTATCTCCTTCTAATTAGGAATTCAAAACTAACATCAAGTTACTTTATAAAATAAAAAAGAGGGTTGAAGAGATGGCTCTGTGGTTACATGACTGCTTTTCCAGAGAACCTGAGTGTGAAATCCTAGCAACCACATGGTGTGACTCACAAACATATTAACTCCAGGCCCAGGGTGTCTCTGGTGGTTGAATGAGAATGGCCCCCATCAGTTCCTACAATTGAACACTTGCTCCCCAATTGATGGAACTGTTTGGAAAGGATTAGGAGGTGTGGCCTTGTTGGAGGAGGGGTATCGCTGGGGGGGTTGGGCTTTGAGGTTTCAAAAGCCCACACCATTCTCAGTGTCCCACCCTCTTCTGCCTCGTGGTTGTGGATCACCAGGTGTGCTCTCAGCTACTGCTCCAGTGCCATACTCCCCACCATGGTGGGGGAACTGGACACCCCTAGTTAATACTTCCTTTTGTAAGTTGCTTTGGTCACAGAAATAACCAAGACAGGATCCAACATCTCTTCCACCTTCGCAGGCATTCTACACAGAGGGTGCACCTATAGCCATGCAGGCAAAACACCCAGACACATAAAAATCTTCTTTAAAATATTAAAAATAATTTCTTAATAAACAGTAGCTACTGAACTGTTACAAAGCAATGTTCTTCAATAACAATTTTATTCCATATAAAACATTTCCCAAAAGAATTATTAGCATCATGTTAAAAATTAATCAGGTAAAGTTGTGAAGGTATCTGAAAAAAACGCCTTTTCATCTCCTGAATGCATTCTTTGAGTCCTCCAGTCCTTCTGAAGTCTCACCACACCAGGGCCTGTGAGGGAACACTCACATTTGTTGAAGTGTGCTTTAACTGACACTATCAGCATTGGTAGCAGCATGAAACTGAATTTTGTAATTAAGTACTGTAATCTGTGCACACCATGTGCACAACTGTATATATATTCTCAATGAGCATTCGGCCATTTAATAAACTTAGTGCCAGCACACTAAACTTCATATGATTTATTTTACATGATTGCTGGTTCCAAATAATTAAAAACCACAAATTGTATGGCAGCAACTACAACACATACACAGTTTTTTACGAGTTTTATAGTTATCACATAACAGTGGAATATAGTTTTTAAAAATACAAATGTTTAGCATAAGGCTCTGTGGTAGTAGTATCAGCAAGTTAAAGACAAACATCAGAGAAAGGTTCCAAACAGTGAGGTGTGGTCTACTAGAATTGATTCCTTCCTTCCCACCAATGACTGATTACAGATACTAAAATGTCCAAACAAAAAGTCTCTGGAACACCTAGAAAAGAATTAAACTTCATAGTAGTAGCTAATGAGGTTAGACTATCATGGCAAGCTAACATTTAATCAGTTGGTAGCCAATGGCTCGCTCATTTTTAGAGTTTAATGTATTTGAAACAATATGGCAGAAGTCTCAAAAGATTACTCATTAAATATAGTTTATTTTTTTATAAATCTCCTTTTGAAAATGTAATTTATATATGCTGCAACCTCAGAAGTTTGAATTCAAAATCAAGTATGAAGGCAGTAGTTGAGAAAACCGTGTCAGGTGCTTTGTCTCTTTTCTGTACAAATCAGTACATAGCTTTTCTGTGATACAAGAGGGAAGAAAGTGATCCTAAATATAGTCAAGTAAAGGCAGAAAAATACATTGCTATTTGAGGCAGATCATGCTAAAATATAATTTACAATGATTAGTTTACTTTTAAAATAGTTAATGTTTCTTAAACCAACAAAATTAATATAGTTAAATTTTGTACCATTTTTACTGTCTTTTTGTACTAAGCCTGTTAAAAAGAAAATGAGCCAATCCTTTCTGTTTGTGTTACTGCCCACTGTCATATAAATGCAAACGAATCGGTACAGTATCAAGATCCTTCACATTGAATGAAGACAATGAATATGAAGGTAGTTAACAAGTGAGCTTCCAGTTACCATCAACACAAGGTTTTTAATAACAAGAAGATTTACAAGCCAAAATAAACATCTGATTTAAAAACTGCTATTCAGGATAACTTAGTTGTCCTTTGCACTTTGAGACTAGTAAGTACTGGATCTTTAAAAACCTGAAGAAGAGTTTCTAAGGAGAGAATCCTCCACGCTTTAAAATCTTCAACCTGTTAGCATCCACACAACTCCCATGCTGGCTGGCATGGAAGCAGGTGTTCCATCTCCCACAGAAGCCAGTTTCTTCAAGCCAGCTACACACCGATGTAAACCAGCTTCCCCAGGATTGAACTGTAGTGACCCTCCAAAAAGCAGCACGGGACACCTCACCCGAAAAGATCTTTCAAATCATTGCTAGCTGAGCTGCTACTGGTCATAGTGGTTGGTGGCTGTGCAAAGTTCTGTGGGTTAAAGAAAGGATTCCCGTGAATACCAAAGGCAGACTGTCCCATCACATTCGCCTGTGTGCCCATGGCTGCGCTGCCCACAGCTGGAGAACCTTGAGGAGGTACAAACTGATTCAGCCACTGATTCGGTTTCTGTTGGGATAGCTGGTTCATGGTAACTTTGGGTTTCTGAGGGCCAAAGAGATTGTTAAGGGCAGACATATCGGCTGTCCTCTGGTGAGTCTGTTTCATGCCAGCAGGAGGAGGAGCACCCAAGGAACTGAAGTTTGACAGAGGGGAAGGTGCTCCCAGAGTCATTGTGGCCACTCCAGCTGTGCTCACACCACTGAAGAAGGTCTGGTTTGGATTGACTGGCACATTGAACCCTGAAGTCTGAAAGCCCATGTTGGCATTTAGACCATTTGTCAAATTTCTCTTTGTATTATCAACTGGTGTAGAAAACATCATGCTGAGGCCCGTGGAAGGAACAGAAGTGAAGGTACTTGAAGCAGAAAGCTTAGGAGTGCTAACAGAAAGGCTGGTCAAAGATGACATGTTTTCCATCAATGTATCTGTCAAGTCCTTTGTCTGAAAAAAAAATGCGAAAATTACTATACCTCCAAGAAATCCAAATTACTTTCCAATTAGTACGCATTTGACAGAGCACATGATAAAGGACTATAAATTACAGTTAAGTTGATGATCTTCCTTATCAGTAAACTATGGCCTGCAGACCAAATAATGACTACTACTTATTTTTATACAGTTTATAAGCAAATTCTGGCAATCAATTTGATGGCGTGACATGGTTAAGTTTAAACTACACTTATGTGAAATGCTCCCAAGACAGAAACATATTCTTGTCATTAGAATTGTATCGTAAACAGGGTAATTTTTATTTTTTATTTTGAATTTCAAGATTTCTGGGAATTTATATTTTTCTGTTCTTCTGTAAGTACCTAAAAGTTATTCTCGATTTTGCACCTCAGCCTCCAAACGTTTTTCTCCTGAGGAAGAACTGTAGTAATTAAGAGATGAGAAAGGGCTGGAGAGATGGCTCAGAGGCTAAGAGCACTGGCTGCTCTTCCAAAGGACCAGGGTTCAAATCCCAGAAACCACATGGTGGCTCATAACTATCTATAATGAAATATGGTGCCTCCTTCTGGCCTGCAGGCATAAATGCAGGCAGAACGCTGTCTACATAATAAATAAATCTTTTTTTCAGACAGAAAGGGAGGGAGGGAGGGAGGGAGGGAGGGAGGGAGGGAGGGAAATAAGAAGTGTAAGTCAGAATGCTGAGACCCACTAGTGCAGAGGGCAGTGGCACCAGTGTTTAGGACAGTGCCCTGAACGCAGAGGAAAATAAATCAACATGGTCAGGCCATGGAGGTACCTCTTCCTAACCCAAGCTACAAAGCTAGTTAGGACTGAAAAGTTGGGAGACAGGCAGATTCTTCCAGCTGAGAAATACTTAAGGACATGAATGGAACACTTCTGATAATGGCACTGTGAATCCACAACTTTTGTTAAGAGCCACAGCTCACCCATTTCCTCTTTGGTAGCCAGCACTGAGACTAAACACTGCACCTGGGGCAGCGTACTCAGGGGCTGCTGGGAAGCCTACACTCACATTTTTGGTTACAACTTTGTCATGTTACCCTTTACACACATCTGTACAAACACTAGTGTTGAACACTCTACTCCTTACTAGCAAGCATGTTTGAAACTATGCAAGAGAAACAAACCTGTTTGACAGGAGCAATGGGAGTGTGGACCTGGGGCTTAAGAGGCTGCTGGCTTTTCAGCTTCTGGGCCTGCTCCTGTTCTTTTGCTAATTTCTGTTTTTCTTCCAGTGTAAGTGATCCCTTAAAACAAGCAAAACAAAACAAAAATCAACCACAACTTTATAGCCCACCCGGAAAACAAGGTTTCTTTTCTGGTAAAGTGTTTGCATACAGTTCATTGAGTAGTGCTGACTAACTACTTCAGTGGAGAGAGGGCACCATATCTGGCCTCAGGCAAGAACTCACAGGATCTGCTATAGCGTCTCTAGTGTGAAACATTCGCTACAATTACTATTTCTTGTTCAACTTTAAAACCTTACTCCTAAAAGCTAATGAGTCAGCTCTTTACACAGACCTATAATCCCAGCTCTTTGAAAGCCTGAGGCGGGAGGATCACAAATTCAGTGACTGTCTAGGTTACAGAGTGAGTTCAAGGCCAATCAGGACAACTTATAGAGATGGTGTCTCAAATCATAAACTAAAAAGAGGAGCTAGAGAGATGGCTAATGGGTAAAGCAGTTGGAGGACCTCAGTTTGGATGCCAAAACCAAAGTAAAGCTAGACACAGTAGCATGCATCTGTGATCTCAGCATCTCAGGGAGACACAAAGTGGAGACAGGCAAGACAGTCCCAGAAACCTTAAGGCTGGCCAGCCTGGGTACACAGCTGAAAACAAGAGATCTTGTCTCAAACAACAGAGAAAGCAAGCACAACACCTGAGTTGTCCTCTGGCCTCCTCCTGCACACCACAGCAGGTATGTGTACACACACAGACACAGGCACACACATGCACGAAGAGAGGCAAGTGAGATGGCTCAGCAGTTAAAGGAGCTTGCCACCAAGCCTGACGGCCTGGGTTCAAGTCCTGGGTCTTTCATGGTGGAAAGGAGACAGATGAGCGTCACAGTCGTTCTCTGATCAGCACATGAATGTTCTGCGTGCATACGTATATCCACATACAAAATGAGTGAATGAATAGATATAATAAAGCTAAGGAAACAGTGGGCTAGGGATGGAGCTCAGTGGCAAAGTACTTGCCTAGAATTTCCAAGGCCCTCAGTTCAATCCCAATGCCACAAAAATGTCTAAGTAAACAAGTGACTACGGAAGAATTCCACGAATGTGTTTTTTTGCTGTCGATGTCCACATCACGTTGATATGCCTCTGTGTACTCTATTTCACTAAACAGTAAGCTCATATGACTTTACAGTTTTGTAAGGCTGTATCCAATTGCTTACTAGCCCTATACATAATCATATTTTGTAAATAAATATAAGAATGAACTCAACAGTAGTAGGAAATTTATTGTGATACTGAATACTAACCAAAATTTCAATAGGAAAGTATTACCTTCTTGTTTACTAATGAAAATCATAAGGACAGCAAATCTTTAAAAATGAAACAGAACAAAACCTGTTCTCAGATTTTAGGTGCTTGTAAAGTAAAATTGTATCTAACTGAATTTTTCTTATAAAATATCATTTGCCACTAATAAGTCATATTGACATTAAATATCCTTAGTAAAATAAATCAAGGAAGGTTCCCACCATTTTTAGGGTATTCTTGCCAAAAACGTATAGCTGGACTGGTGAGAGGGCCATCAGGTGTGATAAGCTGAGTTTCGTCCCCAAGACTCAGACAATAGAAGAACTGACTCCCTACAGCTGTCCTCTGACCTCCAGTGCAACCAGGGCATGTGCATGGCCACGTACGTACACACACAAAGCAAGAGAGTAAGTAAAGTAAATCTATCACCTTAGTCTAACTCTGAGAAAATACCAGGCAATTCCAAATAGAACACCATGCTAACCCAATAACTGACAAGTATTCTTTGGGTGTGTCAAGGTAAGAGAGGTGTGGTGGCACAAGCCTGTAACCACTGCTTGTAAAGGTCAAAGCAGGAGACCAGGAGGTCAAGGCTAGCCCCTAGCTAGCTCCCACATCTGTATCAGGCAGCTCGCACCTCCCTGTAACTCCAGCACCAGAGGATCCAACACTCTCTCCTGGCCTCTGTGGGCACCTGTGGACAACCTCCCGCACACAACTAGTTATTGAAAAGCAGAAACTGAGGTGACGTAGAAGGCACCGTGCAAGCCAGGTCAAGCAATGGAGACAAGGCAGCATGTGGGAGTCAAGTAACAAAGGAGACCAAAACAGCTAATATACAGTCCTTCCCAACACTGCCATTCACAAAGATAGTTACAGACTGTTCCTTGTTAAGAACCTACAAACAATTTCCCACAAATATATGTGGTTTATAGGAAAATAAAAATATTTTTAAATAGAGAAACTTACTCTTTTCTGTTTATTCTGCAGCCCATCTTCTTTATTTTCTGTTTCACCACCAGTTAGAAGGTCTGCTCCAATGTTGTTAAAGGCCTTATCAATCTGCTGAAATACAAGTTCAATATTTGAAGATATCCCAATAAAAAATCATTTTGTTCTTTAAAGATTAAGAACTCTTAAATGCAGCACAGTCTTGGACATTTCCTATAAAATAAATGTCTTCTTACCTGACTTCCAGCATGTGTAACTTTTGTCTCATCAGAAGTGCTCATTTGATTTCCTATATCCAAAGACCTACAAGATGGATAGAATTATGGAAAGGTAGTCAAAAGAAACATTCCAACTTCATTCCTAAGCTCAGATTTTCCACTACTTTTTACTGTTAAAGTCTATTTGCCTGAATAATAATAATAACAACATCATCTGGGGCCATGAAAGTCTGATGACTGATTTTGATTTCCAGAATCATGTGAGAAAGCCAGATGTGGTGGCATGCATCTGTAAATCTAGCAATCCTACACCAAGACATGGGGCAAAGACCAGAGAATCAACTGGAAGCTCCAGGGCCAGAAAGCCTAACACAGCAGAAACAAGAGATGCTGCCTCAACAAAGCAGAAGGAGAGAGCCTCCTCCCAAAAGCTGTCGCATTCATGCATCTGCCACACTCATGTACACATCACATACACGCTCTGGTTCTCTCCACAGTAGATGATAGATAGATTAGATGGATAGATGATAGATAGATGGATGGATGGATGGTAGATAGGTAGACAGACAGACAGACAGACAGACAGATAGATTTTAGAATGTCTTCACATGGGTTCTTTTTAATTAAACATTTAGGACTTGGGCCAGTAGTCTGGAGAGATGGCTCGGCAGTTAAGAGCACCTGCTCTCCTGCAGATGGCTTGCATTCAGGTCCCAGCACCAACATCAGGTAATTCCTGTGTCAGAGGAATCCAATGCCTATTCTGCATTACCAGGGCCCCTGAGCACACATGCACATACAAACACACTGATACATACACACAAACACAGATAAATAAGTAAAACTTGGGGGAAATATTTAGACCAGCGAGATGGCTCAGCAGGCTAAGGTACTCACGCCAATTTCCTGGACCCACACAGCACAAGGAGAAACTATGTCCTACAAGCTGCTCTCTGCCTTCCATACATCATGCGTGTACAACTCACACACATCACATACAACTCACACACATCACATACAACTCACACACATCACATACA
>CAJQZJ010001638.1:6464000-6484856 GCA_907164525.1 Lophiomys imhausi
TATCAAGGGGCACTAGTGCAGATCACAGAGTATCTGTGCCCTAGTCCGCCTACTCCTGCACATAGAACTGAACTACAATACTCTGAGATGGGTGTTAAAATAAATTCATAATAGCGTAAAGCACAAGGCTTTTGAAATGACATTTTAAAAACTGAAATTTTACCATCTATTTTAAACAGTCAATCATAAAATCAGGATTAGGTCATGCTCAAGGCCATCAGCAGCTATAACAAAATCAGAATAAAACCCATTTCACTCCATGCCTGCATTTCAGTAATGATTTTTTTTTTTTTTACTACTTCAGTATTCCACCTCAGAGAGCTTTTCTACCAAGAAGCATCAACTGAAATGGATCCCAAGTCTAGAATGTGAAGTGATGTCACTTCCATTGCTTTTGCCTCTAAGGTATTAAGGTACTAAGGTGTATTTTCCTAATTCAGGCCCCAAAAGACAAAGATGGCTAAGGAGCACCAAAGATCAAGCTTTATAAAAGGCAAATTTATTAAAGTTCTGGGAAATGTAAGTTTCATAGAGGGCTAAAAAGACAGTTCAGCAGGTAAAAGACCCGCCAAACTGACTTTGTGAGTTTGAACCCTGGAACCCCATGGCAGAAGGAGAGAACCACCTCCCACAAACCACATGTACACTATGGCACTCAAAAACATGCATGCACGTGCACACATACACACACAAACATAAAGGAAATACATGTAAAATAAATAAGTTACATAAAAAAATTATAATACTATATATAGGTTACCTACAACTAAGGCAAATTATATAAGTAAACCACAAGAGACAGATTTATCAACAGGAAAATGACATCAACTACTAAGAAGTGGAAGACAAACATTAACTACTTACAGCAAGGGAAGATGTTTGTAAACAGGCATTTTTAATTCTTGGAATCAAAGCATTTTTCATGGATGGGTAGTCTATAAGATTTGCAAAAGTTGGAATGATGTTTAGACAGAGCTCCTATTGAAGAAACAAATCTGGTCAGTGTCAAGGAAAGACGCTCCACCTTCCTCTCCCACACTCAGCTAATCTGCCACAGTAAAATACACTTCCATATGCTTTACAACAATGGCTTTTTAAAAAAAATAAAACAAAAAGAATAGTTATGATGAGCTTAAAATGGCATGGTGGTGTCTCAAGAGGTTATAATTACAACTAGCTCTGTACTGTTTAGTTTTCCCTTGAGACATGGTCTTTATGTAGCCCAGGCTGGCCTCATATTTGCAAATTCTTCTTTAGCCCAAGTACTAAGATTACAGGCCAGCACTCCTAATTATACAGAGCTGTAACTCTAACAAGAGCTAAAAGTAGAGATGAGTACCCTTATCTACCACAACGTAATCACAAGGGGAAAAATTCAGCCTTACACTCTTGAATACACTTAGAGAAAGACAGAAATGTGACTTGAAACACATGGCAGAAGCAGATAAATACAAGGCAGTACAAATCTACAGTCCCAACCAAAGTGTTTTTGAGACAGGGTATCATATAGCCCAGCCTAGCCTTGAACTCATGGTGTTCCTGCCTCTATCCCTAAAGTGCTGGGATTACAAGTGTACGCTACCACACTGGACTCATTCTGCATCTGTGTGCCTGTGTGAATGCAGGTGCTGGGGAGTCCAGGACAGGGTACTAGGTCTTGTAGAGCTAGAGTTACAAGCAGTTGTGAGCAGTCCAACATGGGTGCTGGGACCCAAACCTGTGTTCGCTGTAAGAGCAATTCCCAACAGGAGTGATGGCAACATCTTTAATCCAAGCATGTAGGAGGCAGAAGCAGACAGAGCTCTGGGAATTCGAGGCCACCCTCGGCTACACAGTTAAGACCATCTCCACATGAACAGTGTCTGCTCTTAACCTCTGTGCCATCTCTCCAGCCCCTCCAACTTATTCTTTAATTAGAAGTCAATGCATAATAGTAACAGTGAAACAGCAGCACACTTCAAGAAATATATTAACTATTGAGTTGTACATAAAATGTTAAGATTGAGTTCTAAGATATGCCTTCTTGCTTCTTTCCCCTTCCTTATGGCCTTCATGAAGGAGAACAAAGCAGGCCCTGTACCTGGATCTGAATGGAGGGAGCCTCCAGGGCTCTGTAGACCATCGGCAGAACACTATTCTTTATCTCGTCGGGAGGGGTTTTGGTTAGCAGCAAATCCATTTTTTGCAGAAAAATTAACAAAATCTATGTGAGGAATGGGAAGGTATATTAAAATCTAGAATCTTTAAGAAATTCAATATAGGCCAAAACTTAAAATGTTTTCAGAAGAGTAAGTTATGCATTTTGACACTCACCATGTTACTAGCCTGAAGGCATGGAAGACAAAAACACACACATCAAATCTTTTACATCTCTGTAGCAACACTTAACAGATGCTCTCAATACAATCACTTAAATTAAGACTAACCTCCAACCTATCTACAGTAATATATGACTTCTCTACAAGGTCCAACTATCCAGAAAGCTACTGCATTTAAAAAGAAATAAAAGCCAAACAGAAGCAAAGTTAGATGTCTCAAAAAGGGAAATGTTATCACTCAGCTTCTATGAAAGTATACAAATGAAAAGATCTGTGAGGAAAATCTATACATAAACATTTTTAATTGTTCCTAGTGTTATTTTTTTCTAGCTGCCTCTACATATCTAAATTGTAAGAAACAAACCAAACTACTTAGTGAGGTTTTTTTTAATTGTTTATGTTTATATGTATGAGTGTTTTGCCTCACATGTGTCTGTGCACTATATGGAAACCATCAGGCAGCACTGGGATCCCTAGAATTGGAGTTACAGATGGTTGTGAGCTTCCATGTAGGTGCTGGGAATCAAACCCGGGTCCTCTGCAAGAGCAGCCAGTTCTCTGAACAGCTGGGCCATCTCTCCAAGCCCCAGAATGCTTAGTTTGCCAATGCTCAATTAAATTAATATTTTTCTACCCTTTTTTTTGGGGGGGTTTTTCGAGACAGGGTTTCTCTATGTATCTCTGGCTGTCCTGGACTCACTTTGTAAACCAGGCTGGCCTCAAACTCACAGAAATCCACCTGCCTCTGCCTCCCAAGTGCTGGGATTAAAGGCGTGCGCCACCAACGCACGGCTAATTAATATTTTTCAAGAGGGCCTATTAACTAAAAAATAACAGGAAAAAGAATACAAAAGTACCTTCATTTCCTATAAAATACCGTGACGAAAGCAACGTAAAGAGGAAGTGTTTGTTGCATCCCAGTTCCGAGTGGGCCCAGTGTGGAGGGAGTCAAGGCAGCAGGAGCTTGGGGCAGCTGCTCACCACAGTGTCACTGAGCTCAGCCCTCTTCTCTTCAGTACAGGGCCCAGCCCAGAAAGCGCTGCTGTGGCCCACGTTCTAGGTGGGGCTTCCACCTCAATTACCCCTCTTAAGAAAAGCCACAAGCATGGCCACAGGATAGATAACCTAGTCCAGACGATTACAGAGTGAGAGACTCTTCTCGGGTGGTTCCACACAGTATCAGGCCAAAAATCAAACTTTACCATCGTAAAAAGAACAGGCTAAATAAGAACTGAGGTCATGTGTGTCCTGGGATTTTTTGTGACTGATGAACAATTTAGGTGGCATGTGGTGCCTTGGCACTGTGATGACTGGCAGGGAGCCCTGCTTTCAAACTTAGCTCCGTCCTGTGACCTTTCCCTGGCGAGTAGGAATGCTCCCCACCCCACAGACTGCCTTCTATATTCCCTCTTTAAGGAAAAGAAACTGGGGGATACATGACAGAATTGGCAGCAGGACTGTAGGTGCATGCCTTTAAGTCCAGCACTCAAGAGGCACAGGCAAGTGAATCTTTGTGAGTTCGAGGCCAGCCTGGTCTACAAAGCAAGTCAGGGCTACATGGTGAGACCTTGTTTCAAAAAGGGGGGTAGGAATTATGGATAACGGATAAGAGGGTGAGAGAGATGGGAGAGGGGAATTGCTCAAATGCACATTGTTCAAAAATGTCAGTAATATTTAGCAACTTACACGCTAATTTTTAAAACCTAAAAAATAAACTCTCCACTTTCAAGGGAACAACTACAAAGAATCACAAAGCCATTACACCAGACAGTTAATGGCTGACTAATAAGCTACTGTCATCCAGTGGGAGAAACACCTAATGGTATTTAGTATACGCTGACAACTCTACCGTTTAGACATGAGGCTAACAGAAGCTTTCAGAAGACAATGACTAATTCACAGTTCTAGAAAGGAGATAAACCCAGACTCAGATCCAGGTATGTAACTCTATGGTTCTTGTATACTGTAACAGAATCTGTGTAATTTATTTCACTTACCCATACACATTAGATATATATGCATTATATATATTTTTGCATTTTCACATGTATACACAGATTACATATATACACTAGTCCCATGATAATTTACACATTTTTCCTCTTTTAATGAAAGTAGTTATTAGCAGGAAAATAGAGACAACTGACATAAATCATCTATAAACTAACTACTGCAATAGTGAGCCAAATAAAAATATCTAAAACTTGATTTTCTCCAAACTGCTATCTTTCAATTAGGAACAATGTAACACATGCAAATTTTCATTATAACTTATTTTCTAAGACAATGCCTTATTCATTTTGTAAGCTTAATTATAATTTTAGCAACGATTTAAATGTATGCAAAGTAGCTTTCTGTCTAGTGAAAAACATCTAAGATAGTTCCCTCAATGTTTTAAACATTTAAAAATTTTTATTTATGTTTATTTGAGGCGTATGGGCATTTTGCCTGAATGTGTATGTCTGTGCCTAATTCCTGGAGTCCAGAGTTAGACCCCTAGGAAAGGAGTTACAAATGGCTCTAAGCGACCACATGGATGCTGGGAATTGAGCGAGGTCCTCTGCAATACCAACCAGTGTTCTTAAGCACTAACCCATGTCTCTAGCCCCAGATTACTCAATTTTTTTTTTTTTTTTTTTCGAGACAAGGTTTCTCTGTATAGCCCTGGCTGTCCTGGACTCACTTTGTAGACCAGGCTGGCCTTGAACTCACAAAGATCCACCTGCCTCTGCCTCCCAAGTGCTGGGATTAAAGGCGTGCGCCACCACCGCCCGGCTAGATTACTCAATTTTTAAAAGCTCAAAATAGTCACTGTTTTGTTCTTAGTGATAGTAGTTATCACAATAACTGTATAAATATTCAGAAGTACTCACACACACCTGGATTGGCTCCTGCTGTTTAAACACAGGACCGAGTTCAGGTAGAATTAATCTGACATATTCTTCTTTGGTACATTCTTCAGCAATCAGCAGAACATTAGGCAAAACAAAAGGTACCATGTCAGGGTTTACAAATTCTGAAGTCAAACAGGGCAAAATTCTCTGCACAATGACACGCTGAAAGGAAAAATGAAAAATTTATAAAAAATTAAAATGTACTTCAGACTGAAGTGTAAAGAGAATAAAATTCATGTCTGAAACTGAAATATATTTTAGAGAAAAATAAGACTAGTTGCTAGTTACATCAAGACAAACAACAGAGGCTTGTGATCACTCTACCCTTAGCAAGTCTCCAACTAGTGACAGTGTTTCTCTTCTTAATCCTGTGACTTAGGACTCCTACCACTAATTAAAGCATCATCCTGACTTTCTAATCAGTAATTCCTAGATGGCAACTATACTTATGTTTACTGTAACAGTCTTGAGAGGAAGGACAGTATTTCTGCTTTCTGTTCTCTCCAAAGCACCTAAGTAAAGGGGTGGAAAAGACAATGGCTGTCACTGGTGGAAGCTTTGGAAACAATTTTAGAGTCAGGATTAACAATGTTACAACTGGTATCTTCTTCGGCATTGTTGTTTTTGTTTTTAAGATGGGTTCTCACTATGTATTCAGGCTAGCCTAAAACTCAGAAGTCCACCTGCCCCTGCCTCCCAAGTGCTGCAATTAAAGGCATGTGCCTCCAAAGCCAGCCTCACCAACATCTTGGAGCATGCTACTGTCATTTATGAGCCTCAGGTAAAGCTGTTTTACTTCTTTGGAAGAGTAGTTTACAGTAAGTACATGTAAACAATAAATCAGCTCCTGACTACATAAAACTGATCAACGAACCTTAGGCAGCTTTGGTAGAACCTTTGGCAATCCTTTGAAAAACTGTGATTTCTGGAGATTATCTCTTTGGAATAAGGTATCAAAATATTGAAGTGTTACTGCACCAACATCATCAAAGAAGGGAATCTAAAAGTACAAAAATCAATTATTTTGATTGATATTCAGTTAAAATTACTAATATCTAAAATCACCACAACAAAGTAAAAAAGTATTCAAAACACTCAGCAATATTCTAAACATAACATTAAATACAAATTCTAATTGGAAAAACCCAAATAAGTAATTAATCTTTCAAATTCAAATCACCAGAGTCAGCTGAACAATAACATTATTTATAAAATACTGAAAAATTAAAATAGCTTGAAAGTGGGGGCTGGAAATATGGTTCAGTGGTTAAGAGCATATGTTACTCTTCTAAAGGACATAAATTAAATTCCCAGCAAAAAACATCAGGCAACTTCTGCACTCAGACACCTTCACAAAGACACATGCAAACACACTATTAGAAATTTAAATTTTAAACATAAATAAAATTTTTAAAAGTAAAATACCTTGAAGCCATATCGAGTACTAGCTGTTTACTAAGTTAAAGACAATGCTTTGACACTTCTGGGTGTCTACAACACCTGCCTCCCTAACTGTGACTCTCGGGAACTCTGTTTGACATCTTCAGTTTCTTCACAACTACATACACAAATCATTTAGCTATTTAATGCTAAAAGCTGACTATGTATTAATACATTCAAGAACACAGATAGCATCTAAGAACATAATTACAAATTATAAGAGTTTCATTTATTTTACCTTTTTTCATTTTTATTTTTTGTTCCATCATCTAATACAAAAATCTAGACATACTCACTTTTGTCATCTGATCTGCATCGGGTCGTACAGTTGGAGTCACATTTAACAATAGCTTTACATGTTCCCGAACTTCCTCAGGTATATTTGCAAGTGAACTAGATCCTAAACGACTCAACTATTCAAAAGAGTAAAAATACATATGAGTATAAAACATTCAAACCAGTTATGAACCCTTTCCACTCAGTGTATCTGTTGCCTGCACAATGCTAACTCTATACTTTCAGCATAACTAAAAACTACTTTAATATTCCAAGCATTTCCACTTATAAGGTAGGCAATATTTTAGAGACTCTAGTAAATGACACGATAAAAGCTGTAGTAATTAATGTAGTCATTATAGAAATTATTTTTACTGAATTGATTTTACACAAACTTGAAATGAAGTACTCATTTCTATTAAGAAATGTCTGCAGCTGTGGTTGCCTGTAAAGACCACTCAGGATCAAGCCAGTCAGCATTCCAGCGTGGGGGAGGAGGAGCAGGCTTCACCCCTCACTGAGGAGCTGTGAGAGGTGCTGGCTGCTGGGAAAGGATGCGGCCCCTGGCTTGCCAATTACATACACTCCAGTGGATAAGCACACACACTTAGTATATATGGACAGTGCAAACTGAACTTGACAGGTTATTAAAAATCAAACAAAAAAACATGAGTGGGGAAGGTGTTTAGGAAGATGGGGGGTGGAGGAGTTAGGGGAAGGAAAGAGATGAATGTGATCAAAATGCATTGTATGTGTATAGGAAATTCCTAAGAATTAATAAAGATTCTGTATTGTTGAAGAAGAATTTTCTTGCTACATTTTAGAAACAAGCCCACAGACATCTAAAGCAGTGCGGAGAGGCAAATACCTGATCTAGTTGTCTACTGAAACTCTTGTAAATATCCTGCTTGTTGACTTCGGATATGGGTTTCCCTTTATTGAACACAGCATACATAACAGCTCCTAACGAGTACATGTCACTGGCTGTCTCACAGGTCACAGACAGGATGTATTCGGGAGCCAAGTATTCAGGATTTGGAAGACACAATGATGGCAAGTTTGGGTCCCACTCTTTACAAGGAAATTTAGGCTGTAGGAGGACATAAGGGATGTCAAGGTTAGAACATCAAGTAACAGCAACCATCACAGGCCACAGCTACTTTTAAATTTGTACTGAACCAGCCAGGTGTGGTGGCACACACCTTTAATCCCAACATGTGGGATGCAGTGGCAGGTTGAGCTCTGTGAGTTCAAGGCCAGCCTGTCCTACACAGTGAGTTCCAGGACAGACTTTGTTTCAAAAAAAAAAAAAAAATGTCTGCAACGTGAAGTCAAGCAAGTGAAAATACTACCATCACTTTTAACTCTAAAATCTGGAAAATGCAGCAACAAACACCTGAGCTATAGTAGGTACCCTGTCACAAGATTTTCTATGTCATGAGGAACCAATCAGTGCAAAGCATGGCTAGCCTAAAGCAGTGTTCTAAGCATGAATGGACAGGTATCCCAAATCACCAGGAAACAAGGACTTGGGAGCAGAGAAATAGAGCTCAAATCCCAGCTGAACAGCACCCACCTAAACTCATTGTTCCTATACCACACTGAGTTGTAGGGATTAAATAAGTACATGCATGGAAGAGCTTAGAAAATAAAAGGGGTGGGGGAAGTAAGTAGAATGTATTATATGCATGCATGAAACTGTTAAAGAACAAATTCAACCTATTTTTTAAATTAATAAAATACTTTAATAAATGTCAATATGTTATCACTGCCACTGTCCCCGTGATCCCTAAGGAAAATCCCACTTTCTCACAGACAGGAATGATGGTGTTAGAAGGCCAAAACAGCAGTTTGTATATTAGACTTCTAAGAAATAAATTCCTGCTTGACTAAGTTGCTCAGTTTTCTCTGGGACCCTTTTCTAGAGATATCCACAGAATTAACCACCTGAAGAATACTCTCCAGCACAGCGCACACCAGGATTCTCTCTACAGTCAGACACACCAGCGCACCACTGCTGAGTCTCTCGCTTCATCGGGCTATATGACAGCTTCCAGTCCACTCCAGATACAATTGTAGATTTCCATGATTTTAAAAATTCAAACATCAAAGCCATCATTACCTCTTGTTCAGAAGGATTGCTTGATGACACACAAAAATCAAAACCCATAATTTTCCAGGATCCACTTTTATTCAAAATTATATTTTCAGGAGTGACATTTCTATGAACCATTTTCACACTACTATGCAAGAACGACAGTCCTTCAGAAACCTGGAAAGGAAAAAAAAATTACTCTTGAAACAAATTTTTTATATTGAACATAACACCTGTTGGTTCTCCTAGCAAGAGTTTTTACAAGTAGGCTAGCAATCTAACTATGGGGAAATTTTGTAACAAAACTGAAGTACAGCTATTAAGAAGTTCTTTTTACGCCGGGCGGTGGTGGCGCACGCCTTTAACCCCAGCACTTGGGAGGCAGAGGCAGGCGGATCTTTGTGAGTTCAAGGCCAGCCTGGTCTACAAAGCGAGTCCAGGACAGCCAGAGATATTCAGAGAAACCCTGTCTCGAAAAACCAAAAAAAAAAAAGTTCTTTTTACAATAACGGAAAGAAGAGAAATTTCTACTGTCTAAATTTATTCATTTCCAGAGTTTGAAATGTGGGAATTCTCATTGAGTTAGACAACATTTTTGTGCAGTAACACTTTATATTTAAAATTCAACTTTTTAAAGTACTAAGTACTGGGCATAGTTTTTAATACTTAACGTTTGCTTACTGTCATCACGCTGAATTAACATATGGTAATTTTTATATCTGTGCCGAAGATGACAGTGGAGTCTGGTAAACAGAGCTGGAGGGCATCTGTACCAGGAAGAAGTGGGTTCTAGAAAGTGACTACTCTCTGACTTCCAAGAAACCTGTCTCCAGATTTCCTCCAACTCTACTGGTCACTGCTCTTCTAGTCTGTTTTCCTGGTTCCTCATTTCTATCCCCAGATATCTCAAGGTCTCTGCTCTCATTTTCTTAAGGGTTCTCACTGTCGAGATTCATCTCCTGATGGCTCCACTGCAGAGCCTGGGCCTCTGTTCTAAGTCCAGACTTCCGTAATTGACCACCTTTCCTCCCCTCACTCTCTTGTAAGCATCTCAATCCCAGAGGAATCCGAAACTGAGTTTCTACCCCAAATTTAGTGCATTTCTCCTATGTTTCCATGACCTCCACACACACACACACATTCCACACTTGGCACACAATAATGATAAACCTAAAACTGTTTTTGAAAAATTTAATAATGTAATCCTAATTTCAAAGGAACTCAGAATTTACTAGTAAATCTACTCCACGATACTAAAGGTATTACTCTGGTAAGCAGAAAAAGAAAAACCTCAAAAATTAGGAATATGGGCTGGAGAGATGGCTCAGCAGTTAAGAGCACTCACTGGCTGCTCTTCCAAAGGATCCAGACTCAAATCCTACCACCCACACACTGCCGTTCACAGCTGTCTGTAATTGCTGGTCGTGGTGGCGCATGCCTTTAATCCCAGCACTTGGGAGGCACAGGCAGGTGGATCTCTGTGAGTTCAAGGCCAGCCTGGTCTACAAAGTGAGTCCAGGACAGTCAAGGATACCCAGAGAAACCATGTCTCAAAAAACCCAAAAAGAAAAAAATCGGGAATATATGAAAAGATTAACAATACCTTTCAAAAAACAATACCTTTCAAAATATTCTGTTTCCTAAAAGATATTTTATTCTTAATAAAATATTTTCATTTTTAAAGTTTTGTTTATGAAATGATTTTACAAAATTCAAAAGAATTAAACAGAACGTATCCAACAGCCAATAAGTGACCCTCCTCAAAGGTTACCAATGTTATCAGTTTCATATATTTAAAATAACTTAGAAAGACATTGTGGCTAGAGGCTAGGCTGGCTTACATAGCAAGTATCAGCCAGGGCAATATAGTGAAACTCTGGTTTGCATGTTTGGTTGGGGTGGGGGGAGCCGAAAAAATGTAACTTAAGTCCTCTAATTGGGACTCCGAGTTGGGGCTATTTCTGGTGTTGGCGCGGCTCCAAGAAGGCCAGTCACTCTCAACTGCCCCACAGAGAAGGAAGATGAGTGAGTCAGGCTCAAAGTCCAGCCAGCCCCTGGCCTCTAAGCAGGAAAAGGACAGGGCAGGTCGCGCAAGCAGCCTTGGAAGGAGCCCAGCGAAGTGTCAACACAAAAGAGACCTCGGGCCGACCAAAGGGAAGCAAAAATAAGGGTGCTGCCAAGACACCGGAAGCTGTCACAACTCCAGGGAGGAAACCAAGGGGCAGACCCAAGAAACTGGAGAAGGAGGAAGAGGAGGGCATCTCCCAGGAGTCCTCGGAGGAGGAGCAGTGACCACGGCGCAGTGCAGTGCTGCCTGCTCCCAGGCCCCTCCCGCCCCCACTGCACACTACCGCACCAGCTGCAGGCTCTGCCAGGCTCTTTGGCACCCACGGGAGCAGGATTTGGCTCAGTACCTGTGCCCTCCTCCCCAACACACCTGCCCTCTTCTGACAAGGCTAACTTCCCATTAGCTGTAGCCCATCCTGCTGCGCACCTCCCTTCGAGACATTGCTCTCTGGGCTCTTTGTTTTGCGGGTCCCTTCTGCTCTGCTGTTCCTGGCTTCCCTGTCGAGGGTCCTGAGAGCATTCCCTGGGCTTAAGGGGCCCCAGTGCCATCTCATTCTGACAAATCTCATTGGCTGATCTGACAGCAGAAGGTGTAGTCGGTGCAGGGGATGTTTAGATCCCAGCATGCCTCCCACCAAGCTGTCACCAGGTGGGTTTCTCAGTCCCCTCTGCCCACCTTACCTAGATCCTGCACTAGGTGGGCTAAGCCCCTTGGATTACAGGAAGTAGATAGGTGTTGGCCCCACCCACCTTGTTCTCCCCTGGGACCTGACAGAGTGACAGATTGGGAGTAGCCACCCATCTCCAGAGTGAGGTCCTATTCTGGCTTCCACCTCAGGCAGATGGGCACCAAGGAGCTCACCTTGCCTCCCTCCTTTTGCTCCTTCCTTTCACCCCAAGGTTCTGGTTCCATCTTTTCCTCTGTTCACAAACTAACTCTGGACAGTTGTGTTGTTTTTGGTTCAATGTTCATTCTTAGACACCCACCATTGCTGCTGCTACCAGCTACAAACGTCAGTCCTCCCGACTTACCTGCATTCACCTCCTCAAGACACTCTAGGGGAAGGGGGGCTGGGGCGCAGCAGGCTGGTAACCGACTACCCCACACCAGGGAAGATGGGGCCCTAAGGCAGAGTGAGGAGGGGGACCCACTTTGATGGAAAAAGGGTGTAGGGCCACCTTCTCCCCTTGTTCTGTGGGGGAGTGGTGGCCAATATTTGTCCCAGCCTGGGGCTCCTCCTCTGGTTTCCTATTTGCAGTTACTTGAATTAAAAAAAAAAAAAAAAAAAGCCTTTTCTGGAAAAAAAAAATGTAACTTAAATCTAATGATAAAACAACAACAAAAATTCTAAGTCATGAAATAATTTACAAATCATTGTCGAGGGACAAAGGCTTATATAAAGAAGGCTACACAATAGATAAATTTGAAATAGATACAATTTGTTTTTAAAAGAAAATCTTGTCTCATATTAAATAAAACTACATACCTGAAGCAAACCATACTTAGTTTCTACATCATAAAGTTTATAATCCTTAATGTCTGGAGATACTGAAGAGGGTAGATTTTCCCAGTTACCAAGAACATTGGCTAAACTGGCAAAAACTGGCTCTGTACAAAATGCCAAGCAATCCCTGTTTCAAAAGAGAGAAAGAGTTACTATCACTTGACACATATGGCATAGCAGATAACCTGTTGGATATCAACCTGTCAGATATCAATCAACCTGTCAGATATCAATCAGCAGGAGACCCTGTGGCTGGTGATGGCAGCGTGACTACAGCGTCCCGCAGCCAAAGGTATGCTGACACACAAACCACACAGGATAAATCAGTCAGCCTTTCCAACCAAGTACTGAGACAACTGTGATACATTTTATTTTAACTTTTAAAAGTCAGGAAATAAAATATTTCAAGTGTGCTCTTTAAATGACTGCCTAAAAAATCAAAGAAGTGACTCAAAAAACTGTTTCATTAAACCCTTTATACACTTATCTGTAAGGCTGTGGTTTTTCAAAATATGCTCCAGGAAACTTACAGCTCTCTCACATACGCCTCAGGAACAAGGAGAATGTTACCATTGATACTGACAGTCTGTGCCCATGACATAATGATCAGTTCACCTTTACAGACAGATAAGATCTGGCCCCAAGCCCTGGCTTTTCTATTTCTTGTCTTCGTGATGCTGCACAACAGGTCTGTGAGCCTCTCTTTGTCCATTTGTAGAATGGTGCTAAGAAATGCCTTTTGGAGGGTTAAGGTAAGAACCAAATGAGATAACCGTGTAAGACACAGGCACAGCCCCAGTGTCTGCTGTGCACGCTCAGTAGGCTCGGTGCTGCTGCCTTAATTGTCAAGCATTTGAGGCCCAACCCCAGCATCACTTTAGGTCTCTGGCCTTGGGCTTGGCAATGAAAACCTACACAGTGCCCAGGCCAAGCGCAGCTTCAGCTATTGAACAGCAGCCCTGCACTCTCATTTCCTGTGTCTGTAACACACTGCTTAGCTTTTCTTCTGCCTTCAACCTATTTTTAAAAGGAAAAGAGATACAGAATCTAAATCTATCATCTCAATCTTAATAATACATTGAAAACTGGAAATCATTTTTTGTAATCCTTAAAGGGTCCCTCCTCCTATGATTAATGCTTACTAAAATTTTCATAAACCTTACAACTAAATGTCATGAGGTAATCTCTGAATTGTGTCTCTTCCTGATGGCAAATAAATTCCTAATTTTAAGGCCGGCAAGATGGTTCAACACATGGAGCTTGTCATGAAAGTCTATTGCCCCGGATTCAATTCCCAGAACCCACATAATGGTGGAAGGAGAGAACTGATTCCACAAAATTGCCCTCTGACCTACACACACACCATGACATGTATGCCCACAAAAACACATCACACACACCCAAGTTAATAAATTGAAAGAAAAATCCTAATTCTAGAATGTTTAAATTTCTGTAGAAGAAGCTATTGGAATAGAGGAAAATAAAGTACAGTGGTCCTTCTCACCTCAAGAAACTTCAAAGGTACCATGAGACAAGTAGATCAAATTAAAAGAAAGACATTTTTATAGTAAGAGATGTGAACATCTCCCTGGTAGGGACAACATAGTATAACTCAGACAATGCACACGTGAATGCGTGCACAGGCTCAGGAACCAAGCTCCCAACTTCCAGGCTTGCCGTTTAAGCCAGAGTTTAAATAGTATCTCCAAACCTCTATTCTGTGCAACTGTGCAGCTTATATGAGTTAAGGAATGCAAGGCAGCCAGCACGATTTTGTGTATGGTAAATGTCTGTGCCTTTGTTTGGAGACTTGAGTGGAGAGACTTACTGAGGATTTCAAAGCAAGGAACTTTCAGAAACCTCATATGTAAAACAGACAAAAAAAGAGAGAGAGAAAAAAGAAAATTGTCCCAGCTGAAGGGAGATGGGACACTTGGAATATTCTCCTACTTGCCCGTGCCTTATCCTCAGCATCCTAAAGGCCACAGAACACAGTTGGCTGACAACTTAAGACCTTTTAAAGTAAGAAAAAATTTACAAGGCTAGGATATCTAAAGGATTGGTCTGGCCAAGATGCATAAATCTTATTTCCTGATTATCTCAGCAACATTTCCTAAGCTTATCTTTCAGTAAATCAGGTAAAATAACTGAGGGCTACGGACTAACATACTGGACAGAAAAGGTTTACTATCTCTAACAGCACTTGACACATATACAAGAGTGGTCCCCAAATAATTAATGAAAAGGAGACCAGAAATCCTAGCCAAACAGCAAGACCATCTACTTTCAAGCAGTGTCTTATTCCACAGTTCCCTAAGATCTGCTACTAAGGCAATTAAATACAGACTCATGAAAAATGTGAAAAGTACTAAGATTTCATTCAACACATGCAGAGGCTCCCTAATTAAAGAAGCTTACTGACTGTTCCTGCAGAGGACACAAGTTCTGTTCCCAGCACCACATGGTGGCACACAACCACCATTAACTCCACTTCCAGGAGTGACACCCTCTCCGGCCTCTGAGGGCTGCATGCACATAAACTCACACAAGCAAACACACATATACAAAATACATACAAGCATAATAATAACACATTTTAGGGTAATAAATGATCCATAAGATCTAAACACTTACTTTTCAAGAAAATTTGTTGATAATATTTGAAATAGACCAAATAGTTACTTTTAACTATTTATTCAGGACATTTCCTATATGAATTTTCAAAATGTTACCTTGACTCTTCTAAAGGATGCTGGACAGTAAGAAGCCGAGGGTGTCGCAGCCGGGTTAACTGTTGGACTCCTCGTTTTAAAGACTCGATGATTTGATCCTTTTCAAATTTTTGGTATTTGTCAATCAGCTTTTTATCAAAGACAAAAACAGCCACTTCCTAATTAGAAAAAAAAATTATGTAGCCAATTTTATCAGGAAATATACAAAAGCAGTAAAATTACATCTGGGTGTTGTAACAGTCTATAAATAAATAACTAAAATTAATGTAAGGAAATTTTACCAATATTGCAATAATATACCAATCTAAAAGCTAAGTAAATAAAGCTAAGTAAATCTACATGTATTTAGAAGCATAAGACCCCAGGTCTTCACATAAGAACATAGGAAAATCTCCATCTTGGAACTGTGTTATAGGAAATGCACACCAACTATGTGCTACTCATTTTCTCTACATAGTGTTAACTTAAGCAAAAATTGTTAAAAAGTAGTTAAAAATTCAAAATGCGGTTTGTAATAACAGTCTGGTATAGCCCAGGTTGTGTGGGTTAATGGTACCTATACTTGCAGGGTGCTGAAATTACAGGTTTCCCCACACTCAGCCCCACAACAAAATCTTGGGGGAAAAAAACCTTCACAAAGACAGGTTCTGTGTTGGGGATGACCATTCCCACAGAACCTAACTTGTGAGGAGCTTTTCACTGTGAGTGACCCTACTCTTCTTTCCTATCCCTGTCCTTATGGGCAGTTGTTGTTGATGGTCACTGCTGCAGGAGCTGTTCCCTTACTTCTCTGAGACCACTAACAGTTCTTTCATTTTGTGTTTTTTTAGACTACTAACACTTACATCCTCTTTGCCATTTTCTTTTTATTTTCTCAAATACACAAGGAAAACTGGTTTTGGCTACTTACACTATTTTTCTATGTGTATCTAGAAACAGCCCAGTGACGGTGAGATGTAACAGGTTATAACTAAATGGCTATAAAAGGAACTCCAGAGAGCTGGGAGCAAATTAGCATAGAATAGCAGGTGTTTGCCAAGAGTCTCTGAACTATTTTAAGTCTTTAGAAAGTCTCCTTCAAAAGCCTCTAATTAAACCTATTACATAACTAACACTAGCCCAGAGACTGCCTTCCCATTTCACTGATTTTTTTTCCTCTTCTAATTATTTTCCAGTGTTTTTCCCCCTTAGATATTAGGATTACTGTTTTTACAAGTTAGACTGGAAACCTACTCATCTCAAGACTTTATTAAAAATTTCCAAATCAAGTTTTCTCAAACATAATCTTTTACATGGATGCTCCTCATATGTAGATAAGTAGGTTAAGGATTTTAGAGAATGAAGAAATCAAAGAGAGGGACACAAAGAAAAAGGACAACCTAGTAGTTCCAAGCACTTGAAAATCATGACATGTACCATAGAAAAAATAGGCTATTGAACTCAATATATTTATACAAGTTCAGACTACTGTTTTGAGAAAATTTCCCTTCAAACATCCAGCTGCCAGAAATTTGAAGAAATTTTCAAACAGGAAAATGGAAGATTTGATCACTGAAAATCAAATAACACACTATAGAAAAAAATGGCTACAATCCCTGCTATACTACAAACATTAAATGTTAGGCATCTTGGGAGACCACTCACTAACATTCATACCTATATTTGGTTTCTTTTCTATTATAACTCTCAGTTTTCTGCTAATACCCATGTGACCAGTGCTACAGGCCTGATCAATATCTACACATTCAAGATCTATAGCATCTATGAAAGGTATAGATAAGTCTCATCTTGTCAGTTTAGTAGGGACACTAATTAGGACTGAGTAAAATGTTATGACATAATCTAATGCAACTCCTATGTCAGAGACATTTAACATCCATGAGTGTGACTAACTCTGGTTAAGGTCCAATTTCCAGGGCCAGTAAGAGAGCTCAGTGGTTAAGAACACCTATCTCCAAATGTGTCACTCTGAGTCTGATCATTAGAACCAATGGTAGAAGGAAAGAACAATCACAATATGTACTCTGACCTCTACATGTGTGCCATGGCAAGTGTGCCCACATTCATTCTCTGTCACCCCTCTCTCTAAAAGAATACAATTAAAAAATTTGTAATCCAATTTCTTAAATCATACAACTTCAAACTGTAATACCACTCTTACAACTTACTCTTACACTGACTGTGAACTCAAATCCTGGCTCTTGTTACTCTCAACCCACAGTATTCTAAAAGGAAATCAGGTGAGGAAGAAACTTATGCAACGAGCTCCTCAGCTAAAGCTGAGGGCCTCAGAATACCAAAGCTGAACAGATGAAGCGTTTCTCAAGCCAGCTGAGAACTTACAGAAACAGATAACACTTGCAGTTCTGTGCCAAACCCTGGGCTAAGTAAGTCCTTTGCTAGGATTACTCACTTCTTCATAGGAATCCCATCAGACATTAATTTATAGGCATCCAATTAAAAAGGGACATTGGAGAATGAATGTTGTAATAGACTTTACAACTAGATGAGTCAAGACTCAAAGCACCTAGCCTTTAATTCGAGAGCAAATCCACCATCCTGTCACCTTACAAATAACACAGAACAAATAAGGAGAATTCGTGTGATACATACGTTTGAGACAGGGGTCAATAAGTTGAGGGACAGATTTAAATTTAAATTCATATACAGGTTGCATAACCCTTAAACAAAAAAAAAAAAAAAAGGTTTGGGACCAGAGTTCTTCCTGATACAGACACAGGATTTCACAAATGCATGAGCTCTCGAGGATGAAATGCAAGTCTAAACATGAAATCCACTATGTTTCACATACACTTTACACACAGCCTGAAGATAATTTTTTAAACAGTATTTAGGCGCTTGTATTTTGAATGCAATATGCTACATGAAACCAGGTGTAGAAATTTCTACTTAAAGCCGGGCGGTGGTGGCGCACGCCTTTAATCCCAGCACTTGGGAGGCAGAGGCAGGCGGATCTTTGCGAGTTCGAGGCCAGCCTGGTCTACAAAGCAAGTCCAGGACAGCCAGAGCTGTTAAACAGAGAAACCCTGTCTCGAAAAACCAAAAAAAAAAAAAAAAAAAAAAAAGAAATTTCTACTTAACACAACATGTTGTCACTCAAATTGTTTTAACTGGAGCATGTTGAGTTTAGATTTTTAGACTAGATATACCCACATCGTATATACGTAACATCTCATCTCTTTTGACTATTTAAGAAATAGCACACCAGAAGGCAAAAGTCTCACATGATACTAACTAAATCTAAAAACAAATGACCTCAAAGTTCAGGTTCCTACCTCACTGTTGACTTGTATTCATGTGAAAAATTTTTATTTTAGTAAGTGCTCTTCTATAGCACCTTTTATAAATGCATCTAATTTAAATGTGTTTTTCACAGTGTTTTTAAAACGGATCACATGAAATGGCTCTGGTGTTCTTGCCATTTCACTGCTCTTAAGTCGGAACACAAGTCTATCAGAAGATCCTAAATCTACTGCTCTAGGTCAAAGACAACAGACACCTCCTCCACAGACCACAGCAGTTATCAACTATTGATGGGGTGGTGTTAAGCATTCTAAATGTAGACTGGTCCTGTTTGCTGTCTGTTACTTACTTTGACTCTGATTGGTTAAATAAATGCTGAGGACTGGAGATTGGGCAAACACAGAGATAGGCAAGACTAAGGGGCGGGGTGGGGGGTGTTGAGAGACAGAGAGCATCTTGGGAAGAAAGCTGGAGAGAAGCCAGGAGCAAACAAGAAAGACACGCCATGGGGTAGATTAAAGAAGATCCTTCCACGTGGCCTGAAACATCGGCTTAGCATGGAGAAAAGGGACGTATGTATATAAGGGGGGGTATATTTGGGTAAGAGAATTATGAGCTAGCTTAGATGGGCCAGGATTACAGAACTCAGGCCTAGGCTTGTTAAAATCCACGTGGTGTCTGTGTATATTCATTTATAATGGCAGGTTAAGTATTAACACCGCCAAATCAATTAAATATAATATAAATACTAGTAAATCGTTTAATTAGCTATTTTTTCTAAAAACTATCTTTAAAACTTTTCTTCAATCAGTTAATTACAATTAACCAATTCCAACAAAATTGTGTTGTTAACCACCTTAAGCCTCTTGATGACTATGTAAATTAAAACCCTGCATTTTGAAAGTTTTCATCAGATTATAGCAATGTAATTTTCAACTTGCATTTTTATAATTTTTCTATCAGAATGAACAACCCTAATCTGAACAGCAGAAGCTTAAAACTCTCCTAAATTAAAACCTGTATGCTCAAAAAATTTCAGAGTTCAGATATTAGAGGTACTCAACCAGTAGTCTACATATATTCTAAAACCCAAAAAACCCTAAAATCTGAAATACTTCTGGTCACGAGCACATCAGATGGAGAGGGTGAGTCAGTCCTATCCACTGTGCTAACACTTATCTTGTAAGTCCCTTCACCTGTTACCTTGTAGTTGCTACAAGCTTTTTGTAACGTAAAACAATGTCACAAAGTCTAGCAATGTCTTAGACCTAAAAGATTCTCAAATATTTACTATCTACTGATTATCAAAAGACAAGTGATCAAGATTTTTTTATTATCATTTTGAATTAAATTTTCATCTTATCAGTATACAAAGTTTCAAGTATGCAAAAAAGATGAAACAGTATTCTTGATATGATTAGGCAAGAGAAGGTGGGTATGGTGGCACACACCTGAACCTCAGCACTCATTAGGCTGAGCTAAGAGGATCACCAGGTTGAGGTGAGCCTGGCCTAAACAACTAAACCCTGTTTTTAAAATGCAAAAACTAAAAAGCAAAACCAAAAGCTTGGGCACAAGGTAGGCAAGAACTCAAATGCATAAAATAAAAGTAAATAAACCTTTCATTATAGTGAAGATTCAGGAAGTGGTATTAAAATACTATCATCCCCCCACTAGATAGGTCATTGTTGGGGGTTGCTCTGGTGCTATGTATACATATGCTAAATTCTGAATCCCAAGATCTGGTTGCAGTCCAGATGAGTGCATTCTCATTTACACCACCCTTTGTTATGTAAACCTTGCTCCCCAATTTAAAGTTGATTGATTAATAAAAAAGGCTGAACAGCCAATAACTGGGCAGAAGAGAAGTAGGCGGAGTTAAGGTCTCAAGTAGGAACCACATGAGGAGAAAAGGAAAAGGCAGGAGTGGAAAGAGAAAGAAAAGAGGGAAGGAGCTGGGGATGAGATAGGATAGACCAGGAGCATGTGGTCAAGAAGAGGTCACCCGAAGGACAGGTTGATGGAGCGGAAGCCACCGACCACCACCCACCGCCACCCGGGAGACATCAGATTGGTAAGTAACGTGGGCTGTATGGCTGGGTAGTAGCCAGACTAGACTAGAGAACTGGTTTATAGGTACCCACCCAGTTACTGTGCTTCAAGCTAATTAAAGAAATCATAGTCTCTCTGTGTCAATTGTTTGGGAACTAGCTGGGCTAAAGAAAGACTGTTGCCCTTTTAATTTTCACACAGCAGGTCCGAGAG
>CAJQZJ010001638.1:6485187-6502256 GCA_907164525.1 Lophiomys imhausi
AAGAAGAAGAAGAAGAAGAAGAAGAAGAAGAAGAAGAAGAAGAAGAAGAAATAGTGCTATTTTCTTACTAACCTAACTTTAAATTTAAAAAGACTATAAAATTATTGAAATACATGGTCAGGTGTGGTAACCCAACTATAATACTAGCACCGTAGCAGAAGGATCTGTTGACAATTTTTAAAAGCTACTTGCTTCCTGAAAACAATTATTGTTCAAGAAACAAAACCTAATTTACATAATGAAGTATCCAGTCATCTCAGGGCCACCAGGGATGTTCGTTCAAATTCAGACATTCTTCATGTGCTCTGTTTTGTGGATCCTTGTAACTCATCAGTGACTACTGTGAAGTAACAATTATACCCTTCATTTTTCATATGATTTTTAGGTAACAGTTCTTCAAAACAATAAGCTAAAATCCAAGTATTATTTACACTAAGTTGACAGGTCGTAAGATGGGCATGGGGAAGCTGAGATGAGAACTACACGTCTAGAAAAGCCTGGATACCCAGCAAGTTCCAGCACAGTACGGGCTACAGTGGTCTCAGAAGTCGAAAAGGACTGGAGAGATGACTCGGTGGTTAAAGGAATTTGCTATCCAAGTCTGATGGCCTGAGTTTGATTCCTGGATCCCACAGTCAAAAGAGACCAAGTCCCAAAAGTTGCCCTCTGATCCCCACACTATCATGGTACACACACACTCACACATAAACAAACACATATACATACTATCACACACCCACTCTCTCTCTCTGTCTGTAACGAACAAGCAAACAAGACAGCTAGGGCTCAGGGGAGAGCCCTTGTCTGGCATGCAGCTGCCAGCCATCCTTAAGTTCTATTCTTCTTGTCACAAAACAAAAAAACAAAGGTAGGGAGATGGCTTTTAAAACAAAAAGGTAACAGAATATACCCACAAAATTTACTAACCTAAAATCATTTTCTTTTGTGATCATTTATCTAAGTGACTAACTCTAAAACTTTAGTCATAAGTGAATTTTGTTGAATTGTTTTTGTCTATATAATATAAATTATGCCACAAATATTGGCATATGTATAAACATGAATACTCTGCAGTAATGAAAGCACTCTTCCTAATCCTAGACTCAGCAGACTGAATAAAACATGTTACAGGCTAACATCACTTCTTGAGACTCTACCTCAGATGGATGGATGAACAGACAGGAGAGATGGACAGATGGACAGACAAACAGATAAGCAACCTCAGGGCAATCCTCAGCCACATAGGGAGTTACAAGCTAGGATCACTACATTAGACCCTATCTCAGACAGACAGATAGACCGACAGACGATAGATGGATGGATAGATGGATAGACAGACAGACAGATAATGGCTGGATAAAGAGACACAGACAGACAGTGTAGACAGACAGATCTACGTCTGTTATCCCCAAGGAAAGAAAGCAGCAGCTATATAGTTATTTAACTAGAAGTTCTAGGAATATCCTGAAGCACTGTGGCATGAGAAGCAACAAATATGACTTCAAATTAACCGTCCTACTTGAAAAAAATCATAAAGATAATTGAAAAGTTTTCAAGATATTTATTGTACTTAGAAGTATGTAGAGGTGGGGTAAGAGGGGTGACGTCTCAGCAGATAAAGCACTCCCTCCCTGCCAGGTCTGATGACCTAAGTGCCTCATGGCGGATCGAGCGGGTTCCTACAAGCTAGCCTCTCCACACACACACCATAATCTTTAAAATAGCAACAGAGGTTAGGTATATAAATAAAACAGAAACTTTATGTCTTAAATTAGCAGTTTTGAAAGTTATAACCCTAACATATAAGCCATCAGTATGCCAATTTTTAAAGGATGTATGTACACATATATATGTATATGTGTGTATATATATATTTATTTAAGGGATATATGTATGCATATATGGTAAATATTTCCTATTTATATAGCTTAGCCCCAAAATTCTCATTCTTAATTATCTGTTTTTTTAAGTTCAATCCAAAGATCAGAAAAGCCAATGAAATTTAAAAAAAAAAAGAATTGTTCACAAAATCTCTCAAGTATTCTTTTATGAGTACATAATGTTTGAAAAGAATACCTATGTTCAGAAAATCATTTTAAAATAAACATGAAACTCTAGAGAAAGACTCAGTTACAGAACTTTACAGCGACTCAATAAGATAAACTCTATGCCTGCAATTACATAGCATTCTAAAAGTTTAGGAGATGAGAAAAATATTTCACTGAAATTTCAAAACTTAAATAGATCCTCCACACAAATATCTGAAGCTAAAAAGAGAATTGTGACAAAGTTGGTAGGGATGTAGAGAAACTAACAGCTGATGAAGTCTACACGGATCCAACCACTGAAAAAGCTGGTGCAGAACAAACAGACCAGTGTAGGATTCCACAGTAATGTGTCAGGTAAATCCGGGGCTATGACTTACCCAGATACTTCCCACCCCTCCAAAGTAATACATTTAAGGAAAGAATGGAACAGAATAAAGTCTCCTGGGAGAAGTCATCTCATACAGTCAGTTAACACTTGAGAAAAGGGCTACCATTTCTGCCTGGCTCTCCTAAGCAGTAATGTAAGCTCCAACCTTATCACGGTATTTCAACCACTGATATCAACAGCTGCTCCTAAAACTCCCTGGTTAGGCATAAAGACAAATAGTTTATTTCCATGTCATTAATAAAGCTTAATTCTGTGAGTTTGGTGTGGATTTTGATCTTACTCACAGTAATGACAGTGGCCCCCCAAATTATACTGTCTAACAATATCAAAGTTGTCTGGTTTACTAAGGACCCACTATGATATTCCTACAATGATAAACTATATTTCTTACAATATATCTTAGTCATTCAGCAATATATTGTTGAAAACGGCTACAGCAGCAACCTGTACAAATTCTGTGGAAGCCTATCTATTTACAACTTCATTAATGATTTCTCAACTAGCCAATACTTAGTAACCACTCACTTTTTAGACAGACTTGGTGACTTGAAAGAAAGACCAAGGTCCAATGTGAAAATTTAAATCAACAATCATTTAAAATAAGGATCAACTTTGGATCTTAATAGACTTCCAACCAAATGGAAATAAAAACAAGAAATCGTATTTGTACAGAAAATTTAAACCTGAGTATTTTTTAAATTTATTTATTCATCTATTCATTTTATATCCCAACTGTAGCCCCCTCCCTCCCTGCCTGTTCCCACCCTCCCATCTTCTCCCCTTTTTCCCCATCCCCTTCTCCTCAGAAAAGGGACCCACCCCTCATCAGCCTACCTCACTCTTCAAGTCACATCAAGACTAAGAGCATCCCCTTCCGCTGAGGGCAGACAGGGCAGCCCAGCTAGGGTAAGGTGATTCTCAAACAGGCAACCGGAATGTTTGTGAAGGTCAGAGGGTAAATTATGGGTGGAAGGTTTTGTAGGTGGGTTGATCTCCCCTTCCCTCCACTGGAGTCCTGCCAAAACCCTCATGAGTATTTTAACCTTAACAATTCCAACAGAAACTGCCTAGATTTGAACACTAACTGGGCTAGTGAGATGTGGGTAAAGGCACTTGCCAACAAGCCTGACAACCTGACTTCCAACCTGAGGATCCACAGCTGGAAGAAAAGAGGTACCAATTACAAGTTGTTCACCACCACAGGTGCACAGTTGTGGGTGCACACCTGCACACATAAACAATGCAAAAGAAATTATCCATATTTTTAAAAACTAACAGGAGCTGGAGAGATGGCTCCATGGTTAATAGCACATAGTGCTCTTCCATAGAACCCAAATTCAGTTCCAGCACCCATGCCAGATGGCTCACAACCACCTGTAACTCTAGCTCTAGGGGATATGTTGTCTCTGGCCTCTAACGGCCCAAGCATTCATGTGCACAATCCCTACCCCACAAATACACAATTAGTTAATCATCCTTTAAATTTCTAAAAACTACTGCCTGGTCTCTTAAGTCAATTTTTTTTAACAATAACTTATTCAAAGTACTCCACTAAAAATAATAATAATAATTTGAAAAAAAATTAAAACAATAAAATAAATATATCTAAACATACTACTTACTATATTCCACAATTGTACCTCTCTGGTAGTAATAAAGCTATCAGGCTCAACAATACACCAAAATAAATAAGTATGAATAAACAAAATAAAAACCAGAGAAATCTATTTTCTATAATTCTATAGAATAAAAGAGGAAATATCACAGCAACTGGGCTGAGGTATAACTCAGTGGTAAAGTCTTCACCTACCACATCTGAAACCCATGTTCAATTCTCCAGTACTGTTACAACAATGAAAGTACTAAATACAGCATACCTAATGCCGCCAAATATTAAAATTTACAGACTGAGAATTTTTACCATAAGGCAGACACTTCACTGAGTATTACCAGCTAATATGATAACATTACTTTTTATTTTATTACTCAAACAGAAGAAAATTATATGATAAGGTATGCCAAACAATTAATCTGCAACCAGGAGATACCGCGGATATTTAAAAGCATTTGCTTTGATTTCATAAAACAAGATAAGACCTAAGGAGTCTATTTAAGGTTCATTAAAGGGCTGGAATGATGGGTAAAGCGCTTGCTTGCAAACATGAAAACCTCAGTTTAGATCCACAGCACTCAGAAAAGCAGGCAGAGCAGCACATGCCTGCCAGGAGGAGGACATATGTGGACAGATGCCCAGCGCTCACTGGCCAGCAAATCTAGACAATCATTGAGCACGAGGTTCAATGAGAAACCCTGTCTCATTGATAAGATGGAGAATGATTGAGAAAGACATCTCAGTGTTGACCTCCAGCCTCTACACACACATTTACCTAAACTAGGCATGCCAAAACCACACATACAAAGAATTTATTCAAAAACACTAGCACTCATTCTTCTAATCCTCCCACGTAGTAAGTAGATACAGGACACGCAAGATCAAGGACAACTCCAAGTACCAGTGAGCTATGAGTATGAAGACAGTCTGAATTAACTGTGTTTCAGAGGGAATCCATTCAAGATCTTTTGTCATTTCTTAAAACAAAAATGAATTCACTCTGTTATTTTCTTATGTGTACTTTTTCAAATTACATTCATAACTAACCTGTTTTGTTGACTTCTTTGTGCCATTAAAAATCTTCCATGCCAGCCCATTGCCACCACTGGCAATGTGACGACCAACATCAAATTCTCTAGTGACAGGATTTCCCATAACAGCACTAGTGACATCAGCTGTTACTTTTGTAACAGTACTCTTCAATTTATTAAGCATGGACTCCATGACTGCAGTACTTAGTAGTTCAAGTTACCTAGAAACACAGAAGGATATAGAAATATTAAACAGTTTTTACTTGTCCTAGGCACATATTCATAGTAAGTTTAAAAATTTTGCCCCTCCAAAAAAAACTGCAATACAACATTATATAAAGTTGTAAGTTGATTTTTGACTTCAGAAAATGTAATCATGAGAATAAACTTTAGTCTAGAACATACTCTTCACAGTAAAAACAAAGTAAGTCCCTAATATATTATACATAATATGTACAAGTATACATATACAATATACAATTTCATAACCAACTTGGGCAACATTAGTCTGACCTCATCTCAAAAAACAAAAACAAGAGCCACATCTGTGGCTCATACCTGTAATACAAGCTTTTGGAAGGCTAAGTAAGGTGGGAGAGCTGCTGCAAGTGGAAGCCAATCTGGCCTACAAAGTGAGACCTGTCTCAGAAGAAGAGAAGGAAGAGCAGGGGAAGAAGAGAGCAATGAGGAACAGGAATAGCAAAACACTGATGGCAAAGGGGCAAAAAAAAAAAAAAAAAAAAAGAAAAAGAAAGAAAAGAAAAAAGACATCCTGCCTCTGAGAGGTAATGGGCTAGAGCTAGCTAGCACAGAGGCCGTCCTCTGCCCACACAGGCATGCCATGATGTGCCTTCTGGCTCTCTCCTCCTCACCCTAACACCCCCTCCTTCCTGTCTTTCTTGCAAGTCACACATGAACAGATAAGCATGAGGTCATAAAATGTACTTAAAATTCTACGAGGCTTTGATATATTAGGTGTTTTGATGTATTTATTAGCAAATTCTTTATCGTCAGTAACATTTTACTAATGATTAACAATTGTTTAATTTAACTTTTCTCATTTAATAACAATATCTGTTGGCCAAAGGACATTTTCTTCAAGCTAGACCATTCCTAAAATAGTTACAGAAAAACTTCTCAAAGAATACATGGGCTTAAACATTTCAAAGTAGAAGTTTTTAATCTATGTCAGATAAAGAATTCAAAGAAAGCCAGGCGATGGTGATGCCTTTAATCCTAGAACTCGGGAGACTAAGATAGGCGGACCTCTATGAGTTTAAGCCAGCCTGATCAACACAGAGAGTTCCAGGATAGGCAGAGCTACATGCAGTCCCTGTCTCAAAAAAGAAAAGAAGAGATGAGATGATATGAGACAAGACAAAAAGAGAAAGAAAAGGAAAAGGAATTCAGAGAATGACTGCCCCTAGAGGCATTTCAGATATGGCTGCTGTGTCACATGTGCATCAGTAGGTGTCAGAGAGGAGAGAGGCTATGTCTACAATCAGTGTCCTGACCTATGAACATCTGAATGAATAGTAGCCTAACATTCCTGGAAAAAAATCAAGCCAGAGACCAACACCAATTCAGCACCATTGGGCCTGGACAAAGAGCTAACCTGTGTCAATCACCAGTCCAGCACCAGGCAAGCACCAGATGGGCTCACAGGATAGGAAGCAAGCCAGAGACCAGAAGAACCCTGCCTAGCCCTGGATGTGGGGGTTGGGGGTGAGCAGATCCTGAGAGTGTGAGTGTGGGAGAGCTAGCCCTGACTTTTGTCTTGCTTTGTGATGGTGTTAGCAAGGGAGGTCCTGCTCCCCTGACTCAGTGGTTAAGAGCACTGACTGTTCTTCCAAAAGACCCAGGTTCAATTCCCAGAACCCATAGGGCAGTTCACAACTGTATCTATAACTTCAGGATCCAACACCCTCATACAGACAGAACACCAATGCATATAAAAATAAAAATAAATTTAAAAAACTAAAAAATTATTTCAAATTCAATCAGCTTCCTTTCTAGCCCTTAAATATTTTTTTTTAATTTTGTTTTGTTTTGTTTTTGTTTTTCAAGACAGGGTTTCTTTGTGTATCCTTGGTTATCCTAGAACTCACTCTGTAGACCAGGCTGGCCTTGAACTCACAGAGATCCGCTTGTCTCTGCCTCCCAACTGATAGGATCAAAGGCATGAGCCACCATGCCCAGCCAGCCCTTAAAATATTTTATACTGTATATTAATATTCCGCAAACATCCAACTGTAATGGAAGAAAGAAGAGAGAGTGAATGTGCCTTCTTAAACAACTCCAGCACCAAATAGGCCGCATGGAACTGTGCTGCCAGTGAGAAAGAAAACAAGGGGACCCTTGGTAGGACAGCCTCAGTTTTCACGAAGAGCAAAGTTTCAAACCATGGGGAAAAGAACATATCTCTGATCGACAACATGGCTGAGTTGAGGGACTCACGATGGGCTGGCACTCCTCCTCTCAGATCAGGCACAGAAGCTACAACACTGGCAAGAGGATTCAGAGACAAGATGGATGGAAGTTCTAGGATAAAATTTCAAAATGCAGGGTTAGCCCCTTCAGGTTTTGGTGAATGCTGAATTCCTTACAGCAAAGAACAACTGGAGATCAACTATGTTGGGTCTTAAAATCTCCAGATCCCATAAACCTAAAAACATACAAAATTGTATTTACTAGATACATAAGCAAAATATTTGAAGATCACTGGACTAAAGCAGCATTTGCCTGTATTTTGCTTGCTTGTTAGTTATATTTATGCAAATATAACCTACTTTCTGCTATTAAAATTTGAACTATATAAGTGAAAATAGATTCACTTTCCCTTTTTAATGTAATGCTGCATTTTGTAAGCAGTTAGAAATGTTGCTATTGGCTTAAGGAAAGCACTTATTTGCTGTGCCAAGTTGCTCTCTGTGAACATCTGCTGCTGATTTTGATAAGGTAAAAGGATACAAAATCCTGTCCAAAGCCAATCTATCCATTCTTCTCTGCCAGACTAGCACCACACTGCATGTTCCGCACCTCATTTATACAGTAGGATGCAGACAGATGTAAATGGAAATATTTCTGGTTTTTTGCGGGGAGGGCTGGTTTTCTGAGACAGGGTTTCTCTGTGTAGCCCTGGCTGTTCTGGACTCACTTTGTACAGCAGGATAGTCTCGAGCTCCCAGAGATCTACCTTCCTCTGCCTTCTGAGTGCAGGGATTAAAGACGTGCACCAGCTAATATTTCTGTTCTTTAGGTGACCAGTCCTGCAGCAGACCCAAATGGCCAAAATTCCAGGAATGAATCCCAGACTTGAATGTGCATGTTAAAGAGACATTAAGAGGCCCAGTGCGGTGGCGCACACCTTTAGTCCCAGCACTCAGGAGGCAGAGGCAGATGGATCTCTGTGAGTTCAAGACCAGCCTAGTCTACAAAGTGTGTTCCAGGACAGCCAGGGCTACCCAGAGACACTCTGTCTTGAAAAAACAAAGAAGAGAGAGAGAGAGAGAGAGAGAGAGAGAGAGAGAGAGAGAGAGAAAGAAAGAAAGAAAGAAAGAAAGAAAGAAAGATTAAGATAAACTCAAAAGGGCTGGAGAAATGGCTTAGGAATTAAGATCACTTGTTGCTCTTGCAAAGAATCCAATTTTGGTTCCTAGTACCCACCTGGTAGCTCACAATCATCTATAATTTCAAGGATCTAACACCCTCTTCTCTCCTCCATGGGCATCAGGCACACCCATGATGCAAATACATACATGCAGACAAAACACCCATATACATAAAATAAAAATAAATGTAAACTCAAGTCACTAAAAAATGAGCTCAAAAGGGCTTTCATGTGGGAACAATAAAAGGGGCAGAATACTAAAGGATTATTGAGTGCCATGGTACAGAAAAGATGATATACAGTGAAAATGATAAACACATTCATGATGAAAACAAAAGAACTCATGTTCAAATATGTGGATCTAGCTAACATCCAAAGAGAATCAACATTAATTACTCAGGTAGGAGACACAGAAACTAATCAATTAGTAATTATTGAAAACCCCCTATGTATCTGATATCATTTAAGAAACTGAGGGGACGGGAATAAAGGAAATAAATTAGAAAGGATTTGTTCTTCAGACAAGTGAGAAAATGTTACATTGTAACAAAGACCCACACCGTAATGTTAAAGATGGTTGTTTTTAAGGCAAGTGGCAATGGACTAGAGAATAGGAAGAACGTGGGAGTAAAAACATTCAGACAAAAGTGAGAAGAAAAGAAAATATGGCAAAAGACACCAGAAAATCCAGATTCCCCAGAGCACTGAGTGTGAACAAATAAGGCTAGAAGCCCCAGAAGGCTTCCTGGCATTAAGCAGATGCTAATCAACCTATTGAGCAGAGGCTGGGAGCATGGAACAACTGGGGAGAACATCAACCCTGTACACTTTAGAATGCAAAGGAAACAGAAAACCAAGGAAAGGACATTTGCAAATAGAGACAAAGACGGCCAGCTATACAGAAATGTGTTTTATAATTATGAAATAACTATGTTACATAATTTTGTTACACTTCACATTTCAATTTGATGAATTAAGGAAACAGCAGTGAGGAAGAAGAACAAAGAAAAAATAAACAAGTTCTCCTCAGAGTGATGAGAGCTTGGTGACCTCATAAAGGAATGAGACAAAACTAACAATCCAACTCCTCACCTTCATCTCCAACTTCAAAATCCAAGTGCAGAAGAAGTTTTGAATATGCATAATTTGAGTTGTATAAATGACAATATAAGGAAATATAGGGTTTTTGATATAGAGTCGCAATATTCAGAAACAGGTCTACACTGAAGGTAAAACTGTAGGAACCATAAGTCAGTACAGTAGATTGCAAAGCATCATCCAAAGAAATTCAAGGAAAAGTACATGGTAAGTGTAACAGGCAGCCAAGGACAGAATGGTTACTAACAAGTCTATGAAACACAGCGTGAAAGAAACCTGACACAAAATACAAAAGTAGGATAGTAGGATACAGCCTAAAATTAAATAAGATGTGGTTGGTTGGTTTTTGTTGTTGTTTTTTTTTTTTTTTTTTTTCTTGAAACAGGGTCTCACCATGTAGTCCTGGCTGGCCTAGAACTCACTCTGTAGACCAGGTTGGCCTCAAACTCACAGAGATTGGCCTGCCTCTGCTTTCACAGTGCTGGGGTTAAAGATATGCAGTGCTAGCCTGGTAGAAATTTGACATGGATAAAACCCAGGTAGGTTGTATTGTTTCCAAAAATAATAGCATTTTAATTTTTATCTTAATGAAGAAAGAAGTGAGCTGATTTTTTTTCTAAAAGACAAAATCATAAATAACAGAAATGTCTGTTTACATACAAGCCATTTTTCCTCATATACTCAGAAAACACCTAAAATTCAACCATCTTTGTCCCTTAAAGCTCAGTGACCGTGACTGAAAGTAACCTCAGTTATTTCAAGACTGTTTCATTCTATCATCTGGCTCTGCATTCATCTGGCTTTCAAGGGAACCAACAGGAGAATCTGTTGTAGTGCTAGATTGTACATACACCTGGCAAAAGTGGGTAGCATGCTACAACACCTGATACTAATGGCAAGGAGTTGAAGGAAATTGGAAATTACTTGATCATGAACAGGAGATACAACAAAAATATATAATATGTAAAATTACATTTATGCTAGAATAACGCTTAAATCTCAAATAACTACAGTTATTCTAGCATAAATGTAATTTTACATATTATATTTTATAATTTTACATATTATATTTTATAATATGTAGATGGAGTCCTTTATCACCCAAGAATATTAAAAGCTAGTATTAACTTGCACTTTTGTTAAATGTATTACAATGAAAATGTTACTTAAAATACATTTGACAATTAAAATACTTATATGCACACAGTATTGGGAGATAAAAGGGAGAGGGAGGGGGAGGGGCAGGCAGAAGGGAAGGAGGAAAGAAAGAAGAGATAAAGAAATCCATCATGCCCAGTGACAGAAAGATTAGTATTTCAGGGCCTGTCTCAGCTAAACAGTTTTTAAGTTCAGGGCCAGCCTGGTCTATATAAGAGCCTATCTAATAACCTAGGGCTGCTGATATGGCAAAACAAGTAAAGGTACTTACTGCCAAACTGGAAGGCCCGAGTTCCATCCCTAGGACTCACATGGTGGAAGCAGAGAACCTACTGTGACAACTTGTCCTGTGACCCCAACATGTACACCACAGCACCCACACAGGTGCACACAACATCATAAATGCAATATTTAAAAAATATGTAAAAAGTGAAAAGAAAGAAAAGGAAAGGAAAAGAAAGAGCGGGTGAAAGGAAGGGGAAGAAGGGAAGAAATGTAGAGGAGACAGGAAGGGAGGAAGGGAGAAGGGAGGAGAAGGGAAATGTAAGTGTAGTGTAGTAGCACAATGTGTGCCGATGAAGCCATGAAGTGCTTGAGAATTTCACAAGACAAAGGTTCAAACTGGTAAACATCTAAATACCCTGGGTAATCTGCATGCCTGTGCACTGTCTCAACTCTTATGGAATCAGAATCTCTAAGCTGTAGTTAGAACATCTGGATCTTGAGCAACTCTCTAGGTAACGCTGATGCACTGCAATGTACGAGAACCAAGTGTTTCATGTATATAATATCCAATAGCAAGGACACTGCAGTCCAATACCAATTCTAGTACTGTGTAATGGCTCCTGTTGCCTCTCAGCTTGACTGGAACTGGGATCCACTAAGGGACATGCCTTTGCGTGGGTTGGTGAGGGGTTTTCTTGGGAGAGTTACCTGAGGGGATGAAGACTGTCCTGCAGAGTAGGCAGAGCCTTCTAGAGGCCGCCCTGATACAGAGATCAGAGGGTAGAGCCACGCTGCTTTTCACCTGCTTGCTTTCATTTCTTGCAGGCTTGTTGCTGCCACTGCAGTTGCCATCCTTGCTGACAGCAGAACCCAGTTCCTTCAGCTTTCCAGTGTTGACTGAAGACAAGTAGCTCTCCAGGAGCACACCAAACCCTCCACAGACTGGGCCTACAGAAGCATTCAGCCTTGAACTGACAGCCACCAGGTCAGCCACTCCAGTATGCAGATGGCAAATGTTGGACCACCCCATTCCTATTGTGGAAGCCAACCTAATAATCCTCTTATAATATATATTGATTCTATTTTAGAGAACCCCAACTCACACACTCGTCTACCTAGCATAATTTCTAATCCATGAAAAGGGAGGAAAAGTCACCCATACTTTCCTAGTGACTGTTGTAAGAATTAAAGATAATGACATCTAGAATACTCAGTACATTTCTGGTGCATTTAGTAAGCACTCAGTGAATTCACTCATTTAACAAACATTTATACGGTATCAGGACAAGAGAAACATAACTATGGGAACCCTACAATGGTGTCCTGAGAACACTTAATGAGAATTTACACTGGTCAAAGTTTCCCTGAAGTGAACTGAATGATAAACAGGCATTAACTGGAAGCATGGGAAAAGAACATTTCCAGGCTCTTGTGGACACTTCCAGGAAGTATAACCAATAGCCATGTATCTGAAGGAGGAACAGAAAGATAGACAAGTAGACACAATAACAAGGTAAGGAAAAATGCCAAAGGCACTGTGAACATGAAGGTAGAAGAGGACGCGGGGGAGGGAGGGGACACAACTGTTCTGGAACTTACAGAGCACGTTAAGGATTTCAGTAAATCCTAGAACCAGTGAGAAGAGGCCACTGTGATCAGACCTATATTTTGAAATGTCAGCTCTACCACAGAAACTATAGAAGTTAAGCACTCTAGATGCAAGAGACTAATGAGGCAATAGAGAAATGATAGTGGCTGAAACTAGAGGTTAATGCTGAAGAGGAAGAGAATGAGGATTCAAGAAACATTTAAAAGGCAACAGTGAGGCATAATGAGATATCCTCTTATAGAAGAGGATAGAAACAGCAAGAGGACGCTATTTTTTCTCTTAAGAGAATAGATCATAAGTTTCCACATGATAAAATTCCCAAATACTGAATTGTATAGCAATGCCCTGCTGTATGGTATTATAACACACCTGTATTAGTTATGGCTTTTACAGACATATGAATTTTCACACGTGTGTAAGGTATATCTGAGCAGAATTAAGCCCCCTATCTTCAATTAGGGTTCCTTTCCTTTACACAACCCCCTTTTCCTCCAACCTTTATTAAGTGGGTAAAAACGCCTTCAAAGTCGAAAAGGACTCTTTCAAGCAATCACCAGACACGCTCAGGTTCTATAATGGCTGACCGACTTACAGCGTTTTTGCTAAATTACTTTTTCCGAACAGAGGCACACACGTCAGAAAACTTAAATACAGCTTTTTAAAGTGTCACCACACAAAAAATCCCTGCTTTTGTGGTGCAAAAACTCTAGCTGGTAACTTACAATCAAAGCACTTTCATTTAAGTCGCTGGACTGGGGTCTCATCAATCCGGCTTGCGAGGTAGATTCAGTAATACTGGTGTCCTTAATTACAGATCACAGGTCCTGTGTCCTGTTGAATCCCAAGAAGTTTTTGCAAGCTTTATCTGTTTAAACCTTTATCCTTTCTCTGTGGCTTAAACAAACAAGCGCACTGGAGCCCCCAGATGGGGATCTTAGTCTCGCAAACCTTATCTGCCCCACCCACCTCACACACAATAACCGTCCAGTCCAGAAAGACAACTACCCGTCAGAGAAGGGCGACCGGGGCGCAGGGCCTGAGCTGGTGACCCAGGTTACCGGAACCGAATCTCAGAATCAAGGGGGACTGTCTCCAGAGTCCCGGAGCAGTGTCCAATTTCCCAAAAGGACACCGAGATCTCTACGGAGGAAACCCGAGCTCCTGCGCCGGCTCTGGGGAATTCTCCGAGCAGCAGAAGACCCCGGTTGCGAGTCTCCGGTCGCCCGAAGGCCTCGCCCGGAGTCGCCGGCCTCTGGGATCCGCTCCCTCCGGTTCGTCGCGACCCGGGTTCGGCCTCCCGGGCCACCCACCGCCGGCCGTCGGATCCGGCCCGTCACTAGGCAACAGTCGCCAGCCGCGAGCCCCGGGGAGGCCCGTAGCCCGCTAGCTGGCTGCAGACCCAGGTCGACCGCTGCCCGCGACAGGTCACCCACCTCGCAGCCGGTTACCTGGAGGGGCGGTGCTGGGGCCCGTCCCCGCCGGCTTCCTCAATGCCTCCGGGTCGTGGCTGCTCGGGCCGCGCGCCTGGCCGCCACAGAACGCTTACTCCATCTCCTCCGCTGCCCCCGAGACCGCAGAACCCCGAGAACGAGGAGAAAAGGGGGATGGGAGGGAAGGGGCTGGGGAGGAAGAGCACGGGAGAGGAAAGAGCACCGAAAGACCTGTCCGGTCCTGCATGACGTCACTTCCGTGTGGCTCGAAAGGGTGGGGCTTAGCTTCCCTCCGCCCCAGCGAAGCGGTTGGGGCGGGATTCCATGACGGTTTGATCTTCTCGGACAGGACCGGGTTTTCCGGCCCAATGTTGGCTGGACAGGCCGAGTTTCCGAAGCCATAGAAGGGGATTCTCCCGTGAAGATAGGTAACCAAATGTGTATTGGAGATGGCTGACAGAAGCGGCTGCATAGTTGGACTCTGTGAGCTCTGGTTCTGGGACCTTGCCCCTTTTCTTTTTCCCCCAAGCCACCTGCCCTTCCAGGTCTAGGGACCGAGTACTCAGGACTCAGCCTTCTCTCATTCTTTTGTAAAGTGCCCTTGGAGGCTAGGAAAGCCACGCTTTCTCACGGGGCGGGGCGGGGGAGGGAGGGGCGTGTTGAAATGAAGATTCTGATGCAGAAGTGGAATCCGGATATTCTGCTTTTCTACGAAGTTCTCAGATAACCCCAGTGCCGCTGTTCTACAATTAGTGCAACAAGGAGTATTTATCCTACTTGCTTAACAAAAGAGGTAAATTGTTCAGAAAATAAACCTAGACTTCACTGCTCACAATCTCTTAGTCTCCCCGCTATCCATTCAAATAGATTGTCTATAATCCTACCATCTTAGCCTTTCCTGTCTGCTTTGTCGGTGTTTCAGGCTAAAATGCCTAAGATAGGCAATAGGATAGATTCTCTTACAAGAATTTGAAGATGATAGGGGGGTGATTTGCATGCTATCCAGGTGTGTTTATATGTTTGTGTGGGTACAAATGTATGTACACATGCCAGACATGCATGAGGTTAGAGGTTGCCTTAGGTGTTTTTCCTCAGGAGATAAGCATTTCCCTAGCTGAGCCCTCTCTTTCCAGCTCCAGAGTGATGGACTTTTATTTCCATCATTTTGTCATGAGCATCTTATAACTTATTGTGGGTTGGTAATACTGCTTCTAATTCTTAATGGTCAAGGAAGGAAGGGCTTAGATCTTTGTATTCTACATCCAAAACATCTAGAAATGATGTTCTGTATCTTTCAACTGTAACTGAAAATTTTATTAAATATATTTATTTATTATACCTAATAAACACAACACCTAGTGCCTAACAATGCTTAAACAACCCTACCCTCACCGTTTTGAAAAGATATGAAGTCCATGGGTCCTTAGGGCAACTTTTCAGCCTTCTGTCTGCAGGCACCTCAAACAGCAATTACCAGTCACCTGGCTCTGGCATTGTTATGGCAGCCTCTGCTCAATTCAGCTTAGGTGTGTGGCTTTCTCCTCAGGCTTAGGGCCTAGCATCACTCACTGGCTTGTGTAGCCAGCCTGCTTCCACTGCTCAGCTCTACTTGGGGCTGGCTTCAGTCAGCTGAGACTGTCCACAGACACCTCAGGCTGCCGTTTTGAGCTAGCTGAACCCCTCAGGGCAGGTGCTATGCTGCACAGCTTAGTCCTTGGTCTCCTGGCCTTGCCTTGGCTTCCAGGCCTTGCCAGGGCTAATTCGCTATGTCGTGCCCTCACGTGACAGAGGCTGCACTTCTTCCTGTTTTTCAGGTCTTCGAAGAGGCCTCAGAGCTTCGCATGCCTCCTTGTTCCTCAATCACTTGCTCAGCAGATCTCTGGCATGTGTATGGATGTCTTCAGTGCCCAATTTTCATGAACTTTCTCTCAGCAGGTTCCATGTCATGCCATTTCTGTCATGGCAGTTTTCAGTTTACTTGCTGAGGCTTCTGACTGCTGATTCTTACCACCTCTGGGCTGGTTAACACAGCTCTGCTGAAGTCACACCTTTTCTGTCAGCTGATTTGTATTTTGTGTATCTCACACTGGCATCTCCCTCTCTCTTGGGGGGGGGGGGCTCTCTCCTTAAATAGGGCATGGTCTCTCATGGTTTCTCGAGGTAACTCATAGCTCACAGGCTCTGTTGAGATAACTGGTACCCCCTGGCCACATCCTTACACAGGGTACTTTCTCCATGTCGTTCAGAGCCCACAGCTTCAAAACAAGACTTTTCATTTGGGCTCTGACCACTTTGGCTGAGTCAAAAGCCCTTTTCAGTTTCCTGGGCTTTCAGGGTGCCTTCTCAATGATTGCCTAGGACCACACACTGCCAGGTGCCAGGCTGATGTGCATGTCCCTCAAGATCTGGCATTTCAGAAGTACTTACATATCCCCTACATTCAACTTACTCATTTTTTCATTCTTAAATATTTTAATTTCAAATTTTACTGGGGTAGGGGGAACTAGTGAATTACTATTAAACATGGTAGAGTTTAATATCTTTTTGGAGTGATAAAATGGTCTGGAATTAGATGATAGCAGTGATTTTTGCAATGTTGTCAGTGTCCTAAGAAACATTGAATTGAACGCTTTGAAGGGACCCTTGTTAGCAAGCCTAATCCTTCACAGATCTTGTGAGGATAGCCACAGCTAAGTTCATGAATAAAACAGCCATGTCATGTCTGGAAGACAGCATTCCACTGTGCTCCTCACCCTCTGGCTCTTACATTCTTCCTTTCCCCTCTTCTGTGATTATCCTAAGCCACAAGGCATGGGGTGATGTAACTCATCAGTCACTTATTCACAGCATGCTCACCTGA
>CAJQZJ010001638.1:6502266-6526354 GCA_907164525.1 Lophiomys imhausi
TAGCATCAGCACTATTCTCCCAACAGCTGTAACTTCCCCAGATGTGAGCTTTTGACCAAGTTTACTGTACCAGGCATGGATACCCTCCTGTGAAGTATGCCTTAATTCCAACTAGAAAGCATTAGGTATTCCATATAACAATCATGCCACTATTGTAGCAGTGGAGACATCTTGCTTGGTAATTTTCTTTTGTAGCCGTCAACCTCCACAGTTGAGTAAGACTATTAATGCCTTTTTTTCCTTAGAAGCCTAAATAGCAACTTCTAGCACCACAAAAGCAACCCAACAGCAAGAAAGCTACCATCCCAGTTCCAGTTTGGTTTTTCTATCTAACCAAAGCATGAAGTATCTTTAGCAATGGAGTCTTAATATCCAGCTCTTGGCACCAATCAAGAACAGTGACAAGACAGTCTGACCAGTCTCAGATGGTAGGAGTCTGCGGCTAGTTTGTGGCAGCTTGGGTGGGGACAAACATGGTGCATTGCAAGATGGCAGATGCAGAAGTAATTACTTTCCCAAAGAAACATAAGAAGAAAAAAGACTGGAAGCCGTTATAAGAAGAAGATGTAGCTGAAATACAACATGCGGAAGAATTTCTTATCAAACCAGAATCTAAAGTGGCTTAATTAGACACTTGTCAGTGGCCCTTGTTACTAAAGAATTTTGATGTAAAGGACAACACACTATACACCTATTCCTTGTGGTTCAAATTCTCTGAAAAGGCATAATGCCAATTATTGCTGAATATTTTCAATCAGGATGGATATGTTATGTTGCTTTTCTTTTTCTTTTTTTTTTCTTTATTGGCCTATCAAAAGAATCATACCACAGCTTTGCAACTGCAAAGCTTACAAATGCAGGTTGAGGAAATGAAAAATACTCTATCAGAGTTGGTAAATAAAAAGGAAAATTTGACACAGCATGAAACAGAGAAACAAAAAGACTCACAACAAACTTGGCAACCTTGTCCTGCTCCACACACCTTTGCTTCTAGATGTGCATGGCCACCGCCTGTGGCACCAGGAGCTGATAACAATGGTAATGTGGAGCCAAGTGCTCTTCCCCCAAAGGAGCTACCCAATACTACACAGGCACCATCAGCTTTTCCAGTGATTTATCAAAATAGGCCTGGTGTCAATGAAGGTCAACCCAATCAGGAATTAACATGGTATCCAATTGACATATTAGATCTCAAATGATTCAAAGAGTTTATTATGTCTCATGGTTTACATTGATCTTTTATTAAGCAACGCTTAATAACTGGGAAATGTACAATAGAGTCATTCCCAAATATTGGAAGGGACTGGTATCAGCTGTACTAGAAGGCAGCAAGAATTACAATGGTTATCATGGTGGAGCCATGAAGCCACCAAATTAGAACAACAGGAGGAATAAATGTCACAACCGAGCAAATGCTTAGTGAGGGTCAATATGCTGATTTAAGAGAACAAATTCATATGGATGATATTGCAATTGAACAATGCTGTAATACAGCTTTAAGAGCCTGGGATAAGATTGCATAAAATGGAAAAAGATGTATTTCATATATTAAGGTTATATAAAGTCCTAGAGAAATCTTTACTGACTTTTTACAGAGACAACTTCAGCAGTGCCGAGAGATATACCAAATCCTGATGTCAGACAAGAGTTAATAAATACCTTGGCTTTTGAAAATGATAATGCTGACTGTCAAAGAATAATTAGACCATTAAAGGCTCGAGGATCCCCAGTAGATGAATGGATAAGAGAAACAACTGATATTAGTCCTCAAGAATATCAGGCTAATGTCATAAGACAAGCCATTGCTTGGGGTTTTAATCAATGCTTTAAATATGGTGAATTAGGTCATTTCCAAAAGTATTGTTTGGTTTCAAATTCCAGAGCTCAAACTGGTTTCAGAGCTCAAAATGACAGGTATCTTGACACTACAGAACATGGTCAAAACAGGGAATGAATGGGTTCTAATAGCAATGGAAGGTCAAGACCTCCAGGATAATGTAGTTGTTGTGGTAGAGGTAAACACTGGTCCTGGCATTGCATATCCAAAACAAATATCAGAGGTAACTCCTTGCAGGGTAACTAGGGGAGGGGCCTACTAGTTTGGGCCCCCCCAAAAAGTGTGAACTGTCATCCATCAGCCAACCAGAGGGAAACAAACAGAAAGGAAGAACAAAAGTAACTGTTGCTGATATTTTACAGGCTACTGAAGGCACTCACTGCAGCTTTAGATTTGACCACAGATAAATCTATTACATTATCCAAAACAGATGAATGTTATATGTTAACCGCTGGTATTTATGGTCCCTTACTATCAGGGACAATAGGATTAATCTTTGAAAAAAATGGATTAACTTGTCAAGAATTTTTTGTTCATCCAGGTGTTATGGATGGAGACTTCAAGGAAGAAATTAAAATTATGACATCTATATGGAAAGAAATTACAATTAACGCAGGGGACAAAATTGCCGAACTGCTGCTATTTCCTTACATCAAGGGTAGGGCTGCTCCAATAGACATAACGGGAGCATTTGGGAATACTAAAAAACATGTATTTTGGAAAACAATAGTGAATGATAAGAGACCAAAATTAAAAATACAAATGAATGATATTGAAATAGAAGGACTGCTTGACACAAGAGTGGATGTCACTATCCTCTCACAGGAATCTTGAAATTCAAATTGGTCACTTCAAAAGGTTCATACACATTTTATAGGAATTGGTAAATTATCACATGTTAAGCAGAGTGTACATTGGATTAAATGTATTGGACTGGAAGGGCAAACAACAAAATTAAGACCTTATGTGGCTGATCTACCCATAAATTTATGAGGAAGAAATCTTTTACAACAATGGGGTACTCGAATTAGTATTCCTAAAATCCCAGAGATAACAAATGATAACACTATAGATGCTTTTGAGAAAGATATTAATATGAATACCCAAGAACAATTGCAAGCTATGTCTAATGTCCAAATTCAGGACACCCCAGGTACTGAGTTTCCAGATTTATACTAGGGGCCACTGCTGAAATTCCAACAGTCCTACCTTTGAAATGGCTATCCAATAAGCCTGTGTGGCAAGTGGAGTGGCCTATAACAAAAGAAAAATGGGTATTAGAACAATTAGTACAAGAACAACTGGAGGCTCAACATATAGAAGGGTCCAACAGCCCATGGAATTCTCCTGTGTCTGTGGTTAAAAAGAAATCACAGAAGTGGAGAATGGTTACAGATTTAAGAGCTGTAAATAGAATAGTTCAACCAATGAGTTCTTTACAGCCTGGTATACCATTGCCTTCTTTACTACCAAAATCATGGTCTATAATAGTAATTGATTTAAAAGACTGCTTTTTCTCACTTCCATTACATAAGAATGATAGGGAAAGGTTTGCTTTCTTTGTACCTACTCTTAATAACAGTAGACCAATCAAGAGGTATCATTGGAATGTACTTCCACCAGGAATGTTGAATAGTCCAACTCTATGTCAATATTTTGTACAAAAAACATTAGAAATAATTCGTAAGCAATTTCCTCAATCTATTTATCATTATATGGATATTTTGTTGATTCTGATACAGGTACTTTAGAGAATTTATTTAAGGAAACACAGAGAATTCTGCCACTTTGGGGGTTAAATATTGCTCCTGAAAAAATACAAAGAGAAGATTCAATCAACTATTTGGATTATAAGATAAGTCAACAAAAAAAGGCCACAAAAGGTACAGATCCGAAGAGACCTATTGAAAACTATTAAAGATTTTCAGAAATTAATGGCATATAAATTGACTAAGGCCCACCCTTGGATAGGTACTTATGAATTATGTAATTTGTTTCAAACATTACAAGGGGATTCAAATCTAAACAGTACAAGATGTTTAAATGCTGAGGCAGAAAAAGAGTTAATGTTGGTAGAACAAAGATTACAAGACGCATCCATAGATCAAATTGATCCTATACTTGATTGTATTTTGGTCATTTTACCATCAACTCATTCTCCTACAGGACTGATTATGCAACAGGAAGACAGTATTATGGAATGGATTTTCTTACCACACAAACAAAGTAAAAAACTAAAAACATACATAGAAAAGATAACTGAATTAATTGTGAAAGGTACAATAAGACTACGTCAGCTGTCAGGAATGGACCTGGCTGTAATAGTAGTGCTTCTTACTAATGCTGAGATTATGTCATTGAGGGCAATCAATTAAGATTGGCAAAGAGCTTGCAGTAACTATTTGGGAGAAACTAATAACAAATTTATTAAAAAAATGTATACAATTTATAAAAAGAACTAACTGGATTCTTCCTCATACTGTAAAGGAACACCAATTCCTGATACACGAACTTTCTATACTGATGCAAACAAACAGGGAATGCCAGGTTATAAGACAGATAAAATCAACAAGGTAATCGAAAGCCCATATACCTCTATTCAAAAAGCAGAATTGTATGCAATCCTTATGGTATTATTAGATTTTTCTGAGCCTCTTAACATACTTATTGATTCTCTATATGCAGAAATAGTTGTATAAAATATAGAAACTGCAGAATTTATTCCTGATAACAGAGAATTAACCTCATTATTTGATTGCAACAGATCATCAGAAGCAAGAAAAAACTCATTATATTACTCATATTCGGTCTCTCATACAGGTTTGACAGGTCCATTGGCACAAGGTAATGAAGATATTGAACAATTACTAAAGGAAATGTGTTAGAAACCTCAAAATTTCATGAGAAATATCATGTTAACAGCTCAGGTTTAAAGAGGAAATTCTCTATCACTTGGCAACAAGCAAAGAAATAATTAGAAAATGACCTACATATTCTTTCTATAACCAAACTCCATTACCTGCTGGTAATAACCCTAGAGGTACTAAAAAGAATGAAATTTGGCAAATGGATGTGTTTCATTTTGCAGAATTTTGAAAACAAAGGTACGTATATCATACCATTGATACATATTCAGGGTTTCAATGGGCAACTGCTCTAAGTTCAGAAAACACTGATTGTGTTATTACACATTTATTAGAAATAATGGCATTTATGGGTATACCTGCACAAATTAAGATGGATAATGCTCCTGCATATGTATCTAATAAAATGAAGCAATTCTTTACATATTATAATATAAAGCATGTTACTGGTATACCTCACAACACTACGAGACAAGCAATTGTAGAAAGAACTAATCGTACCTTAACAGAGATGCTTATTAAACAAAGGGGTAATTAAGGAATCCCAGAACAGACTACATAATGCCTTAGTATCTTTAAAATTTTTGAATGTCGATGAGAGGGTACCACTGCAGTTGAAAGACACTGGGTTATTTAAAAAACTGAAGAATTAAATCAACCAATATACTATAAGGATAGTTTAACTTTAGAGTGGAAACCTGCAATAATTTTAATATGAGGATGTGGTTATGCATATGTATCTACAGATAATGAAAAGATATAGTTATCAACAAAACTTACAAAGATTACATTTGACCAGAGAGAACCTCCTATTAGCTGAAACATGAATGTATTTGCTTGATAAGAGTATTTTATTAACTGTCAAATGTTCATAATATTTCATTCCTTCATTTAGCATGGATGGAATTTATGATGCAAATGGATTTACCAAATTAATATATCCTTTTCTCCCTCTTAAATGTAAAGAAAAAATTTATTTTCAGAACCAAAGACTGAATGACAATAACAAAAGACAAATAGAGAAAATGAATTGGCCTAACAGATTGCTTCAATTACTAATTTTTTTCAAAATATTCATGCAAATAAGTTTTTGAGGGCTAGCACAAACAATCAATCAGAGATTGAACAACAAAAGCTACAGCTAGATTTCCCAGGAATTGGCCTTTATTTCAATTTTTAATGGTACCCAAAAAATATATTTTCACCTCCTATCCCTAAAGATGGGATAAAAAAAAAATTTGTTTTGTTATATGTGATATGTTGTGATTGTCATCATCTAGGATGAATGGATATGATGAATGGATAGAATGGATTAGTATTGGGAAAGGAAAGGGGGTGGACTCAGGGATCTCTTTCTTCCTTTCTTTTCATATTATTAAAAAATATGATTATTTTATAAAATTAAGATTATTTAAAAGTTAATCTTGTTTTATGTTTATTGATAAGATTTAAGGTTTTATATATATAATATATATGTTTATAAAAATTAAGGGGTGGGAGGGTGGGACCAGAGGGGGGAGTTGGGAGGGGATTGCAATTGAGATGTATCTTGAAGAAATAAAAAAAGAAAGAAAAAAAATTTAAAAAATTAAGATCAAATTTAAAGATACTTTGTATATATTATTTTGTATTATTGGTAGAAATTCAAAATAATTTTGCTTATTTCTTGCTTTGGTGTATTTTGATTGTCAAAAGATGTAAATATTACTATAGATAGATATAAATTTATGTTTATTTTGCTTATATGTCGTATATAAACAATTCATATGATTGTTCTTATATATTAGGGAAAATTAGTTATTTAATTGAAAGGGGGATATGTGGTAGGATTAGTGAAGTTAGTGTAGCATCTAATAACATAGGGAATTTGTATTAGTAGAAGCTTGGCATCTCAGGTAAATAATATATGCAGAACCAATTGGCCAGACACATGCCATTGAAGGGCCTTGCTAAGAAGCCTCACAGATGACATCATTGGCAAGGGGAATCGTGGGACCACAGGATGCACTGTTGTGGGAGCGTGCCTTGAAAAAGCCCACCAGGGACTATGGCAACGAGAATGCTGGATATCACACCAAATTCACCATGACCAGGAGGATTTAACTTGCTAGTCCACATGACCTCCAGTCCCACCTCCTCCTCATTTTCCTCTGCCAAATACACACTGAGAGACCACACACCACCATACATCACCATTTTTCACTGACCTGCCAGAAGTCCACGCTGGTAAAGAGTGTAGAGGCAGAGTCTTTTGGAGACATCTACCCTGGAGCTCCAGAATGCCTGAATGGAGAGTCTTTTGGAATCATCTCCCTTGGAGCTCCAGAGCATTGGAATAGTGAGAGGAACTGAAAGTCAATTTGGATAAACTTTAAATCTTGTAAACAATTGGGCCCTAGGACCGTGGAGGTAATTCTTGGCTGATTAAAAGACCGCCCTACATCAGTGGTCAGAACAGATTAAACTGGCCTTAAGAACCGACAAATAAGACTCACAGACTTTAAGATTAAAAAACTTCATGGAAACCAGCCATCCGTATGGATCCAAGCCAAGAAAATCTGAGAGAATATCCTTTTAAGAAACATGAGTGGTGTTAAGTGTTTGTGTTTCATGGGTATTATTTTAGGTATTAAGATATTCTTAGTGGAGGAATCCACAAGATGGTAGCATGGTCACATTTTGAACACAAGGAAAATAGCTACAACATCGCAGAAATATAAACAAGCTGAGCCACAACTCAAGAAGTGCAAACCCACGAGGTTTTACCTGGTGAACCCAGGGACTAGTGGGGGTCCCTGGGTAGGTCTCCCTGACACTCAGGGAAACAGACCTACCAGCTACAAAGTAAAGACCTGGGACCCAGAGCAGAGGACAGCGGAGTGGGGCATAGACCCAAGGCACAGAGTAGAGGCCAACAACGCAGTGCAGAAACTGGAAGCGGAGACCAGAGGCATGTGGCAGAGGTCCAGGACCCAGAGTGGAGGCCAGCCTGGCAGAGCAGTGGCCGACATGGGCCGGTGTGGAACAGAGGCCTGCACAGAGCCTGTTGCAGGAGTGGACATGGAACCACTCAAATACCCAATGAGAAGTCCAAACCCCAGATGGGTACTCACCAGCCTCCAGAGCACCCAGCTTCCACACTGGCATTCCAATCAGGAGAACCGCTGGATGACCAAAATTTATCTCCAGCAGAGTGGCAGACTGAGGCACAAGCATATCAAAGCTTACCCAGAAAGGTACTGGACATACAGGTCCCTCCACTGGATATACAATCACGTGGAAGAACATTGTGCCCAGACAGGGCTGAGGGCTGCTCTTCCTGCACTGGTACAGTGTCCCAGAGGTCTGCTCACTACAGGGCCTTGAGAGGCACCTCCAACTACTAGATAGAGGTACTGCCGGGCTCCCTGAGCACCTAACATTCACACAGAAAGATAAGAGTGGACTGAAAGGCGAGTGGTCAAGTTATAAGGCTGCAGAACTCTACTGAATCCAAATCCAGCAGATGGGTTGAGGTGTTCATATAAAGACAGTGCACCTTGCCCCTTCTCAGCAGGATACCCTGTCTTTAGCATCTACATCTCACATCTACACTCGCTGGGAGCAGTGAATTCTTGGTCTTTGCACACTGTCTGAGTGATACAGACTACAAGGGCTTACTGCTTAGGGCCAAGAGGCACAGAGGTGCCCTGGGGACCACCTAGAAGAAGCTGCCTGAGGGGACCACAACACAGACCTGACCCTCAAATCAGACACACAAGCAGCAGGAGATCTGCAGCTCTAGCCTACAATCTGTGGTCCTCCGAGCCCCACCAACATCACCGGGAAGACCTGCTAGATCCGAAGAGCCTGCAGGCTGGAATAACTCATCCCATTCAATTGGTGACCAGAGTCCCCAGTTGGGACACAATGGGAAGGGGTGAACTTAGGGGATCCACTGAGACCCAGCTCCCATCTCAAGACCCCACCTAGCTTATGTTAAGCTACAGTCCACCAAGATTATACAGACTCTACACCAAAGCTCCCTCCTTGGCACCAGGTCCAGAAGACATCAGGAACAAGCCACTTAGAGCAACCAGATGGCTAAAAGTCAGCGAAAGAAAAATGACAAAAATCAAGAAAATATGACTCCAACAAAATTCAGCAAGGTTAACACAGGAAGCCCTGAAGATCCCACCACAGCTGAAACACATGAAAATGATGAAAATCTATACTTAGGAAAATGATGGAGTCCTTACAAGAAGAAATTAAATCCCTGAAAGAATTTAAAGAATCCTCAATTTTACAAATGAGAGCAATGGAGAATATCATTGGAGACCTCCAACCCAACATAGCCCAACTTGAATGGAAAAGAGACAAGGCAATGAAAGATGAAATTTTTGCAGAGAAGACAAGCAAATTGGAGCAGGAAATGTGTAAAATGAACAAAATTGTTCAAAACTTAAAATTGGAAGTGGAAGCAATAAAGAAAACACAAGCAGAGACAATCCTAGAGGTGGAAATTCAAGGGAAGAGAACAGGAACTACAGACATGAGTATCAAAAATAGGATACAAGAGATGGAAGACAGAATCTCGGGTGTGGAAGATTCGATTGAAGAAATCAGTCCAACGACCAAAGAAAATGAGAAATCTAAAAATGTTCTCACCCACAACATCCAAGAAATCAAGGACTCAATGAAAAGACAGAACCTAAGAATTATAGGCATAGATGAAAGAGAACTCCCGACACCAAACAGATTAGACCAGAAAAGAAACTCCTCTCACCACATAATTGAAACTACAAATGTATAGAACAAAGAAAGAATATTAAAAGCTGTAATAGAAAAAGGTCAAGTAATGCATAATGGCAGACCCATTAGAATTACACCTGACTTCTCCTTAGAAACTTTAAAAACCAGAAGGGCCTAGGCAGATGTCCTACAAGCCCTAAGAGAACATAGGTGCCTGGCCAGACTACTATACCCAGCAAAACTATCAAAATAGATGGAAAAAACAAAATATTCCATGACAAAAACCAAATTTAAACAGTATCTACCCACAAATCCAGCACTACAGAAGATCCTAGATGGAAAATTCCAACCCAGAGAAGATAAATATACCCAAGAAAATAGAGAAAATAAAAAACTCCACTGCAGCTAAACCAAAAGAAATACACAACCACCAGCTACATAAAAATAACAAAAAGTAACAACTTTTGGTAATTAATATCCATCAACATCAAAGGACTCAACTCCCCAATAAAAAGGCACAGGCTTACAGAATGGATCCGTAACAAGACCCATCCTTTTGCTGCATACAAGAAATGCATCTCACTAACAAAGATAGATGCTACCTCAGAGTAAAGAGCTGGGAAAAGCTTTTCCAACCAAATGGGCCCAGGAAGCAAGCTGGAGTAACCATCCTAATATCAAATAAAATAGTCTTTCAACTAAAGTTAATCAAAAAAGATAGGGAAGGGCACTACATACTCATTGAAGGAAAAATTCATCAAGATGATATCTCAGTACTGAATATCTATGCCCCAAATACAAGGGTACCCACATTTGTAAAAAAAAAAAAAAAAAAAAAAAAAACTCTTCTTAAGCTTGAACCACACATTGATCCCCACACATTAGTAGTGGGAGACTTCAACACCCTACTCACAACAGGTCATTGAGACAGAAACCAAACAGAGAAATTATGAGTTTAACAGAGGCCATGAACCAAGTGGACCTAACATATCCATAGAATGTTTCACCAAAACACAAAAGAATATACCACCTTTTCAGCACCACACAAACCTTCTCCCAAATCAACCATGTATTCAGACACAAAGCCAGCCTCAACAGATAAAAGAAAATTGAAATAATCCTATGTAGCCTATCAGACCACCATGGAATAAAGCTGGACTTCAACAACAGAACTAATTGAAGGCCTACACATTAATGGAAACTGAACAACTCTCTACTGAATGACTACTGGGTCAGGGAAGAAATAAAGAAGGAAATCAAAGACTTCTTAAAATCCAATGAAAATGAAGGCACAACATACCCAAACCTATGGGACACAATGAAAGCAGTGCTATGAGGAAATTTCATAGCACAAAGTGCCTTCAAAAAGAAAATTGTGACAGCTCATATTAGCAAATTAACAGCAGAACTGGAAGATCTGGGGAAAAAGAAGCAAACACTCCCAAGAGGAGCAGAAGGGAGGAAATCTTCAAACTTAGGGCTGCTATTAACTTAGGAACAAAAAGAACAATACAAGGAATGAAACCAACAGTTGGTTCTTTGACAAAAACAATAAAATAGGCAAACCCTTAGCCAATTAAAAGGCAGAGGGAAAAAACACAAATCAACAAAATCAGAAATGAAAAGGAGAAATAACAGACATTGATGATATCCAGAGAATCTTTAGATCCTACTTTAAAAATCTGTACTCCACCAAATTTGAAAACCTAAGTGAAATGGACAACTTTCTTGATAGATTCCAACTACCAAAGTTAAATTAAGATCAGATTAACAGATTTAACAGTCCTATAACCACTAAGAAAATAGTAACAGCCATGAAAAGTCTCCTAAGTGGTCTTTAAAAACCTCAAGAGATCTGCAGAATATGGCATTCAAAGATGTTTTCTTAACTTACACTTTTTGATATTTAGGCATGTTACTTCCTGTCCGCACCCCCTATTCTATTCCAAGTAGAAGATGAACATCAAAAATTCTCCAATTGGGAGATGGTTGGATTAGTGGCAAGCCTGTCACTTTGCAAGAAAAATCTCTTCAACTGTAGACAGAATGCTGTCCAAAAAGGACAAAACTTGGAAGCAGGTAAGTCGACAGCCTAGCTCTGCCAAGACAGAGTAGGCAAGTCCTTCATAATTCCTGCTTTATAATCAATGCCAGAGAAACAGGCCAAGCAGCTGAAGGTTGATGCTGTAATGTATGGAGAGAAATTGGGAAATGTCCAGGCAGCCACTGGTATGTCATTTCTTAGTTTTGGAAGCTGCTGGCCCTGCACTTCCTGTATAATCAGATACATTTATCCTTCTCAGGTCTCTGATGTGTTTGAAGACTAGATAGTTAGAGTCTCATAGTTAAATTTTGAGTTGTTTAGGAATTACGAGGGTATTTTGGATCTAAGAAGAGGTTGTTAAAATTGTGATGCAAGTTAAGATGGAAGCTGAGTTGGATATAAAACATTAAACTCATGGAGATGGTTGGATAGTAGAATGTTAAAGTCAGTTGCCAAATACGTAGGGATTGGACATTGGGAATGTATGATAAGCTTTATAATTCTCATACCTGTGGCCTAATTCTTTCTGTTGTTTGGTATTGTATTGTTACAAGAGAAAGAGTCATTTGTTGGACTGAAAGGAGGAGCTCTTGGAGGGAAAAAAGATATGCCTGAAACTTAAAAAAAAAGGAAGTGGGGGGGTGAGGGGTGAGAGGGTGGGAGGGTGAGACCAGAGGGGAGAGTAGGGAGGAGAATGTGATTGAGATGAAACTTGAAGAAATAATAAATAAATTTAAAATAAAAAGTCCCCCAACCAACAAAAGCCCAGGGCCAGACAATTTCAGCACAGAATTCTATAAGACCTTCAAAGAAGATCTAATTCCGATACTCTTCAAACTCTTCCACAAAATAGAAAGAGAAGGAACACTGACAAAATCATTCTATGAGGCTAAAGTCACCCTGATTCCTAAACGACACAAAGACCCAACAGAGAAAGAGAACTTCAGACCAATTTCCCTCATGAATGTAGATGCAAACATACTTAATAAAATACAGGCAAACAGAATCCAAGAACACATCAAAAGTATCATAACCATGATCAAGTAGGCTTCATCCCAGGAATGGACGGATGGTTCAATATACAAAAATCCATCAACGTAATTCACCATATAAACAAGGTGAAAGAAAAACATGATCTCACTAGATGCTGAAAAAAGCATGTGACAAAATCTAAAACCCCTTCTTCATAAAAGTCCTGGAGAGACCGGGCGGTGGTGGCACACGCCTTTAATCCCAGCACTTGGGAGGCAAAGGCAGGTGGATCTCTGAGTTCGAGGCCAGCCTGGTCTATAAAGCGAGTCCAGGACAGCCAGAACTGTTATACAGAGAAACCCTGTCTCGAAAAACCGAAAAAAAACAAAAAAAGTCCTGGAGAGAACAGGCATACAAGGACCGTGCCTAGAAATAATAAAGGCAATATACAGCAAGCCAGTAGCCAACATCAAATTAAATGTCAGGGACAAGGCAAGGATGCCCACTTTCACCGTATCTCTCCAACATAGTACTTGAAGTTCTTCCTAGAGCAATAAGACAACTAAAGATCAAGGGGATACAAACTGGGAATGAAGAAGTCAAATTATCCCTTTTGGCAGATAATATGATAGTATATATAAGTGACCACAAAAATTCCACCAGAGAATTACTACAACTGATAAATACCTTCAACAAGGTGACTGGATACAAAATTAAAACAAACTGGAAGCCTTTCTTTATACAAAAGATAAATGGGCTGAGAAAGAAATTAGGGAAACAACACCCTTCACAATAGCCACAAACAGTATAAAATACCTGGGTGTTACTCTAACCAAGCAACTGAAAGACCTGTATGACAAGAACTTCAAGTCCTTGAAGAAAGAAATTGAAGACATCAGAAGATGGAAAGATCTCCCATGCTGAGGGATAGATAGGATCAACATAATAAAAATGTCCATCCTGCCGAAAGCAATATACAGACAAATTCAATGAAATTCCTATCAAAATACCAGCACAATTCTTTATAGACCTGGAAAAAACAATTCTCAACTTCATATGGAATAACCAAAAACCCAGAATAGCTAAATCAATCTTGTACAATAAAAAAAAAAAAATCTGGAAGTATCACCATCCCAGATTTCAAGCTATACTCCAGAGAAATAGTAATAAAAACAGTATGGTACTGGTATAGAAACAAACCAGTAGATTAATGGAATCGAATTGAAGACCCAGAAATGAACCCACACACCTATGGTCACTTAAGTTTTGACAAGTCAAAAGCTTACAAAGGAAAAAGGACAGCATCTTCAACAAATGGTGCTGGTCTAACTGGCTGTTGACATGTAAAAAAAAAATGAAATTAGACCCATACTTATCACCTTGCACAAAACTTAAGTCCAAGTGGATCAAAGACCTTAACTTAAGGCCGGACACACTAAATCTACTAGAAGAGAAAGTGGGGAAAGGCCTTGAACTCATTGGCACAGGCGACAACTTCCTGAACAAAACACCAATAGCTCAGGCTGTAAGACCAACAATCAATAAATGTGACCTCATGAAACTGAAAAGCTTCTGTAAGGCAAAGGATACTGTCAGTCAAAACAGCAACCTATAGACTGGGAAAAGATCTTTAACAACCCCACTTCTACAGAGGGCTAATATCCAGAAATTATAAAGAACTTAAGAAATTAAACACAAACCAAATAATCCAATCAAAAAATGGGAAAGAGAGCTAAACCAAGAATTCACAAAGGAAGAATCTCTAATGACAGTGAGACATTTGAAGAAATGCTCAACATCTTTAATCATCAGAGATATGCAACTCAAGATGACTCTGAGATTCCATCTCACACCTGTCAGAATGGCTAAGATCAAAATCTCAAATGACAGCACATGCTGGTGAGGTTGTGGACAAAGGGGAGCACTCCTCCATTGCTATTGTGCAAACTTGTACAACCACTATGGAAATCAGTCTGGCAATATCTTAGAAAACTTGGAATAGCCCTATCTTAAGACCCAGCCCATACCACCTCTGGGTATCCACCCAAATGATTCCTCACCAAACCACAAGGACATATCCTCATCTATGTTCATAGCATCCTTATTTGTAATAGCTAGAAACTGGAAACAACCCAGATGTCCTTCAACTGATGAATGAATAAAATATTGTGGTACATTTACATAATGGAATACTAAGCTATCAGAAATAAGGAAATCATGCAATTCACAGCCAAATGGGTGGAACTAGAAAAGCTCATCCTGAATGAGCTAACCCAGACTCAGAAAGATGCACATGGCATCTATTCACTTATAATTGAATTTTAGTCAGATAGTACAGGATAACTATCCTACAACCAACACACCAAAAGGATCAGGAACATAGACTTTGTTACCTATTAATGGGAAAATTTGCCCTAGGGGTGCTACCAGGTAGGCCCCCAGTGCAAGAGGAAACTCTTAGCTCTCATATGACTGCTGAACTGAGAGGGGCTAATATGTAGGGACACTCCACATCGAGGAGTGGGATGGGTGGGAGAGGGAGGAAAGGGTGGGAGGGTGGAACCGGGAGGGGTGGAAAGAGGGTACTATGATGGAGATGTAACTTGAAGTAATAAACATTAAAATAATAAATAAATAATATTCTTAGATTATAGGTTTTAGAATTAGGGTTTGAGTTTTAGGATTGAGGAACTTTATAAGTGATTGTTAAGTATTAATAAATATATGTGAGATAAATAAAAATTTCTGTTACAATAGTGCAGTGAACACAATCTGCTATGGGGCCAAGATCATGCTTCCTGGTGTTCTCTGATATGAGGATGGCATTGAGGTCAACCAAGAAATTGTGGTCATTGCCACCAAAGGGGAAGTCATCTGCATGGGTATTGCATTGATGACTACTACCTGTGACCGGGGTATACTAGCCAAGATAAAGAGGGTGATCATGGAAAGAGACACTTATCCTCAAAAGTGGGGCTTAGGACCAAAGGGAACTCAGTGACACCACCAAAAAGAAAAAGAAGAAAACAAAAGTGTTGGAAGAGATGTCTGAATAGTAAAAGCCACTTCTTGAAGCATTATGTCCAGCTGGGAGGAGAAATGAAAGCCTTATTGAGAAAACTTTTTGTTGAGGGAGTAGAACAGAGTAGAGTGTCCTGGTGCACTTCAGCTGCCACTTGTGACCTCAGTGGTTAGCTGGTGTGGCCATCTTATCCTATCCTGTCCTGTTTTAAGGATATGAGAGGTGAAAGATTTTTGCCACCAACCTCTCTGTTTGCATGAGTGAGGAAGCCACACCTTTAGACATGGCACCACCTAGTAACTGTCTGCAGCTGGTCACTAATGGCCATTTTAAACAATGTCAGAGATAGCCCTCTCCTAGTTTGCTATTTTTTTAATGTTTGTATAAATTAACACTGCTAAATAAAATGGTATAGAGCCTTCTGTGAGTAAAAGAAGAATGTAATTGAACCAGTTCACAGGGGAAATCTTATCTCCAGTGTCGTGTGCAGACTGCTCTATTGTATCAGGTATGGACCTTGCTAACCTAGTGGTGCCCATGGTGTTTAGGCTAGTGCTGTATACATTGTTGTGTACAACAAGATTTATCCAACTCTGGCTACTTGTGTTTGTGGTGGAAGTCAAAACATTCCTATATCCTCCTGTTTTAATGTTCACTTTCTTTTGAAGAATGGAATTGTTCCTTGCTGGGAGAATGTAATTTGTAGATTTTTAAAAGTATTCCTGTTAGATTGGACTGGAAGAAAAAAATGAAAATATTTTTATTAAAAATATGGGGATATCTGATGGGGTGGTATTAAGCATTCTAAATGTTAATTAAATGGTCCTGTTAGCTGTGTGTTACTTACATTGTCTCTGATTGGTTAAATAAAATGCTGAAGCCTGAATTTGGGCAAAGACAAAGAAAGGTAGATGATTAATTCACTCCAGCCAGGAGCAGGAAGAAGGAGGACACACACCATGGGTTAGAAAAAAGAACCTCATTCCACATGACCAGGAACATCGTCATAGCGTGGAGAATAGCAGTCCAAGGGGATGTGTATATATGTGGAGTCATATTTGGATAACAGAATTAAGAAGTTTATATGGGCTTATACGGGCCAATATTGCTCAATTCAGGCCAAGGCTTATTAAAATCCATCCAGTGTCTATGTGCTCTTTTATAATATAAATACTGGTAAACAATTTAATTGATTATTTCTACAAATGTTGACCAACATAATTTAATTATTTCTACAGATCACTATGTCCTATTTGAAAAAAAAAAAAGAATATTGACAATAGGCTATATTATTTTGGTGGCCTGAGACCCTGTGTTCTGTATCCCATCATTGCAAGTTTTTGTTGGTGGTGGTGTTAAAAGAACTTAAGGTACATGTTTATATCTCAAAGAAAAATTATGTATGTACATTGGGAAAAATACTAAACTGTAACCAGGCATGGTGGCACACACCTTTAATGCCAGTACTGGGAACAGAATCTGAGTCCTCTACAAGAGCAGTAAGTGCTCTACACTACTGAGCCACCTCTTTAGCCACGGAGCAAAAATAAATATTAATTTTTAAAAAACTGGATCTGGTGGCACACTCCTTTAATTCCAGCATGTAGAAGGCAGAGGTAGTTGGATATCTGTAAGTTCCAGCCCACTCAGAGCAATATAGTAAGAGCCTGTCTCAAAAAAATGGAAGGAAGGAAGGATGGATAGAAGGAAGAAAGGAAGAAAGGAAGGAAAATTCATGGTGAAAAGAAAGAGAGAAAGAAACAAAGAAACCAAGAAACAAAGAAAGAAATGAAAAAACAGAAATAGAAATCCTGGTAGAAAGAAAAGACAGAAATCCTAGTGAAGCCACAGCTCTAAAATCATAAGGTCTCAAATTTATTTACTTTCTTTTGATATGTGTTCTGAAGTGATCTTCAAGATTAAATATAACTGGCAAATGTTTAGTCTTAAGATCTATAGGCACACACAATATATTTTATATCAGTAAAGTAAGTTCCTGGATTTATTTTTATTAAAGACATAAAAAAGTATTATGCAATGTTAATGAATATATTATGGCTTACATGAGATGGGAGCTGAAATGTAAGAAATTAGCAATGCATATGCCATCAAAACCACAGTCATCTGATCAGGTGTTATGGGACACAGCTGTTATCTGAGCATTTACAAGGCTGAAGCAGGAGGAATTCAACATTCAGGACAGGCTGCTGTATTGCAAGGCCCTGCTTCAAAAACTGATTTTAATTAAAAATTAAAGAAAGTTTTAAGAGGCTGTGAATTTGAGAGACAGAGACAGAGAGAGAGAGAGAGAAGGAAAACAAGTTATGGGAAGGATTGGAGGGGAGAAAAGGGAAGGGGCAAAATGATATAATTGTATTTTAATTTCAAAAACATTCATCAAAATTGAAAAAAGTAAGGTTATCAAAAATGAGAAGCATACACGATTATTTATAAAAATCTAATTTTGTTAGAAATGTATTTTCTTTCTTTTTTTTCCAGAATGCTCAGATCCTTTTCATACTACTCAGCTATGGGGTGGAATTAATTCATTCCCTTAAGAGCCAAGTGAAAATAAAACCAAGTAGGCATCATTTATTCACTGTTTCCAATGCTGTTGGTGTCTAAGTCATCTTATGCAAAACATGTGGGAACGGTGACATCTCTTGCCTCAAAGGAGTTCACCTTTGAGAAGTTCTAATGAATCACAAAATATTTCAGCTGGTAGAAAGGAAGCTATTCAAAAAGAAAAGTGTTTCCAATGTGAGCATTCTGAAAGTAGTCTTCACAGGTTTCTAGGCAATAAATTTCATGGGTTTTAGCAAAAGAGTCTATGATGCTCAGAATGAATTAGTTGATGAAATACAAACAAAAGAACCTTTAAGGTTAGTGTTAACTGAGTACTCTAAAACATTGTGGTTAGATGCTAGCAGAACTGTCTTCACTGAGCTAAATATAAATGTATACTTTTGGGCTGGAGACATGGCTCAGCCACTAAAGGCTAGGCTCACAACCAAAAATATAAATGTATACTTTCATGTATTTCCAGAAGTTGATAAAATTAAACTTCCATGATAAAAACTAGTCATCTATATTTGTTCTAAAGTTATCATGGAAGACATATCACACAAACCTTCTCCTGTATTTGCTCTAAAGCAGGTTCTCAGCCTGTGGGTTGTGACCATTTTGAGGGGCAAATGACCCTTTCACATAGGTTGCCTAAGATCATCCAAAATAAAGATATTTACATTATGATTCATAACAGTAGCAAAATTACAGTTATGCAGTAGCAACAAAAAGAATTTTATGGCTGGGGGTCACCACAACATGAGGCACAGCATTAGGAAAGCTGAGAACCACTGCTCTAAAGCTATTATGGAGGGCATATCACACACTTTTTAAAAATATATTTAGGCTAACACTGTCATGGAGGACATATTACACACTTTTTAAAAATATATTTAGTCTAACACTATCATGGAGGACATATTACACCACTTTTTAAAATTTACACCAAGAGAAGCTTTATGTTTTCTAAGGAACTGATTGATACTCTCTCATTTTAAAAACTGACATAGACAAGATTATCTAGAGAATCACAGCAAAAATCTCTCACCCCTACTATGTTACCCTTATAATTATCATATAACCTGACCCTTTATTTGGAAGCCTAATCTGTCTTCTTTTGATGATAACTTAAGAAAGCTAATAGTTATATATATATTGTTATAGACTGCCTATATTTCAATTCTCTTGAAAGTAAGAGTGTATAAATAAATTTTATTAAATTAAGCCTTATACTTGAAATTGTAGCTCAGAATTCACAAGTTCTCTTCCCAGACCAGAAAAATAAATTATTTAAAATCCTCTAGCACAAAAGACAGAGGAGGAAAGGGCTGGAGGTTTACAGCCGGTGGGAACCAAGCTTTACCCTCCAAATGCCATAACTCACAAACTGTTCTCCAGCTTTCTAAAGAAGGTTATTTCAGGATTTTTTTTTTCAGAACTACATAAAAAAGGACTGACTTTTTAAAGGGTAGTTTTGCCAGGCAGTAGTGGCACACACCTTTATCTCAGCACTCTTGAGGCAAAGGCATTTAGATCTCCGAGTGGATTAGAGGCCAGCCTGGTCTACAGATCAAGTTCCAGGCCAGCCAGGGATACACACACAGAAACCCTGTCTCCAAAAACCAAAAAGAGAAAGAAAAAGTTTTAAGATCAGTTTCTCTTCACAGCCAAATCAAGTGGAGTTTTTCATGGACACCATATATATTGCTAACCCCTCTCCCACTGTATTTGTCTTGATGTGAGCAAAATACCCCAAAGAATAATTTAAAGGGGAGAATATTTACTGTCAGTCATGGTTTGAGATATTCCAGTCTTGGTCTTTAGCTCTATTGGTTCTGCACCCATTGGTGAGGCAGAAAGCCATGTGCTCAATAACATGTGGGAAAGGAAAGTTATTCAACTCACAGTGGACAGGAATCACAGGCAGGAAGGGATGAAAGATCAGGCATAACTTTCAAAGGCATATTCCAGTGACGCACTGCTTGCAGCTAGGGTCTACCTTCAAACATTCCCAGTACCTCCCAATATAGCTTTATCACTTAAGGAACAACAAAATTCACATGTGAACCTGAAGGGGACATTTCATATTCAAACCATAATACCCACTGTCAATAACACCCTATACTATACCAGAGTGGCACATTTGTTCACCATAATGAGCTACATGGCACATCATTGTCACCCAAAGCCCATAGTTCACATGAGAGTCCATGATTGGTATTATACATTGTATGGATATATTATACGTTGTACAGATGCAGACCAATATAAAATGAAATGTAGCCATTATTACACTACCACAGACAATAGTGTCACTGCCCTAAAAGTCCTCTGTGCTTCATCCGATCATAGCTCTCCTCACTTAACCCCTAGCAACTGCTGATATTTTACCGTTTAGCAGAACTGGCTTCTTAGATTTGCTAAATTAGTGCATTAGTGTTGATTCTGTCCCCTGCTAGAGTTTACTTCTACATGGCAATTACATCAGGAAACACAGGTGAAGCTGCATAGGTCCAGGCCACTAAGGCTACTTTAGCAAAAACCATAACAGCTTAACTGGAAGAGTGGTTATCATTGGCACTTCTGGAGGAAACATACAGACTCAATACCAGATCTTAGTATTTGTAATCCAAGACCACCCTTGTGAATATATCCATTATCTGTCATATAAGCTCCTCCAACAAACCCTTTGCTCTTCCCCTTTCTCACAGCAATGTATCCAGGCTGTCTGTTGTTTCACTCTCATTTATTATTCCTCTGCTTGTCCTTGAATCCCTGTAATGCTACCTGCTGGTCATGGAAAGGGACCCACGATCATTGGGACAGTGTCTTAGTTAGGGTTTCTATTGCTGTGAAGAAACACTATGACCACAGTAACTCTTATAAAGGAAAAAATTTCATTAGGTCTGGCTTACAGTTCAGAGGTTTAGTCCATTATCATCACGGAAGGAAGCATGGTAGAGTGCAGGCAGACATGGTGCTGGAGAGGGGCTGTGAGTTCTGCATCTGGATCCTCAGGCAGCAGGAAGGAAGAGGAAGCCACTGGGCCTAGGTTGAGCTTCTGAAACCTCAAGGCCCACCCTTAATAATCAATTTCTTCCAACAAGGCCACACCTACTCCACCAAGGTCACACCTCCTAATAGTACCTCTCCCTTTGAGCCTATGGGGGCCATTTTGCCTACTAATGAAATAGTGTTCTTGTTTATTTTTGCTAATGATAGAACAGTTGCCTAGCATGACCTAGGTTCAATCCCCAGCACAACCAAAACGTTAAATAAATGACAAAATAACTTTCCTCATTATTTCCTCTTGAGGGTATGGGGTACCTCTAGTAATGCCTAAGTTAAGTTGGATATAATTTGTTAGAAAATACATTAATAATTTCTACTTATTGGCCCTTTCTCTAGGCTAAACAATGTCTTATGCATTTTATATTTATAATCTCACAGTAAATCCTTAAGCTGAGGGCTAAAACTCCTATTTTAGTTGAGGAAAGTGAGAATCAGAAGCATTGCATTGAAAATGAGGATGGATGAAAGGGAGAAAGGAAGGAAGGAAAAAAGGCACAAAAGGGAAGGTAAGCTGGCATGCTGATGTGGTTTATGAAATAACTTTATTTTATCTTTGTTATACATGAATGTGGTGGGGTTAGTGATAGTATTTAGCAGCATAGGAATTTTGGAATAGCAAAAAGATGGGCATCTCAGGTAAAACGATATGAGTGGATCCAATTACTTCTGGATATGATTGACATTGAAGGGTGTGCCTTGTAGCAAGCCCGCCAAAAAGCCAATCATGAAACCAAATGACGCACTGCTTGAGGGCATACCTTGCAAAAGCCTGCCAGGAACCAGAGCAACAAGAGGCCAGAGTTCATGCCGAGATCTTTGCTAGGCATTACGGCCCACGAGATTTAAAGTCGGAAGCCCACGGGGCCTCACTCTGCCTTTCTCATCTTGCCAAGAGGCTTCCTCTCACTCCTCCTGCACCACCCGCCTTCCTCCTCATCTGGCAGAGCCACATCACCATCTAAGCAGGAGGCTTTACCGTCTTGCACCAACCTATCATGCATCTAGGGACGGATTCTCCCTGGTACCTGAAGCGTTTAGGCAGGAAGTTATCTCTCCTCGGAGTCTGGGGATATAGGACTGGATGGAACACTGGAGCCATACCCTTGGAGGCCCAAAACATCTTAATGGTGAGCCTAGAAAACTTTATAATTAAGCTCTAAGACTGCAGAGGCAATTCTTGTTTAATATAAGGGCCACCTCACCTCAATGGTCGAAACAGGTTAAATTTATAAACTGCCTTAAGATCTGATGAAGGAGACTCATAGACTTCCAGACTGAAAGATTTGGAAGAAATCAGCCATCCATAAGGATTCACGCCCAGAGAATTAATTTAAGAGAATATCCTTTTGAGAAACTTTAGGTTAGTGTTAAATGTTTTTTTATAAGTATTAGGGTGTTTTAGATTAGATCTTAGAGTTAGGGTTTGGGCTTTAGGATTTAGGAACTTTATAGGTGATTGTTAAGTATTAATAAATATATGTTTGATTAATAAAAATTTACTGTTACACATGTAATAAAAATTTACTGTTACACATGCACATGATGTAAAATGTTCAAATAGACCTACTGGTTTTATTATTTTTTAAAAAGAACAAATTTATACCCTTCTTCCGCCACCTATCCCCTCTCCTCAAAGGTAGAAATTTACACTCATGTGTGAATAACATGTTTATATTGCTGCTTTGTGGGTTTTCAGTTTGGGGCATATATTTTCATCGTGTAAAACATGAATTGGGCTATTTTCTTTATTTGAATCTATCAACAAGCTTAAATTAATTCATTATATTATATCCTATTAAACTATATAAAATTAATATATAATAGTATTATTTTAAAAATAGTTTAGAAATTGGATGATTTTATTATATTGGTTGAACTTGTGTTTTTGTTTTTGTTTTTTTCGAGACAGGGTGTCTCTGAGTAATAGCCCTGGCTGTCCTGGACTTGCTTTGTAGACCAGGCTGGCCTGGAACTCACAGAGATCCGCCTGCCTCTGCCTCCCAAGTGCTGGGATTAAAGACATGCATCACCACACTGGCAAACTTGTGTTTTTATTTGTTAATCTTGACCATCGCATTGTTTTTTTTTTCATCTGTGGAGGATGTCCGGAAACAATAAATATAGTTGAATCTTCTTGAACAGATCCACTTTCTGATCTTTGAAACTACTTTGGAGCCTCCAGTTAAAATTACAAACGTCTCAGCTAAGCAAAGATGAGGATCTTGTTGTTCCTGATAGTTACCCAGAGAGAGAGAGGTGACTCCAAACTTAAGTCTACCCAAGTGGGTAGCCAAAATTATAGTTGTTAAATAATTTTTAACTAAAAAGCTCTTCCATTTATTTGCTCTGGGTATACCTTATGATGTGAGAACATAACTATAGTATCAGCTGATTCCCATCTCTAGTTTATGAGTTAGCTGAATTTTCTTCTGGGTAAACATCTTTAATCCCAGCATTCAGGAGGCAGAGGTAGACAGATATCTATGAGTTTGAGGCCAGCCTGGTCTACATAGCAAGACCTTATCAACAAAAAAGAAAGAAAGAAAGAAAGAAAAGGAGGAGGAGGAGAAGGTGGAGGAAAAGAGGAGGAGGAAGAAAAGAGGAAAAAAGATAAATGGAAAAAAAGCAAAAAATAAAAATCAAACTCCTTTGTGGACAAGAGTCCCAGGAACCCTATAAACTGAATTAGACTAGCTTCCGTTTTGCTCCCATTTCCAAGATACTACTATTTTCTAGTAAATCAGTAGCCGGGAAATATGAGAATATTGGCTTTGGTTGGTATTCTAGCAGAGTGTGAATATGGCGCTTTCCCATGTGAACCCAATGGGAAATAAAGCCTCCAAAGGTGAGAAACAACAAGCTTAGGTCTGAGAAGGGCGAGGTGGTTGAAGACGTGGGTGCACACCGTCGTCCACCATCCTGTCCTCATACGGCAGATTTCTCTAATACAGGATAGAACAAGAAAGCCTGTGGGTGCACAC
>CAJQZJ010001638.1:6526364-6541621 GCA_907164525.1 Lophiomys imhausi
GTGGGTGCACACCGTCGTCCACCATCCTGTCCTCATATGGCAGATTTTCTCTAATACAGGATAAAACAAGAAAGCCCCAAACACAGGGTTGAGCTTCCCCCCTGCATCTGAGTCGGGGATAGCACATGGATACCAAAAGGAGGTTTCAGGTGCCTCTGAAGTGTGATTTCATTAGCATCTAGCTGGAAAGGGAAGGTTATCTGAAAGAGAAGGCAATCAAACTGCCCTTACCATCTGTCTTAGGGGATTTTTGCTTTTTTTTTTTCTTTCAAGACAGGATTTCTCTGTGTATCTCTGGATGTCCTGGACTCACTTTGTATACCAGGCTAGCCTCGAATTCACAGAGATCTGCCTGCCTCTGCCTCTGGAGTGCTGGGATTAAAGGTGTGTGCCACCACACCCAGCCTGTCTTAGGGTTTTATTGCTGTGAAGACAGCATGACCACAGCAACTCTTATAAAGGACAACATTTAATTGAAGTTGACTTATAGTTTCAGAGGTTCAGTTCATTATCATCATTGTGGGAAGTCTGACAGCCTACAGGCAGACATGGGGCTGGAGAAGTAGTTCTACATCTTGATCTGCTGGCAACAGAAGGAGACTATCCCACTGGACGTAACTTGAGCATATGTTAAGACATATGTGCCTCCACAGTGATGCACTTCCTCCAACAAGACCACACCTACTCCAAGACCACACCTCCTAATAGTGCCACTCCCTATAACATTCAAACTACCACACCATCCTATCCTCATCTATAATCCTATAATTCCACAGATCATGCAAGATACACCATTTTCATCTGTTAGGAAAGGCAAAGAAGGAGGGATAGATATTCGAGAATACAAACTCATATATGCTTGGGGACATAGTTTAGATGTAAGAGTATATGTCTAAAATGCATGAGGTCCTGGGTTTGATTATGTAGAATGAAAATTATGTATCACTCCAAAGTCCATTCAAAGAAAATGTTTGAGGAAATACTTTAGTCAGAGCACAAACAGATAACTAGAACTCCGAGATGGGGAAGGATAAGAAGAGTCAGAAAAGCCAGTAGGCGATGTACTTTGCTCTTTGCTCTATTGTTTCTTTTCTTGCCCACTGTGAGTGCACACATACATTCATTCCAATAAGATACAGTTAAAACTATTGGAATGTACAAAAGTTAAAGAACAATACAGATATTATATAAAAACTACATGGTAGTAAGTTTAAAAAGGAAGCTACTTTTTTTTTTCTTTTAGACAGGGTTTCTTTCTGTCTCTGGCTGTCCTGGACTCACTTTTTAGACCAAGCTGGCCTTGAACTCACAGAGATCTACCTGCCTTTGCCTCCCAAGTTCTGGGATTAAAGGCGGGTGACACTTTGCCCAGCAATTACAGAGAGTTGTGAACTGCCATGTAGGGATTTGAACTCGGGTCATTTGGAAGAGCAGGCAGTACTCTTAACCGGTGAGCCATCATCACTCCAGCCCCAAAGCTACTTTTAAGAGAAATGATGAATACCAATCTATCTCAACTATAGGAGATTATCTCTGGGCTGGAAGGCAACAGACTGTAGAGAAGGGAATTAAAGATTTCTGACAGAGCCTTCTAAATCTCACCCAGCTACACAGAGACCACGGAAGATGCCAGGGCAGGACGCCCCTTCCAAATCTCAGACACGCTAGGAAGACTCTGGACCCGGGAATCGGGATAACCCATCCCCCCAAAAGGAGAGACCCCCAGTAAATTCCAACCTAATACCCAGCTCACAGATTCAGAAACCACGCAGAGATAATCCCCACCCTGCTGGGCACTCCCAGGTCTCACACAGACAATCCAATTATCTAGCGAAAGGTTGCTACCCTTGGAAGTGAGCTGGAGCTCCACTGCAAAGTGCCTTCAGACCACAGATTGCAGTCTGTGACTTCACGGGCCAGTTTCCAAGCCGCAGGAGCAGCAAGGCTACTGCAGTTGAACTGCAGACTTACCCGCTACAGGAACCAACCCCGGGCAACCTGCGAGATATTTGAAACGGTCGTATATCGGTCTTATGTACTAGTACAGGCCCTTCCTGCGGGGAATCAGAGCTTACTTGTAAACAGCTCCACCACCTGAATTAACTGGGTCCCCCCCTGGGAGGCGGCACTGAAAGACTCACCTTATAGGGGTGGAGTAAGGAAACTCGAATCCTACACCACAGTGCCCCCTTTGGACCCAAGTCCAGAAGACAGCAAAAAAAATTCCACATGGCCAGAGGCCCCAGACAAAAAAAAAAAAAAAGAGCGAAATGTCTCCAACAAAAGAAAGCAACGCTATTCCGTCCAGCCCAAACCACCTCACCATAACTGAAACACATGAAAATGATGACAATTCTACAGTATGGAAAGTGATAAAGTCCCTTCAAGAAGAACTAAAAACTATGAAGGAATTCAAAGAAGCCACAATCTTACATTTCAAAACAACGAAAAACATCATTAAAGAGCTCCAAGCCAAGGTGACTCAGCTTGAACAGGAAAAGGATAAAGCAATGAGGAGATCTCCAGACAAAAACAAGCAAACTGGAGAAGGAAATGTACAAAACGAACACTACCATTCAAGACATGAAAATAGAAATAGAAACAATAAAGAAAACACAGAGTTAAAAGAGAAAATGGAGAATCAAGAGAAGAGAACAGGAACTACGGATGTGAGTGTGAAAAATAGAATGCAAGAGATGGAAGACAGGATCTCAGGCATGGAAGATTCGATGGAAGAAATCAGTACAACATCCAAAGAAAATGAGAAAGCTAAAAAAATCTCTCACCCACAACATCCAAGAAATCAAGGACTCAATGAAAAGACGGAACCTAAGAATTATAGGCATAGAGGAAAGAGAAGACTCCCGACTCCATGCTCCAGGAAATATCTTCAACAAAATCATAGAAGAAAACTTCCCAAACCTAAAGAAAGAGATGCCAGTAAAAATCCAAGAGGCTTACAGAACACCAAACAGATTAGATCAGAAAAGAAACTCCTCTCGCCACATAATAATAGAAACTCCAAATGTAGAGAAAAAAGAAAGGATATTAAAAGCTGTAAGAGAAAAAGGCCAAGTCACATACAATGGCAGACCCATCAGAATCACACCTGACTTCTCCTCAGAAACTTTAAAAGCTAGAAGGGCCTGGACAGATGTCCTACAAGCCCTGAGAGAACATAGGTGCCCAGCCAGACTACTATATCCAGCAAAACTCTCTATCAACATAGAAGGAGAAAACAAGATATTCCATGACAAAATCAAATTCAAACAATATCTCCTCACAAACCCAGCCCTACAGAAGATCCTAGAAGGAAAATTCCAATCCAGAGAAGATAACTACACCCAAGAAAACAAAGGAAATAGAAACCTCCACAGCAACTAAATAAAAGAGAAACACAAGACAGCCAGCTAAACCAAAATAATGGGGAATAACCACCCCTGGTCACTAATATCCATCAACATCAATGGATTCAACTCGCCAATAAAAAGACACAGACTTAGATACAGACTGGATCCGTAAACAAGACCCATCTTTTTGCTGTATACAAGAAACACACCTCACTATTGAAGATAAATGCTATCTCAGAGTCAAGGGCTGGGAAAAGGTTTTCCAAGCAAATGGACCCAGGAAACAAGCTGGAGTAGCCACCCTAATATCAAACAAAATAGACTTCCAATTGAAGTTAATAAAAAAAGACAGAGAAGGGCATTACATACTCATTAAAGATAATATCCACCAAGAGGTCATCTCAATATTGAACATCTATGCCCCAAATACAAAGGCACCTACATTTATAAAAGAAACACTTCTAAAACTTAAATCGTACATTGATCCAAACACTTTAATAGTGGGAGACTTCAACACCCCACTCACAACTATGGAATCCCTAATGGCTGAGAGACACTTGAAGAAATGCTCAACATCCTAATCATCAGAGAAATGCAACTCAAGACAACTCTGAGATTCCATCTCACACCTGTCAGAATGGCTAAGATCAAAAGCTCAAATGACAGCACATGCTGGCGAGAGTGTGGAGAAAGGGGTACCCTACTCCATTGCTGGTGGGAATGCAGGCTTGTGCAACCACTATGGAGGTCAGTCTGGTGATATCTTAGAAAACATGGAATAGCTCTGCCTCAGGACCCAGCCATACCATTTCTGGGTATACACCCAAATGCCTCTTCATGGAATCATAAGGAAGTTTCCTCATCTATGTTTATAGCAGCCTTATTTGTAATAGCTAGAAACTGGAAACAACCCAGATGTCCCTCAACCGAAGAATGGGTCAAAAAACTGTGGTACATCTATACAATGGAATATTATTCAGCTCTCAGGAACAATGAAATTATGCAATTTGCAGCCAAATGGATGGAACTAGAAAAGTTCATCCTGAGTGAACTAACCCAGACTCAAAAGGACACATATGGCATCTATTCACTTATAGTAGGCTTTTAGCTATATAGTAGAAGGTATTGATACTACAACTAACACACCAAAGGGAACTTGGACATAGACTTCTTATTTTTAATTTTTATTCTTTATTTATTTTTTATATATTAGTTATACTTTTTTCTATTTTTTAGTCTTCTTTATCTATTGTATGCTTATTGGTTTGTTTGTTTAGTAGTTCTCTCTCCCGGGCAAACGAGACACTTTTCACTGATGGTACTGCTTCATAGATCCCCAATGAATGAAGAGGCTCTTGGCCCTCAAACGACCTCTCAACTGAGATGAGGGACTGTTGTATAAGGACACCCCACCCCAGAGAAATGGGATGGAAGGATTAGGAGGTAAAGTAAAAAAATGAAATGTGATGTTTCAGCCTTTTACTACTAATTGTCATAAACTGTTTAGGATAATTAAGAAATGCAAACTAATGGTTATGCAAGCCGGTCATTCTGTTAGGTACTATGACAGCCTATTATAGTTACTTGCTAAGCTAATCAGAAATAAACCTGCTAAGAGACAAGCAACATCTGCTTACCCTAATATAAGAGATAGATAGGGCCTCTTCAAAAACCTCGAGATCTGCAGAATATGGCATTCAAAGACGTTTTCGTAACTTTAGATTTTTTTTTATATCGAGACATATCAACTCCTGACAGCACCCCCTATTCTCCTCCAAGTAGAAGATGAGCATCGAAGAATCTCCAGTGGGAGATGATTGAATTAGTCACAAGCCTATCTCTTGGTAGGAAAAGCCCCTTTCTCCAACTATAGACAGAATGCTGTCCAAAATGGACAAAACCTGGAAGCAGGTAAGTCGACAGCCTAGTTCTGCCAAGACAGGGTAGGTAAGTCCTTCATAACCCCTTCTCTACAATCAATGTCTGTCAGAGAAATGGGGCCAAATGACTGAAGATCGATGCTGTAATGTATGGAGAGAAAATGGGAACTGTCCAGGCAGCCACAGGTATGTCATTTCTTAGTTTGGGAAGCTGCAGGCCCTGTACTTCCTATAAAATCAGATATATTTATCCCTCTCAGGTCTCTGAGGTGGTTGAAAAACAGATAGCTAGAGTCTCACAATTTAATTTTGAGTTGTTTAGGAGTCAAGAGAGTGTTATAGATCTAAGAAGATGCTTTTTTTTATTATGTATACAGTATTTGGTCTGCATGTATGCCTGCAGGCCAGAGGAGGCCCCAGATCTGATGATAGATGGTTGTGAGCCACCATGTGGGTGTTGGGATTTGAACCTGGGTCCTCTGGAAGAGCAGCCAGTGCTCTTAACCTCTGAGCCATCTCTCCAGCTCCCAGAAGATGCTTTTAAAATTGTGTTGCAAGTTAGTATGAATGTTGAGTCAGATATAGACCTTTAAACTCATGGAGATGTTTAGATAGTAGAATGTTAAAGTCAGGTACCAAATACATATGGACTGGTCATTGGGAATGTACATTAAGCCATATAACCCTCATAACTGTGGCCTAATTACCTCTGTTGTACTGTTGTAATTGTTATTATAAGAGAAAGAGCCATTTGTTGGACTGAAAGGGGAAACTGTAGGGGGAAATAAGATATACCTTAAACTTAAAAGAAAAAAAAAAGGGAAGAGGATGGAGGGTTGAGGGTGGGAGGGTGGGACTGGAGGGGGAATAGGGAGGGGTCTGCGATTGAGATGTAACTTGAAGAAATAAAAAATAAAGGAAAAAAAAAGATTTCTGACAGAGTCTTTAGTTACAGGAGACTGGGGCGTGGGTGGATCCTGAGTTCTTGTGTTATTGGGGTAGGTGGGCAAAGAGAAAATAGTGTGTTAAACTAAGCAGTAGGTCCAGATTAGGGGACAAGTTGATAGAAGTAGAGCATCTGTGATCTAAAAATCTGAAATGGTCTAAAACTTAAAAGTTAGAGACTGTCATAATGCTTGAAATCTGTGCAAATATTCCAGAATTTGAAAAACTCATCTAAAACACCTCCAGTTCCAAGCATCACAAATTAATGGGAGTGAACCTGTCTGGGTTTTTTTTTTTTTTTTTTACTTAATATCATGTACCCTGTTCCCTCTCATCTCCCATCTTCTGTCAGACCCGCTCTTCACCCTTGAAACCTCTTCCAACATAAAATAATAATAATTAATAATAATAATAATAATAATAATCTCATTGCGGAAGCTGTAATGTGTCTCAGCGTGTCCCACAATATTCCCTTTTGTCCACATATTTTTGCTTGCAAATGTTCAGTACAATGACTCCTTGGTCTGGTACAAGACCTCTGGCTTCTGCTACTTTGTCAATACTAGAACCTCACCGAGACTTCTCTCATATATGCTAACTCATGGAGATCTTGTAGTTTTGAGTCTGTGGAACTGGTTTCTTCATGCATTCCAGCAATTCATCCATGGGGTGTATGTTGGCGTGAGCCAACTCCAAGCCTGGTTCTGGGCCTGCAACACCTGCACACAGGGCCAGTTCTATTATGCTACCAACGTAAGGTGTAGGGCCTGCTATCCTAATTGCTACAGCAGGTAAGGGGCTGGACCAGTTCTCCTGTTATGAGCCCATCAGCGCCAACTCTGTCACCTGCTACCTGTGTTGAGGGCTTCAGAGAGTGGGGGGATCTCTCTCTCTCTCTCACCAACACCACCACAAAGCAGACAAAAGGCAGGGCTGGCTCTCCCATACTCACTCCCTTGGGGCTGGCTCACCCACATCCCCATATCCAGGGCCACCTGTACTATTCTGCTCATGCAAGATGCAAGGCCCGCTCTCCTGAGTGCTGTAGCATGTAAGAGGCAGGGACATCTCTCCTTGTCCACCTCTGGTGCTGTATTAGTGGTTGTCACAGGCTAGCTCCCTGTCTGGGCCCTGTGGCACTGAACTGGTGTTGGTCCCTGGCTTGCTTTTTACCAAGAATGTTAGGCTACTATTCATTCAGATGTTCACAGGTCAGAACACAGAATGTAGACATAGCCTCTCTCCTCTCTTCCACCTACTGATGCATATGTGACATAGCAGTCTGCAAATGCCTCTAGGGGCAGGGGTGAACCTGTCTCTTACATCTAGAAAATAACAGAACTACATCCACGTCCAGGAAAGAAGAGAACCACTGGTGGAATGGAAGAGAAAACACTAAACACAAGCTAACAAAACTGGAAATAAATAATAAAAAGTTACCAGTTGGGCATGGCACATGCCTTTAATACCAGCACTCATGAGGCAGAGGCAGGAGAATCTCTGTGAGTTTGAGGTCACCCTGGTTTACAGAGTGTGTCCAGCACAGCCAGCCTCTTTTAAACAGAGAAACTTTCTCTTGAAGAAAAAAAAAAAAAAAAAGGTACAGGCTGAACAACTGCTCTGGCTTCTGCTGGAGTACCACTCTGAGATTTTTGGTGTATCTCAGACTTTTGCCTAAAGTATTTGTGTTCAGCAAAAAGGCAAATCATTTACTTAATTTACTAAGTATTTATAAAATACAAAGCCTTCAGGAATAATGCCTCCTCATGTCCAGTAAAGAGATTCAAAGCGATCTTGGTATTTTTAAATATATTGATTAATGTATTCAATCAATTTTATATGCATGGCAAGGCATTGCTCTACCGGCTTAGAATATAATGTCCCCAAGAATAAAATGCAAACATCTAAGCCCTTGGGGAATTCATACCTAAAAGGAGGAAGCCAGATAATAAAAAGATACAACACTGAGTCCAATATTATGATAAAAAGTGGTAAGTGCAACAGAAAAAGAGAAAAGAGCAGTTTATAAGGATTTGTGAGTGATGGAGAAGGGATAGCCAGGATCTTAGAGTTGAAATGGTGTGGCCACAATTGAGCTCAAGAATGAACAAAGTCTAACCATCCACTGGGAGGGGAGAGAGTCCACCAAGCTTCTGGGGAAGGGAGAGTATAGTGGAGAGAACTATTTCTAGAGCAAAGGTCCTAAGTGTGATGTATGCCTGGGTATTGAAAACAGTACGCAGTGAAAAGCAGAATAAGATGTAGAAGATGAGATCAGAAGGAGCCAGTGGGTACCCATGTGCCAGTGGGCACATTCCAATAGAGTCACTGGGACATGGGGCCACACAGTGCCTGATTTGACTGACACTTAGGAAACAGCTCTGGCTTTTATGAGGGTAACAACAGGAACACATTTTAGGTGGCACTGAATTGTTACAGGCAGAAGGTGCGAATGAATTTTCCTCTTCATATATATGACATAAATACTTTAAATGAGCATGATTTATTGGTTTGGTTTTGTTCTTTTTTTTTCTACTCTTCCTTCATATTGCAATTGACACTATTGTAAAGAACACATTGGTTCACATTTTGTAGTAAGTCACAATGAGAGAAAGGGAATTTGACATGAACTAGAGGAAGTTGGGGTGTAGGATCCAGGAAGCAGGGTTCTGAGAGATTAGACAACGGGGTGTTTCAGGGAGCCTGAGTTGAGAGTCTTTATGCATAAGGTGTGAGCATGCTCCCGTTACAGGGATGTTATACTCATTCAGTCTACTGTCCAGAATCACTTTCTTCCAAACATACCCACGACCCACTTTTTCTTTCTTTTTTGGGGAGGGGGTGGAAACAAGGTTTCTCTGTATATCCTTTATTGTCCTGGAACTCACTCTGTAGACCATGCCGGCCCCAAACTCACAGAGATCCACCTGCCTCTGCCTTTCAAGTGCTGGGATTAAAGACGTGCGCCACCACACCCACTTTTCACAGTTGTTCTGTCCTCTGCTCCAGCGTTACCCTGTAGAAAGATGGAAGCTTCCTTTACTGGCCAAAACAGCTGCTTCCTTTAACCTCTGCCCCCCTTCACATTATCTTTAGGCACATAAGTCAGAGCCTAAAATTATGTATTTTCAGATGTATTTTTCATTGTCTTTCTGTCCTCTGAGGCTATAATTTCATTAATCTGCTTATCCATTACCTATAACAACATGTAGCACAAAACAATCACTCAGTTTTTATAACTGAATGAAAGTGGACATCTGCAAGGCTAAGAAGTGACTATAGAAAGGTAGTTGGGGCTAGGGGGGCGATACCATCCTGTGTATAGCAGTTACTCAGCACACACGGGGCTCTAGATTTAATCCCTACCAACAAAAATTTGAAAAGAAAGAAATGGGGAAAAGGAAGTATACTATAAAAATAAAAGGGAGCCTGGGTGGAGGCACTACCTACACACGAGCTTTGGCCCTGGTGACAAAGGAGTGGCCTCTGTGACCAAAGGAACAGAGGAAGTCTAGCTCCAGACTAATGTCACTGTATGGAGTTACATTTGGCCTAACCGGAATTGGAAAAGGAGTATCGATCCAATTGAAGAAAATGTTTCAATCTATTTTTAGAGCCACCATTTACAAATAGACCATGTGATGATGACATAAAGTCTCCAGGCAAATAGCATCATCAAAAACATGAGTAAACTCTATTATTCCAGACAAGTATTTCTCTAATAATTCATTAGCCTTTCTCTAATAATTCATTAGCCTAAGTTCACATAGTACATGGACAACAGCAGAAAACTGAGTTTAAGAATACCAAAAGTGTTTCCTACTCTTTATATTATCAAAGTTATATTACATATATTATTATTACCAACACCCACCCCTCCCATCTGTAATCTTCCTCTAGCATTTGGGCAAAAATAGATGTATTTTTTCCCTATGTTGAATTCGTGACAAGAAAAACAAATTAGATTAAATATTTGAGAATCCCTGTTGTTACATAGACACAGTAACTTTACTGGATCTGATTAATATGAAAATTAATAAGTTTCTATGTGGAGAAGATCCAGATGTCAGGTATTGATTCCAACATACTCCCTTATTTCTATTACTAGTAGTGGGGATGTTTCAAAAAGTAACTTTTATTCTCCTGATGTAATCATCATCTCTGAGGCTTACTGCCTCTGTCTGCTTACCTAGGCCTAGTCCTGGAAGCTTCTAGCCTTTGTACAATCTTATCTAGGCCTATAATGTTTCCAGCCTCACCCTTTCTAGCTCTTTCTGAACTCTGGCTGGCTGGTTCAACTCAGCCATTCTGGCTCAAACTCCTCTTCAAGCTGACTGATTAAATCTGGATTCTCTCAGTTTCTCATTTAATTGCTCTGCTTGGCCTCAAACTAAATCTAGCAATTCTCCTCTCATTCTCTAGCTTATTCTGTCTTCATCTGTGTCTAGCTTGTTCTCTCTGTAACCTATCTCTCTACAACTGTCCGAGTAAAACTTTCTCCTCCCTTTCCTTCTCTTCCTCTCCCTGTCCCCCTCCCTCTTTCCTTCTCCCCCTCTCCCTCTGGAGCAGCCAATGCTCTTAACCTCTGAGCCACCTCTCCATATCCTACTGTTAATATTTTAGAGAAACAGTTTCTTGTAGTTCAGGATTGCCTTGATCTTGCTGTGCAGCCAAGGACGACCTTGAACTTCAGATCCTCCTGCCTCTAACTCTCAAGTGTGTGCTACTATGTACTTTTCCTCCTTTATCTTTAAATGATTGTTGTGGTCAAGTATGTTAGATGTCAAAAGTGACTATGGAAGCTGGGGAGATGGTTCAGTTGCAAGCATCAGGACCAGAGTTCGGTCCTCAGCCACTGTGTAAAATCTGCTGCAGTACCGTAGGCCTGCAATCCATCAATCGGGAGATGGAGAAGGATAGATCTCTACACCTTGCTGGCCAGCCTATGTAGCTGAATCAGTGAGCTCCAGGTTCAGTGAGAGACTTGTCTCCAAAACTAATTAAATATGTCATATATTCTGTGACAAAATTGTCATGTATTTAGTCATGAGGAAAATGGCATTTAAAATGTAAGTGCTTAAAAAACACTGAGTTGATATCAGTTTCATCTTTTTGTTCAAAGGCTGTTTCATTTGTCTTGAGTGCTTCGATTCACACTCTTGATGAAAAATATATGGACATGTTTATGAAATCCATTACCTTGTATGCTAACTTTAAATAACAAGGGGATGAGAGATGGTTCAGCAGTTAAGGGTGTTTGCTGCACAAATAAGAATCCTCAGCTTCCATTTAAAAACTCAATTATGGCTGTAGGTACCTGTAATCCCAGGACTATTACGGGCAGACCCAGGAGGCTCACTGGGGCTTGCTAACTGCCAGCCTCGATCCAGGTTCAGTGAGAGACCCTATCTCAAAGTAATACCTATGAAAAGATTTCAAATAGCCAAAGTACGGTGTACGGTACTGATGCCATATTAAAAAACAGAGAGACTCTTTGTGTTGCAGTAGTTTGGACCAAAAATGAACACCAATTTGAATTCTCTATTTCTTTTCCTGTGTCATCCACCTGACTGTTGTCTGTGATCTGTGTCTGTCTCATCTGTTTGTTGCATAGGTCTGATGTGTGGGGTCTGTGTGTGTGTGTGTGTGTGTGTGTGTGTGTGTGTGTGTGTGTGTGTTTGTTTGTGTGTGTGTGTGTGTGTGTGTGTGTGTGTCATGTCTGCCTGTCTTGCTGTCTGTCCCTATCAAAGAATTTTGTTCTGTATTTATTGAACAGCACATAAAATGCAGTATGAGTACTTTTTATTTCATCTGAAAAAATGTAACAGAGTTTTACAAGGAATTGACTCCTACTGACCCAGAATAGCACTCAAAAATGCAAACAAATGTTATAAATCTACATTGTTACTGTAACTTTATGATTGTGTTATTTTCTCTGTTTTACTCTTAACCCGGCTATCATCTAAATAATTCTGACTCTTTATATTATTTGTTAACCATGCTTCACAACACAAAAACTGAGCAGTTATTACCCTATTCTTAATCCACTATGCTAACTTGGCATCCCCACAGCATAAATCTTAGAAATACTTGCACTTTGTGGCTGCTGCTTCAGCTGAATATCTTCTCTACATCTCTCCTACCTGTGCCTCCTCTTGAATCCCTCTTCTTCCTCCCCTGAACTCCTCCTCCCCTCAAGGGTAGGAAGTCCAGCCCTATTCTATCCCCTGCTCAGTGACTGGCTCTAAACTGCTTTGTTGGCATATCAGGGAACAATTGGGGAGCAGTGTTTATATAGCATTGAGACATGAGCTCTTCAGAACAAAGACTTAAACCAGATATGGGGTGGGGTACAGAAATTTGCATTTGAATTATACAATAACCTACATCTACATGATGCTCCCAAATTTTATGGTGGATTTTATTTAAGATTTGTTTTGTTCTGGTTTTTTTTTTCAAGACAAGGTTTCTCTATATAGACTTCGCTGTACTGAAACTCTCTCTATAAACCAGGCTGACCTTGAACTCAGAGATCCACCTGCCTCTGCTTCCCAAGTGTTGGGATTAGAGCTGTGTACTAATTTTTTCAACATATTGGCTGCTTTCAGCAAATGATTACAACACACATACACACGCGCGCACACACGCGCACACACACACACACACACAGCTATTCTGGGTCAAGGCATGGAAGAATAAATACACAGGTAAAGATTAAAGCTAAGTGTTTAGTTTGGGTTGTAAAAGCTGATTACCTGGGATGTCTAAGGCACCCAAGGTTGGTTACATTGTTTTCTGAAATGCCAGTTAAATTTAAGGTAAATACACGGTGGGGAAATAGATTGAGTATATAGTTTTAAATGGTCTCAAAGCCTATTCTTAACTTAGTTTTGAAGTCTGGCAAAAATTCAGTTTATAGGGCCAGGTGGTCCTGGTGCACTGCTCTAATCCCAACACTTGGGAAGCAGAGGCAGGTGGATCTCTGAGTTCAAGATCAGCCTGGTTTATAGAGAGAGTTCCAGTACAGCGAAGTCTACATAGAGAAACCTTGTCTTGAAAAAAAAAACCAGAACAAAACAAAATTCAGTTTCTGAAGTCGAGAGGTATTCTCAGAAAAAAAAAACCCATCCACACAGTATATTTTATGAAATACTATGCATATCTGTGCATATCCATTTTTCTAATGAAAGATTTGTACTGTCACCCAGATTATCAATGAAGATTGGGACTGGGCTAGAGAATTGACATTGTGGTCTCTTCAGAGATACAACAAAGTTCTGCATTGATATATATGGATATATCTTCAAACTTTGCTTTGTGGATGTATCTTTACTTTGTGGATAGATTATTAATCAAATATTCAGATGTTCTGTTACAATAAGAACATCAAGCTATAGGATTTCTATGTTTCTTCCAACTTGAAAAAGCAGAAAACAAAGAATAATGATACTTTGATATTAAAAGATTAAACATGCCCCCCACCTTCCCCATGCCCACTCAGGCCTGGTCAGCACGGGGAGAATTATCCTCACTCTTCACTAGCCACAGTATTAAAGCTATATCTCTCCTGGACAGTGCTGGAAAGCTGACCCCAATGGGGTGAGAGCAGGAGAGCTGGCACGCTGACCAACTCAGCTACCACCCAAGTCCTCATCCAGAGCTTTAAGTTTGCCCACGCCAACATCTACCTCATTTGTGAAATGCTAGAGTGTGTGAAGGGGACTGTCCTGCTGATCCAAAGCTGCAGGATCTTCATGACACGGGGCAACAACAGGCCATCTGAGAGGAGGCCCCATGAGGGTCCAGTTTGATAGTATAGCAGAAGCCAGAGGAGGGTGTTGCAAGGAAAGAGGGTGGATATGGAGGGACAGGAAGATGGGTGGGATTGCGGTGCATGATGTGAAATTCATGAAGAATCAATTAAAAAAAAACAAAGATTAATTTTCCCAACATGTGTGTGGTTATTTTCAGAATTAGGAAGGTTATTAATATATCTCCAATGCATGAACTGAGAGGCTGGATGGTAAGAAACCAGGAGAATATTGTAAATGTGCAGCCATACTCACTCCAGCCTCCAGGGAAGGAGCAGAAGTCTCAACATGAACCTGTAGAAAATTGCTGGTCATCATTATGACTGGCAGACACTTTGAACAATATTCTCATGGTATTACTATGCCACTGGATCCACTGCTTAAAATATAAAAGCTTTTTCTGCAAATATCTTCTCTTTGAGCCTCAGTTTTGTTGTTTTTTTTCAGTTTTGTATTTTCAATTTCTAAAATAAAATTATCCCAAATTTGATCTGTCATCCTTGAAAGTAATTTGTAAAGATTAAAAATAACAAAGGATAAAAATAGGGCCACACTGGGCTGAAGAGATGGTTCAGTGGTTAAGAGCACTGGTTGCTCTCCCAGAGGACCTGGGTTCAAATCCCAGCACCCACATGGCAGTTCACAACTATCTGTAACTCCAGTTTCAGAGGATCCACCATCCTTACATAGTGTACCAGACACCAAATGCACATAAAAATAAATAAATAACTTTTTAAAAAGTAGGGTCCAGCATAGTGGTGTGTGCTTTTAATCCCAGCACAGGAGAGGCAGAGACAGGTGAATTTCTGTGAGTTCAAGGGCAACCTGATCTACAGAGTCAGTTCCAAAACAGCCAGTGCTACAGAGAGACCCTATCTCAAAAGTTAATTGGCTAAGTAATTAATTAAAATAAAAAATAGGCATAATGGAGCTTTCAGCCTAGCTGAGAAAACATGAGTTCCAGTTCAAGAAGAGACTCTGCCTCAAAGGAATAAGTGAAGAGAGATAAAAGAATATCCCCAATAGTGTCTTCTGGCCTCTGGGTGGGCACAGGTGTATGGACCCTCATACACATAGACAAAAATTTATCAGGCATAGAGACTGATGCCTGTAAATCCCAGTACTCAGGGGGCTAAGGTAGGAAGATTGCCATGAGTTTGAGGCCAGCCTGAGCCACATGTTAAGTTCCTTCTGCATGCGCGCACACACAGAGGAGAGACAGAAAGAGAGAGAGAGAGAGAGAGAGAGAGAGAGAGAGAGAGAGAGAGAGA
>CAJQZJ010001638.1:6541631-6563260 GCA_907164525.1 Lophiomys imhausi
AGAGAGAGAGAGAGAGAGAGAGAGAGAGAGAGAGAGAGAGAGAGAGAGAGTATGTATTTACATTTAAGATTGGGCCAGATAGTAGCAAAGGTACCAGCATGGATTGACTCTGAAGTGGGCCCTGTGGGCTTAGTCTCTGAACATCTTTTCCAACTAGTAGTGCTATTTGAGGATGCTGTGGAAGTAAGGCCTTGCTCTGAGAAGTGGGTCATGTTTTATATACCCACAATGTTATGTAAACTGAATGATGCTGTGTATAATATTCACATATATATGAATATATATATATCTTGATATATATATATATATTTCAAACATTTATAGAGAAAAATTTACTTCTCCTAAGTGGCTCTTTTAGGTTCTTGAACATGATTTCTAAGCAGAGATCCCTGAACCATCAACTCCCTGACATCTATTGACTGCTGTACATGTTAGGATTATTAGGCTTTAAAGGGAATGAAAATCCTGAGGATGTTATTCAATTTTAGACTAAATACTTTGAAGCAGGATACTTATATGTAAAGCCTTTCTTAAATAAATAAATAAATAAATAAATAAATAAATACTTATCTCCTAGTAAAATATTCAAATAATTTCCACAAGAATTTATTCTGATTTGTACTGCTTGAGCAACGTTCAAACCATGACTCACAGATTGGAGTATGACACAGATTATTTGCTTGATCATATTTTAGACTTCTCAGCTTCCTCCTAGGGCCATCTGCGTACTTCCTTATCAAATCCTCTTTCTGCAGATAATCCTGCTAAGTAGGTTTATTTAGCACAAAGCTCCCCCTCTCAATATTTGGTCAGGAGTCTCATCCTCCAGGGTACCTGACCAGGGTATCCAATCACCTTCGTCTGTCTCCTGCAATTTAGAGAATTTAGAATCCTCTTTACTCTTGAGCAATTCTATTCACTTTATGCTGCTACCACAGAATGCCTGGATAATTACCAAGAACAGAAGTGCTTTTCTTGGTGTTCTGAAGGCTGTGAGATTCAAGGCTCAAAGACTCATACCTAGCAAGGGTCTCCTTGCTGCATCATCCGTGGTACACAAGAGGAAGGGGCCAAGTTCTGTTATCCGAGGCTCATTCTTACGATAACTAAACTCCTCAGCAAAAACAGCATTAATCCATCCTTTCATGAGGACAGACGCCACCACCACCTAAAGATCTGTTGAAAACCCCACCTCCTAAGAACACTTTCAGTGGGATTACATTCTAACACAAGCTTCAAGAACACACTGAAACCCCTACCTTTCTTCTCTGAAGTAAACTCCCTCCTGCCTGGACCATACAAACTCAGTATCTTTTTTTGTTTGTTTTTTGAGATAGGGTTTTTCTGTGTACCCCTGGCTGTCCTGGACTCTATTTGTAGACCAGGCTGGCCTGGTCTCTGAACTCACAGAGATCCACCTGCCTTTGCTTCTGAAGTGCTGGGGTTAAAAGTGTGTGCCGCCATGCCTAATTAGGCCCAGTATATATCTATCCCCATTTGCAAACTTTCAGAACAATGATGCCTATACCTACCTTGATGGTGCAGGGGAAATTCCTCCTTTAACAAGAACTAATGAATGGTTTTCTCTCTGCCAGGTAAAACCAAGTGAATAGATCATTTTCTAATTCAAAGAATTAATCTAGAGGTGAAGCTTTGATCTTTTCATATGCCTTAAATCATGCAGAAGACCCAGCCATTTTCTGATTTTTTTCCTTCTGGAAATCCCTCATTTCTAAGTAGAGTGGAAGAGTTTTGATTCTGCGGATTGTGTGCCAGAAAGAATTTTCAACATAAAAAACAAAACATTTGGGGGGTTCAAGCTAAGGTGTACCACTTCACCTGATGACAGATAATGCTGTTTCCAAATTAATCCACTGTGGCTGCAATAATTTAACAATTTTCTACTCTAGGAATGATACTGCAGATATAAAATGGATGAGTCATGGTCCTATTCTTAGAAAAGTAAATCCAGTAGAACCATGAACATGAAGTTAACAATGTAGAGCTATGGTAACAAACCTGGAAAGAACTGAATTCTTTTTTTTTTTTTTCATTTTTTCCTTTATTTTTTATTTCTTCAAGTTACATCTCAATCGCAGCCCCCTCCCTATTCCCCCCTCCAGTCCCACCCTCCCACCCTCAACCCCCCATCCTCTTCCCTTTTTTTAAGTTTAAAGTATATCTTATTTACCCCTACAGTTTCCCCTTTCAGTCCAACAAATGGCTCTTTCTCTTATAATAATAAATACAATACAAAACAACAGAAATAAATAGGCCACAGTTATGAGGGGTATATGGCTTAGCGTACATTCCCAATGTCCAGTCCATATGTATTTGTCACCTGACTTTAACATTCTACTATCTAACCATCTCCATGAGTTTAAAGTTCTATATCTAACTCAACATTCATACTAACTTGCAACACAATTTTAAAAGCATCTTCTTAGATCTATAATACTCTCTTGACTCCTAAACAACTCAAAATTTAACTATGAGACTCTAGCTATCTGTTCTTCAACCACCTCAGAGACCTGAGAGGGATAAATATATCTGATTTTATAGGAAGTACAGGGCCTGCAGCTTCCAAAACTAAGAAATGACATACCAGTGGCTGCCTGGACAGTTCCCATTTTCTCTCCATACATTACAGCATCACTCTTCAGCCGTTTGGCCCCGTTTCTCTGACAGACATTGATTGTAGAGCAGGGGTTATGAAGGACTTGCCTACCCTGCCTTGGCAGAGCTAGGCTGTCAACTTACCTGCTTCCAGGTTTTGTCCTTTTTGGACAGCATTCTGTCTACAGTTGGAGCAAGGGGCTTTTCCTGCCAAGAGAAAGGCTTGCGACTAATTCAATCATCTCCCACTGGAGATTCTTTGATGCTCATCTTCTACTTGGAGGAGAATAGGGGGTGCTGTCAGGAGTTGATATGTCTCGATATAAAAAAATCTAAAGTATCGAAAACATCTTTGAATGACATATTTTGCAGATCTCTTGAGGTTTTTGAAGAGGCCCTATCTCTCTCTTATATTAGGGTAAGCAGATGTTGTTTGTCTCTTAGCAGCTTTATTTCTGATTAGCTTAGAAAATAACTATAATAGGCTGCCATAGTACATAACAAAATGACCGGCTTGCATAACTATTAGTTTGCATTTCTTAATTATCCTAAACAGTTTATGACAATTAGTAGTAAAAGGCCAAAACATCACATTTCATTTTTTTTCTTTACCTCCTAACCCTTCCATCCCATTTCTCTGGGGTGGGGTGTCCTTATTTAACAGTCCCTCATCTCAGTTGAGAGGTCGTATGAGGGCCAAGAGCCTCCACATTCATTGGGGGTCTACAAGGCAGTACCACCAGTGAAAAGTGTCTCATTGCCCGGGAGAGAGAACTAAAAAACAAACAAACAAATAAGCAGACAAATAGATGAAAAAGATTAAAAAATAGAAAAAAATATTTTAAAAAAATACAAAAAATAAAAAGTCTATGTCCAAGTTCCCTTTGGTGTGTTAGTTGTAGTATCGATACCTTCTACTATATAGCTAAAAGCCTACTATAAGTGAATAGATGCCATATGCGTCCTTCTGAGTCTGGGTTAGCTCACTCAGGATGAGCTTTTCTAGTTCCATCAATTTGGCTGCAAATTGCATAATTTCATTGTTCCTGATAGCTGAATAATAGTCCACTGGGTAGATGTACCACAGTTCTTTAACCCATTCTTCGGTTGAGGGACATCTGGGTTGTTTCCAGTTTCTAGCTATTACAAATAAGGCTGCTATAAACATAGATGAGAAAACTTCCTTATGATTCCGTAGAGAGGCATTTGGGTGTATACCCAAAAGTGGTATGGCTGGGTCCTGAGGCAAAGCTATTCCAAATTTTCTAAGATAACGCCAGACTGACCTCCATAGTGGTTGCACAAGCCTGCACTCCCACCAGCAATGGAGTAGGGTACCCCTTTCTCCACACCCTTGCCAGCATGTGCTGTCCTTTGAGCTTTTGATCTTAGCCATTCTGACACGTGTGACATGGAATCTCAGAGTTGTCTTGAGTTGCATTTCTCTGATGATTAAGGATATTGAGCATTTCTTCAGATGTCTCTCAGCCATTAGGGATTCATCCTTTGTGAATTCTCTATTTAGCTCTGTCCCCCATTTTTTGATTGGATTATTTGGTTTCTTGGCATTTAATTTCTTGAGTTCTTTGTAGATTTTGGATATTAGCCCTCTGTCAGATGTGGGGTTGGTGAAGATTTTCTCCCAGTCTGTAGGCTGCCATTTTGTTCAAATGTCAGTGTCTTTTGCCTTACAGAAGCTTTTCAGTTTCATGAGGTCCCATTTATTGATTGTTGATCTCAGGTCCTGAGCTGTTGGTGTTGTGTTCAGGAAGTGGTCGCCTGTGCCAATGAGTTCAAGGGTTTCTCCCACTTTATCTTCTAGTAGATTTAGTGTGACTGGCCTTATGTTAAGGTCTTTGATCCACTTGGACTTAAGTTTTGTACAAGGTGATAAGTATGAGTCTAATATCATTCTTTTACAAGTGGACATCCAGTTGGACCAGCACCATTTGTTGAAGATGCTGTCCTTTTTCCATTGTGCGGTTTTGGCTTCTTTGTTAAAAATTAGGTGGCCATAAGTGTGTGGGTCTATTTCTGGATCTTCAATTCGATTCCATTGATCTACTGGTCTGTTTCTATACCAATACCATGCTGTTTTTACAACTATTGCTCTGTAGTACAGCTTAAAATCTGGGATGGTGATACCTCGAGATGTTTTTTATTGTACAGGATTTATTTAGCTATTCTGGGCTTTTTGTTGTTCCATATGAAATCAAGAATAGCTCTTTCTGTAACCGAACTTTTAAATTATTATTTAACACTTATTTATTTATTACTAAATTTACTTATAACAAACACCAACAATTTCTTAACTATTAATCCTATAAATTCCTACAACCCCTTTAACCTATCCACTAAACCTATTGATAATCATAACAACTACTTTCATAACCTTTTAGAATGATACAGTCTCTGGGGCAGGTCCTCAGTCGTCAGGAACACAGTATTTGTTGTAGATTCTTTAACACACTTAGCAGTCCTTTTTCTGGATCTCTCAGATGCAGGTTCGTCAGGGTAAGTTGGTTATTGCAGTCTCACCTTAAATAAGGCTTCATGCTTTCTTCTCTGTGGGAGACCCCAGCCGTCTGCAGGCCAACTTACTTCTTTTGAATCAGGAACTCAGCTGCTCTGCCTCAGTCCTTAAAGCCAGGCACCGTTTCCTTTAGGCCACTGTTTGGACAGATCAAACCCCTCTAGGCAAAAGCTGAGCCACAGGGTCCAGTCCTTGGCCTTTTGGTGTCTTGCTCAGGCTTTCTTTGCTCACCGGCTTCTTTCTGCTTCAGGGAGAGAGCTGGCCATCAATGGCCAGCCCTTTTTTCAGCAGGACTCTTGGAGCTCTCTAGCATCAGGGGCCTCTTCTCTTCTCGGCTCCACGCACTGTCCTCAAATAGGAGGAACTCTGTTTCAGCTTAATTTGGGCTCCGCTCACTTAGCAGCTGAAAACAATGTCAGGCCAGATACTTTGTTTCTTCAAGTCTTGAGTCTTTCCTGTTTTTCCTGACTTCAAACTTGTTTTTCAGTCTATTGAGTCTTTCCTGTTTTTGCTGACTTCATGCTGATAATGCTTTTCAGGCCCCGAATTAAGAGACAGTATCAGAAACTCCTATATATTTCCTAAATCTAATTTATCTAACTCCTACACTTTCCAAGTCTATAAAAAATTGTGTTGGTATTTTGATAGGAATTGCATTGAATCTATATATTGCTTTTGGTAGGATGGCCATTTTTATTATGTTGATCCTACCTATCCATGAGCATGGGAGATCTTTCCATCCTCTAAAGGCCTCTTCCATTTCTTTCTTCAATGGCTTGAAGTTCTTGTTGTACAGGTCCTTTACTTGCTTGGTTAGAGTTACTCCCAGGTATTTTATGTTATTTGTGGCTATTGTGAAGGGGGTTGTTTCCCTTATTTCTTTCTCAGCCCATTTGTTTGTTTTATAAAGAAGGGCTTCTGATTTTTTTGAATTAATTTTGTATCCAGCCACTTTGCTGAAGGTGTTTATCAGCTGTAAGAGTTCTCTGGTGGAATTTTTGGGGTCGCTGATGTATACTATCATATCATCTGAAAATAGGGATAATTTGACTTCTTCGTTTCCAATATTTATCCCCTTGATCTCCTTTAGTTGTCCTATTGCTCTAGCAAGAACTTCAAGTACTATATTGAAGAGATATGGTGAAACTGGACATCCTTGTCTTGTCCCTGAGTTTAGAGGAAATGCTTCAAGTTTCTCTCCATTTAATTTGATATTGGCCACTGGCCTGCTGTATATTGCCTTTATTATTTCTAGGTACGGTCCTTGTATGCCCGTTCTCTCCAGAACTTTTAGCATGAGGGGGTGTTGGTTCTTTTCAAATGTTTTTTCAGCATCTAACAAGATTATCATGTGGTTTTTTTCTTTCATCTTGTTTATATGGTGAATGACGTTGATAGACTTTCATATGTTGAACCATCCCTGCATTCCTGGGATGAAGCCTACTTGATCATGGTGTATGATACTTTTGATATGTTCTTGAATTCGGTTTGCTAGTATTTTATTAAGTATTTTTGCATCTATGTTCATGAGGGATATTGGTCTGAAGTTTTCTTTCTTTGTTGGGTCTTTGTGTGGTTTAGGAATCAGGGTGATCGTGGCCTCATAGAATGAGTTTGGCAATGTTCTTTCAGATTCTATTTTGTGAAAGAGTTTGAAAAGTATTGGTGTTAGCTCCTCTTTGAAGGTCCGGTAGAATACCGTGCTAAATCCATCTGGCCCTGGGCTTTTTATGGTTGGGAGATTTTTATTGACTGTTTCTATTTCCTTAGGGGTTATAGGGCTGTTTAATCTGTTTATCTGATCTTGATTTAGCTTCAGGAGGTGGAACCTATCAAGAAAATTGTCCATTTCACTTAAGTTTTCAAATTTGGTGGAGTATAGATTTTTAAAGTAGGATCCAAATATTCTCTGGATTTCCTCAATGTCTGCTGTTATTTCTCCCTTAAAAAGAGAGGGCAATGGAAGACTTCCAGGCAAAGACAAGCAAACTGGAGCAGGAAATGTAAAAATCAAATAACATCACTCAAGAAATGAAAATGGAAATGGAAACAATAAAGAAAACACAGTCAGAGTTAAAAATGGAAATGGAGAATCAAGGGAAGAGAACAGGAACTATGGATTTGAGTATCAAAAATAGGATTCAAGAGATGGAAGACGGGATCTCAGGCATGGAAGATTTGATGGAAGAAATCAATACAACATCCAAAGAAAATGAGAAAGCTAAAAAATCTCTCACCCACAATATCCAAGAAATCAAGGACTCAATAAAAAGACGGAACCTAAGAATTATAGGCATAGAGGAAAGAGAAGACTCCCGACTCCATGCTCCAGGAAATATCTTCAACAAAATCATAGAAGAAAACTTCCCAAACCTAAAGAAAGAGATGCCAGTAAAAATCCAAGAGGCTTACAGAACACCAAACAGATTAGATCAGAAAAGAAACTCCTTTCACCACATAATAATAGAAACTTCAAATGTAGAGAACAAAGAAAGGATATTAAAAGCTGTAAGAGAAAAAGGCCAAGTCACATACAATGGCAGACCCACCAGAATCACACCTGACTTCTCCTCAGAAACTTTAAAAGCTAGAAGGGCCTGGACAGATGTCCTACAAGCCCTGAGAGAACATAGGTGCCCAGCCAGACTACTATACCCAGCAAAACTCTCTATCAACATAGATGGAGAAAACAAGATATTCCATGACAAAGTCAAATTCAAACAATATCTCCCCACAAACTGAGCCCTACAGAAGATCCTAGAAGGAAAATTCCAACCCAGAGAAGATAACTACACCCAAGAAAACAGAGAAAATAGAAACCTCCACAGCAGCTAAACAAAAAGAAATGCAAGACGACCAGCTATACCAAAATAATGGGAAATAACAACCCCTGGTCACTAATATCCATCAACATCAATAGACTCAACTTGCCAATAAAAAGACACAGACTTACAGACTGGATCCGTAAACAAGACCCATCTTTTTGCTGTATACAAGAAACACATCTCACTATTGAAGACAAACACTATCTCAGAGTAAAGGGCTGGGAAAAGGTTTTCCAAGCAAATGGACCCAGGAAATAAGCTGGAGTAGCCACCCTAATATCAAACAAAATATACTTTCAATTGAAGTTAATAAAAAAAAACAGAGAAGGGCATTACATACTCATTAAAGGAAATATCCACCAAGAGGACATCTCAATATTGAACATTTATGCCCCAAATACAAAGGCACCTACATTTATAAAAGAAACGCTTCTAAAACTTAAATCTCACATCAATCCAAACACTTTAATAGTGGGAGACTTCAACACCCCATTCACAACTATGGACAGATCATCAAGACAGAAGCCAAACAGAGAAATAATGAGTCTAACAGAGATCATGAAACAAATGGACCTAACAGATATCTACAGAATGTTTCATCCAAACACAACAAATATTCCTTCTTCTCAGCACCTCATGAACCTTCTCCAAAATCGACCATATAGTTGGCCACAAAGATAGCCTCAACAGATACAAGAAAATTTAAATAACCCCTTGTATCTTATCAGACCACCATGGAATAAAGCTGGACTTCAATAGCAAAAGAATCAACAGAAAGTCTACACTCACATGGAAATTGAACAACTCTTTACTAGACGACCACTGGTCAGGGAAGAAATAAAGAAGGAAATCAAAGACTTCTTAAAATCCAACGAAAATGAAGACACAACATACCCAAACCTATGGGACACAATGAAAGCTGTGCTACGAGGAAAGTTCATAGCACTAAGTGCCTTCAAAAAGAAAATTGTGACAGCTCATATTAGTGAATTAACAGCTAAACTGGGTGAATTGGAAAAAAAAAGAAGCAAACACTCCCAAGAGGAGCAGAAGGCAGGAGATCACCAATCTTAGGGCTGAAGTTAACAACTTAGAAACAAAAAGAACTATACAAAGAATCAATGAAACCAAGAGTTGGTTCTTCGAGAAAATCAACAAAATAGACAGACCTTTAGCCAAATTAACTAAAAGACAGAGGGAGAAAACACAAATCAACAAAATCAGAAATGAAAGAACTGATTTCTTAAGGAATCTGAAAGGCAGCCAGGTGTGGTGGCACAGGCCTTTGACCCAGCACTCCAGAGTCAAAGGCAGATGGATCTCTGTGAGTTCAAGGCCAGCCTTGTCTACAAATCAAGTCCAGGACAGCCAGGGCTGTTACACAGAGAAACCTTGTCTCCAAAACAAACAAACAAACAAAAATATATGAACGGCTACAGAGGGAAAACAGTATTCAACCCTGGGCTTAAAGTCTGAACTAGAAGTTGAGAAGCATTTATGAAAGCTCTTCTAGAAGGCACAGAATGTTAGAGGTAGTTATGACAGTAGTAGACATTTTTGAAGAATGGAAGGATTTATTCTGGCTCATGGTTTAAAAGCATGCATCCCACTGTGATGGTTATGCTAGCATGGTGGAGTTCAAGGCAGCAGGGAGATGCAACTGGGACTCCTCCCATCTTGGCAGATCAGTAACAGGAAGATCCTAGAACCCTCAGGCTCTCCCTGGACAGTATACCAAGAGCATGGCTCAAACATGAGGAACAGGCCACACGGTCTGCCATGAAGTAAGTTATCTTAATGAGTGCCTTTTGGTAGGCTAGTGGTGTTCAAAATGTCGACAAAGTCCACAAGCACCAGAGTTACCTAGAATGAGTTACACAGTGAACCCCTTCTAGACATAAAGAATGAAGCTGGAAAACTTGAAATCACACATTGTCTCTTGAGTTAAAGTACACAGAGATTAAGTTAGTTAACACGTATGCCAAGATTTCCTTTAATTACATCAGCCTGCACTGGATTCTCTGCATTTTCTCTGGCAGTAGTGATTTGAAACGACAGTGTTGTTCTTGTTTTCAGAAAGAACATAGCACTTCCAAAGTATTAATGGACATATGAGACATTTTTCTAATTCTTTTTGTTTCAGTTTCAGTTTTGGTTTTTCCAGACAGGATAACCATGGCTATCCTGGAACTCAATCTGTAGATCAGCCTGGCCTGGAACTCACAGAGATACACCTCCCAAGTGCTGCAGCCCATTTTTCTAATTCTTAAACTTCAAATTCAGCCTAAAACTAACCACTTTAAAAATGAGTAAAGAGGGGCTGGAGAGATGGCTTATGGTAAAGAACTCTTGCAGCTCTTCCAGAAGACGTATGTTTGGCTCCCAACACCCACATCAAGATTAAGTGCTCTTCTGGCCTCTGTAGGCCCTGCATAAACATGGCATACACTCACACAAACACACACTTATAAAAATAAAACTCTTTTTAAAAGATGGGTAAACAATGCTAAAGCTAGGCATTAACAAATCAGTGATTAAAAATTAATGTCCCCTCCAAAACAATAAAGCTGCTCTCATTGCTCTTCATTGTTCATCAAAGCTAGATGGTAAGACCCTGTTGCTGCAGACACCACACACTTCGGTTGCAGGATGTGGCAAAGTTAAATGGGAACCGAACTGGAAGCACTTTCCTTGTAGGCTCTCTCAAGAAGGCACTATGCAGACTGCTTGGAGAGGAGAAGTCATAAATGGTCGTATCTAGCTGCAAACCAAGCAAGCCACAACAATATCAACCTGCCACGCAGGGTGTGCCCACTGACTGAAGAGTAGCATCGCTATTAACCACTTTAGGATTGAATTTGAGCCCCACTCCACGTGAAATTAACTCATGCCTGTAACCATGGCTAGGGAGGTCACGGGCCCTAGGACAAGAGGGGAAGTTTCCAGTATACTGGTGCTTTGCTACACAGACATGGTGCCAATATCCCCTCTATGCATTTATGGTTACGCCCATTGATTCATGCTGCTCTTGGTCTTGGTCAGACCAGCTCCTATCTGCAGTGAGCAACAGGTAATGCTCATGCATGCTTAGCCCTAAATGGGTCTTCTACATCATCCCTCCAAGGTTCAAGGAAGATTACAGAGGAGGGAACAAAAAGATGTAACAGCTGGATGAGAAGTACTGTGAAATGTCCTCTTCTGAACCTGACATAGTTGACACATCCATGAACTCATAACAGCAAAATTACCTATTTATGACTGGCCATCAGTGTTCCAACATGGATGTGGCAGGGGCTCATAGATCCTTAATCTTCCCCAAGTAGTTGACGGCTTGAGGACGGGGATCATATTCTTTTGGTGTTGACAAACATCTAGGTTGTTGTCATTTCTTTGTGATTGTGAATTAAACAGCAATGAACATAAATGAGCAAGTAGTTTTATAGTATGATAGTCTTGGCAAATATTCTGAGTGTTGTAGCTGGATCATGTGGTAGATCTATTTCTAGCCATTTGAGGAACCTCCACTGAAGGCATAAAGTTTTCGTGTAATTCAAATGCTGATTTCTGTACCCTTCCCCATAACTGGTTGCAATCCTTGCTCTGGGAATCTCCTGTCTCAATGTTGTGTAAACACTGCTCCCCAATTGTCCCCTGCTATGCCAGTAAAACAGATCACAGTCGATCGCTGAACAGGGGGAGAGAATAGGACTGGACTTGCTGCTCTCCAGGGGAGGAATTAGAGAAAAAAGTAGGAGATTCAGTCATGGGCAGAGGTCCAGAGGAAGATCCTGCTGGAGCAGAGAGCACTAAGAAGTGAGTCTCTTGCTGGGTATGGTGGAGCACACCTTTAACCCCAGTACTCTGGAGGCAGAGGCAGGCAGATCTCTGTGAGTTCAAGGCCAGCCTGGTCTACAGAGTGAGTCCAGGACAGCCAGGAATACACAGAGAAACTCTGTCTTGAAAAACCAAACCAAACTAACCAAACAAACAAAAAAAACCCAGGTTTCTGTATCTTTTATTTATATAATAGTGGGTTAAGGAATAACTGTCTGTGTTAATATACAGCATTAATTAATTAAGAGTAATTAATCCATTTATATAAGTATTAATAATCCCATGAATCGATATTAATAATCATTCTACAGAGTTGTTTTTTGAGTCTTAATGAGCTCTTCTTTAGTTCTTGAGTTTTAAGGAGTGTCCCTCCCTCCAGGATGGCATGATTTAACTCAAGGAAATTGCCAGCTTATTCTTGAATTGGAAAGCTATTGGTTGGCAGTGTGGAGCTCAAACCAAGGGCCTTTAGCATGCTAGTCAAGTGTTCTGTCACTAAGCATCTTAATATGTTCACTATGGGTCGCATAAAAGAACTTCTACCTGGGTGTGGTGGTGCACTCCTTTAATCCCAGCACTCGGGAGGCAGAGGAAGAAGAATATCTGAGTTTGAGGAAAGCCTGGTCTACAGAGTGAGTTCCAGGACAGCCAGGGATACACAGAGAAACCCTGTCTCGAAAAACCTAAAAAAAAAAAACTTCTAAAGCAAAGCAGTACATTCTGCCAGTAGTGATTACAAACACTATAGACATCTTCAACTCTTTCAAACTTATACTAAGTAAAAAATAAACACTATGCATACATATTTAATATTGGTCTTTCCAACTTTATTATGTACAAATAAGAATAACAAACTTTAAATAAAATACTTAGTTCTCAGAGAGAATTATCATTCTGTAAACACGTTAGCCAAGAACAGTCAAAATTACACAAACTAGCCTCTACAGAAAACTGATTGGTGGGTGAGATATGTAAATTTGTGTTTTCAAGTATGAAGAATTAAACACTTACTCTCTCACTTTCTCATGAAAAATAATCTATTCTCCGAAACAGTGTAAGTACTGTTATAGTAGTCTAACTACTAAATGAAATGCAGGCTGAGTTACAGTTTACTGTAATAACCTACCTAGGAAGCCTGCAAACACCAGTCATGGCTCAGAATATTCATATAAGTTTAAGATTTTATCTTCAGATGAACGGTAACACAGTCCTAAACCTCCTTTAAAAGGAACTTCGAAATTAAACTTCACAAGGCTTTCATTCAGAAATGTTTCTTAAATATCAAATTTCTCTTCACAGACACTATGTCCATTTTCTTCATAATCTTCTCTTGTAACCACCATATCTTCAAAGTCATCATTTTCAGATATCAGCTTTCCACCTTCCCAGGAGTAGGTAATAGGGCTGAAATAGAGACCACATAAATGAACGCAGCCACCAACCAATGATTCATAGAGCAAATGTCAATTACAAACTAAAAGACTGAAAGTTCTGCTCAACTTAATTGGAATCTTGTTTATGGTGTAGAGATAAGTTCTTCCTCATCAGTGCAAAACAGTGGATTGGTTTTTCTGTATAAGTCCCCTATTTATGGCCCTTCTACTTTCAGTGAAAACCCCAGAACATAAACAAAAGCTGGAGATAAATAAAGGGGGAAAATGCTCTAAGTCTGGACCTAAACCAAAGTGAAGATGTATTAACCTAAGGATTCTCCCAGCAAGCCATGGGCCAGCTATGGGTAAGTCCCACTTTAGAGATGGGAACGGGAAGCTCTAAGCTCTCCTGCAGCTGTGCTGTCATGTGTAACCACCAGTCAGCACCACTTTCGGTCTGTACTGTGGATGCTATGAAGCAATGCTGACAATCCCACGTAGGGCAGACAGTAGGCAAAACCAATCAAGTGGACAGTCGGCTTGGCCTTGCTGTCTGCAGCCAGGTCTGCTCTGTGCTGATTCAGTTCTATCCTTCCTCTTCCCTGGCTGAGATCAGAGCAGAGAAAGAGAACTGTCCTTACTACTGCATTTGCAATCTTTTATTAACAGGCTTATTTATTTCTTTATACTTGTACCTGTATGTTTTTTCTGTAAGGAAAAATGCACAATCCTGATTCACCAAATTAAACAACAAAAGCTACTTATGTCAGTCCCTTGGCCAGGTGTGTGGTGCAGGATAAAAACCCAATGTCATAAAGTATATGAACATTACTGCTGACAAAAAAATCCAGCATTTAATCATTCTTTAATACTTCTACCCAATAGCTACACATGGAAGTTTTATAGGTGGTGCATATTTGTAATCCCAGCACTTGGGAGCCTGTGCATAATGACTGCCAGTTTGGGGTCTGATGGGACTACACAGTAAGCAACATTGGGTCTCAAAAAAACCAAAACTCAGAAACAAAGGAAAATAAAGAGTGGTGTAGATGAGGACCTTCCATTAACTACTATTGTCTTTGAAAAATACTACGTTAGTGTAAATTTAATTAGAATAAGATCTTATTTGTAACTCTGACACTAACACTAGGCATTCTTTAAGAATTCCTGATCTGGCAGGGAGATGATGGTGCATGCCTTTAATCTCAGCGCTTGGGAGGCAGAGGCAGGTGGATCTCTGCAAGTTCGAGGCCAGCCTGGTCTACAGAGTGAGTCCAGGACAGCCAGAGCTACACACAGAGAAATCTTGTCTTGAAAAACCAAAAATAAATAAATGAATGAATGAATGAATGAATGAATGAATGAATAAATAAATAAATAAATAAACAAACAAACAAACAAATAAATAAATAAATAAATAAAATAAAAGAATTCCCCATCTGGCCATGGTGTGCTGGCAGGACCTTTAATCCTAGCACTCAGGCAGGGGCAGACACAACAGTCTCTACACATTTGAGGCCATCCTGGTCTACACAGTGACTCTCAGGCCGGCTAGTGAGACTATCTCAAACAAACAAATAAAAGGAAATAATAATTAAAAAGAAACTACTATTTGGGAAAGGTAAGGTAGCTGGCTCACAGGGTAAGTTCTTGCTACCTAAACCTGACAATCTGAGTTTAATCCCTGGAACCTATGTAGAAGGAGAAAACCAACGTCCAATGCAAACCTCTAGTAGGATGACATTTAAGCCCATTCCCACAGCCTAAACATCCATCCTAACTTTTACTGCTTAAACCAAAATGATACTATCTGCCCTTTTTCATAAAGAGAGTAGGAGACATTAAAATGTTTTTCTCTCAGTTTTTTTTTCTTTGAAACAGTCTCACATAGATCAGGCTAGCTTCAAAACTGCTATACAGCCAAGATTGGCACTGAACTGGTTTTTCTGTCTCTAAATTCCCCAAGCTGGGATTATGGGCCACCACTACCATACCTGACTTCATAACAATTTTGAATAAGAAACAGTCTAATCAACTATAAAGGTTGACCGAAAACATTTACAACTTAAAAAATTCCAAAAGTTATGAATTGATAATCCCTATCTTAATAATTCAATTTTAAACTTCTATTCTGGATAGAACTTGTCACCAGGTGAAACATCTACAATAAATCTGGTAATGATCTGGTTTCTTTGCCTGTAGAAGTCCTTGGGCCAAGGACTGAGACACTCGGCAGAGCTCATGTCACCAAGCACCCGTCATGTGTTGAATATTGTGGTTGGCACTTGGCCTGTCATCTCTTGTAACTCATGTAAGATTTAAGATTTTATTTTTGAGAGACAGAAAACAAGGATCCCACTGGGCAATAAATCTGCCAGTATCTATACAGAGCCAAGCTTTAAAGTGATGCCTTCTATAAGCTACCTTCCTGCAAGATGGCTTTTGTTCCTTTATAACCTGACACTTACTTTTCGGGCAACACAACGGAGACGTCATAGTCTGTTGGCGTCAAGCATCGAACTTCTGAGTAAATCCGATCTCTGAATCCTGGGAAAAGTGAATTTCCTCCCGTCAAAACAATGTTCTTAAAAAAATGTGGCTGCATTTCTTTAAAAGAAAAAAAAAGGAAAAAAAAAGTTAGAAAATCTACTTGTCTCTGTAAAGACTTGGCTGAGCATGTGGGCAAGCAGCCATCAGAGAATGGCTAGGAAAACAAACATCTTGGGGTCCACTGTTAAGGTTTTCAAATTCTTTTCTTTTTTTCACCATTACAATTTTTTTCTTCTTGTTGTTGCTGTTGTTGAGACAAAACCTCCCTATATAGGAAACGATGGCCTTGAATTGCAATCCTCTTGCCTCCCACTCTAGAGTACTAGGATTATGGACATGCACCACCATACGTGGGTAATTTTAAATTTATGATAAATTGATAGTTGACAAGGGTGGAGACACTAAAGACAGTGAAATGTGATTTTACAGGTTTTTAAAACAAAAAATGAAGGTGAGTGAACTACTAACTACTGATTTATATACATGGAAGCCATATGTAAATAAGTTTCTGCAGAAGACACTGAATCATAATTATCCTTCTCTCCTAAAATGAAGGGGTCTTTTCTAGAGATGATACATTTCTATAATAAAAAGGCCTTCTTTGGTATTTATAACTTGTTAGTACAAATTTCTATGTTTAGAACTAAAACAGATTATCTATTGCATAATACCTCTGATGGGAAAAATACTCATAATCTACAGCTTTTAAATAAAGAAGCTAGGTGTAAACAAACATGCTAAAGGTATGTGGCAAACACCAGGCAATATAAGGTGAACTAATATTAAAAACCTACAGAGCACAACTGGGAAACCAACCAAGAGGTAATGGGCACAGCCACCCCACGCCTATTGCTTCTATTCATCAAATAAAGTTGCCTTATGTTAGCACTATATTGATATTATACATGTCATGACTGCAACTTCACATAAAGTGTGAACTAGGAAAACAGCTGTGAAATGCAATAGCAATACCAACCTTCTTTTTCATCTTGTTTTTAGTGAGGAGAAGGTACACTGTATGTACCAGATTTCTTTAATGCCATGACTATTCCTTATAGAGAAAGAAGAAAGGGCTGGGGAGATGGTCAAGAGAATTTACTGCTCTTGCAAAAAATCTTAGTTCAGTTCTCAGTACCCACATCCAGCAATTTGAAACTGCCTGTAGCCCCAGCTCCAGGGCATCTGATGCCTTCTTGTGGCTTCTGAGGACATCTGCATGCATGTGACACACATAAACTCATACAGGCACGTGCACACACACACAAATACAAACAAATAAACCTTTAAAGTAGGAAGGTAAGATAAGAAAGTACTCTAAAACTCTAGGAAACTAGTTGCTTAATTTATACTTCAGAAGAATCCAGAAGTCACTATGAAACACAGTATTCTATTCATTTTGATTTTGTTATTATTATTACACACACACACACATACATATATACACGATATGGGAGGGACATTCATGCCACAGAGCAAGTGTAGAGATGAGAGGACAACTCTATGCCAATGGTTCTCTCCTTCTACCTTTATGTAAGTTCTGGGGAATTAACTCAGGTTGTCAAGCTCAGACACAAGGGCCTGGCCCATCTTGCTGTCTATTTTATTAAAATAATCCTGATTGCTGGGTAGTGGTGATGCACCCCTTTAATCCCACCACTTGGAAGGCAGTGGCAGACATCTCTGTGAGTTCAAGGCCACCCTGGTCTACCAGGGCTGTTACACAGAGAAACCATGTCTCAAAAAAAAAAAAAAAAAGTAATCCTGCATGTTATTCCAAACATCACAGAATAAATAAGTCAGTCTTTATCAACTGCTGAAAAAGCAATCCATTAAAACCTTTAAATTTCAACTCTGTGTAAATTTAGGTTAAAAGTTTCAGTCAAGCTGTGTAGAACACACCTATAATTCTAACATTCAGGAGCCTGAAGCAGGGAGATCCTCAGTTCTAGGCCAGTCTGAGTTACACAGCAAAACCATATTTAAAAATATATATGTATATACTTTTCTAAAATGAGTAGAGCAATTTAATAATTAAGGAAAGATATATCCATGCTTAAAAAGACCATAATGACTTTTGCAAAATACAACTTATGATCTGGAACAAATCAACCAAGAATTATTTAAATTCATTATAGGATCTGGAAATTGCTGCCAATAATAACAGGTGTCATTGTTTGAAATTAGTTAAGAAACAGTACTATGATTATGATTTTTCAAAACTATTTCTCTTCAACATTTTCCTCTAATCATTAACGCACCTTCAGGTAGGTTTTGGATTGAATAGACAATGGCTTCTGGGATCCCCATCTCCTGAATGCCGATGTCCGAAGGATTAAAGAGTATTTCTGGAACAGCAAATCTCTCATTGGCAAGGCGAAGAATCTGTTCCCCGGATTTATACTTCCCACTCAGCACCATCTCTTCTCTTGGCTTAAAGCAAAATAAGGTGAAGCGTCTGAGATACATTACCTTGCTCATACGACAAATAATAACCAGAAATACATAATACTGGTAGAGTAAAACCATGTTCTTATCAGAAGTCTCAAGAGTCCCAAAAGTTAGGAAAATGTTTTCTCTCTCCTGTTGCCATAGCATACAAATGCAAATTGGCTCAAAGAGAAGAGGCAGCAGGATCTCTGTGAGTTTGAGGCCAGCCTGGGCTACAAAATGAGTTCCAGGATAGGTGAGGGTAGGGGACTATCTCAAAAAAAAAAAAAAATCACTGCTACTATGGCCATCCTACCCCGCTGACAATCTACCTGCTTTACTCCATGCATTTTTAAAAGGAAAGGGAAACAGAACAAAGTAGCTCATAGTCGGCCCTTAACAGTGCAGTGATTCCATTGCTAAATGAAGAATAAGCAGTGCCAGTGTCTACTCTCCTGTGTTCCTACCCCTCTCTAGGTCACTCCCCTGCTTCACATGTTGTTGGACATGTGGCTCCCATGCTCTAGAAGATGGTGCTGCACCCACGCACACATGGGCAGTACTAAGTAGACTCAGCAGGTTAAAAAAATACAGCACCTTTTGTAAGGAAGGAAAAGTGTTGGTGCAGATAGGGAGGAATAGGAGAAGAATTTGAAAATGCACTATATGCACATATGAAATCCTCAAACAATTAAAAAAATCAATTTCCAAATAATTAAGCAAAAACATGGTTTTTATTAGTGAAATGTGCCCTTTAATGCCAACTTGTATTGGGTCAATATGGCAAATGCAAACTTTCCATGAACCAGGCCCATTCTCTTCTATTCAGTGAGCTATGATCCTGATGGGGCTAGGAACAGACTCTCCTTCTGTAACATCCATATTATTAACACAATGGTCCTGTTCAACCTCACAGTCATCACTCTTCTAGGTTCCCCTGTAGCCATTCATTTCATCCAGCTGATAGACAGTTTTGCACCACAATGTACTCAAACTATGTAAAAATGTATGTATTACTAATCAGTAATACATATGTACACATATATGTGTGTAGACATATTTGCACATATATATGTGTATATGTTATAGTTTCCTTAATACAAATGTGGTCCTCCCCAACCTATAGTGTTTATCACATAGCCACTACCTAGTACAACACTAGTATATGGTAGGTATTCAATAAATTCCTGGACAAAAGCATGAAAAATAACACAGTGCCATTAACTGCACTAGACATTTTATGTACATTATTCCACAAGTCTCACATAACACTAAACCAGGCATAGGCCGGGCATGGTGGCGCACACCTTTAATCTGAGCACTCTAGAGGCAGAGGCAAGCGGATCTCTGTGAGTTCAAGGCCAGCCTGGTCTACAAAGTGAGTCCAGGACGCCAGAGATACACAGAGAAACCCTGTCTCGAAAAAACAAAAAAACAAAAAAAAAACAAAAACAAAAAACCAACAAAATCACTAAGCCAGGCATATTGTCATTTCATTCATGATATAATTAGGCTCAGGAAGGCTGTGACCCACTCAAGGTCTATCATACCAAGGCAAAGCACACCAGAAATATTCCCTTATGTAATAATCTGGATATAAATGATTCAACTTGCTATCATATGGGACTACTCTGCTTCTAACATAAATTTTAAACAAAACTTTCCAGATAATTATACAACAGTCCTAGGAAAATAAGCAAACTATAAGCATAAAGTACTTCTAACACAATTAAATAATTGTTGTAGTAAGAAAAATAATATTATTCTTCATAGAACAAGTATCATTCTGTCTTAGGTACAATGGAAAATATTCTTAATACATTTACAAATTAACTTACAACTGACAGTAAGCCTGGTATGGTGTGTACACCTGTGAGCCCACCATTTGGGAGGTTAAAGGAGGGCTGTGCAAGTCTGAGACCAGCCTGGGCTACAGTATGAGACCCCATTCAAAGCAGAAAGAAACGAAAGCCACCCACACACACGCACACATACACACACACACGCACACATACACACACACACGCACACTCTGACATGAGATTAAGGGACAATTCATTCTGTCAATACGGGAAAACTCCCGGAGGCTGATACAGATTGAAGGACATTAAAGGTTTATAGCTGTTTTAAAGCCCTGATTTACAGAACATGATCGGGCTGACTGACCAAATATCTAACCAGGGAAAAGAGCCAGCACTCAGTGTCCTTGCTGAATGTCAGCACTAATGCCATTAGTCATTGATATGGAATCTGGAAGTGCAAGTAGTTCCTGTTTTCAAGGGTACAATTCCAAAATCTTTTTTTAGACATAGACAAATAAAGGGATTTAGAAACCTGGGGGGAGATGGTCAGCAAAGTCCGTGATTGACTGAATGACCCTCATACATTATTTCTAGTACCATTAAAGAAACTATCAGTCTGTGTTATAATGGTTCTGCAGAAAGTGGTAATCACTAAAGAGAAAGGAATATTCTCAATTTAGGTCTGACAATTTACACTTTAGCAGGCAACTTCTGTCTGAGTAGAAATAAAAGTAGATTTTCTGCTGTTTGTCACCAATGATATTATAGACCTTATTTCTCTATATGTTGTAATTGATCCTTTTATCAGCAGGAGAAAATCAAAGCCACAGATTTCCCAAGTAGTCTTGACTAGTGTCTCCCAGTTCAAATTAACAATAGCCTAAGTATGGTCATTTAAATCGGAATGGCCTCCCAAGCTCATAAATTGGAATGCTTTGTTACCAGGGAGGGGTGGTACTACTGAGAGGTGAGGGCTTGCTGGAGGAAGTCTATCACTACAGGTGGGTTTTGGGGTTTCAAATGCTCAAGCCAGGCCGAGTGTCTCTCTCAATGCTGCCTGCCAATCCAGATGTAGAACGCTCAGCTCCTCTCCAACACCATGTCTGCCTGCACACTGCCATGTTTCCCAACATGGTGACAATGGACTAAACCTCTGAACTGTAAGCCAGCCACAATGCAATGCTCTCCTTTGTAAGAGTTGCTGTGGTGATGGTGTCACTTCAATAGAAACCCTAACTAACACACTAAGTATAAAGGCTCACAAACATTTTTCTCTTTTCATGCAACAGTGTTTTTCTAATTTCATAAGTATTTCTATGTTTTCCCAGTAGGAAACACCAAAATCAAGAACAAAAGAAACTCAAATAAAATTTAAAATTAAACTTACTATAAATACAATACAACTCATATAAATGACTAAACATGATTCTATATAAGGCACACATTTTAACATTTATCAATAAAGAGTAAACTACTCTTTTTTTAAATACAATTAATGTAATAGTTCATCTAGCAAGAGCCCAATTCAACTAACTTTATGTTCTCATATGATGAAGTGTATGGTGCAAATGAAAATCATTAACAATTAGTGTGGGGAGCCTAGGAAGCCATGACTCAATGTGTAGGAAGTGCACAAAGCCCTGAGTGAATGTGCACTGTGGATATGCAC
>CAJQZJ010001638.1:6568325-6603527 GCA_907164525.1 Lophiomys imhausi
CAAAGCCCTGAGTGAATGTGCACTGTGGATATGCACACATAGGAAGTAGACAAAGACCTGAGTGAATGTGCACTAAGGACATGCACACAGCCATACAAGAACCATGCCTCAACACATGGGGATGGGCAAAGCCTCCCCCTTAAGAATCAGGCTTGGAATGGCAAAGCCTCCCCTCTGATCCAAATGTGTTTCCTAAGGATTGTCCAGTGTGTGCAAAAACTAGCTACTATGGCTTCTTCCTCTCAGATGCTTACAGCCAGAGAATGCTGTAGCAGACACCTCCTGCTGAGACCACTAACTCCTCCTGGCTGTGCTGTAATAAGCACACTGAGGTTTCAGACTGACACCCTCCCCCACTCAGGTCAAGGCACCAAGCCACACAGGTGGCAGCAACAAAAGCCTGCACACAACCTTAATATCACTCCCCCACCCCAAAGCAAAGGAGTGAAATATTGGTCAGCTGTGAGAACAACCTCAACAGGGCTGGCCCACTGAGCAGGAGATGGTCTGAGAAAACAAGAAAAAAACCATCAGAGCTTAGAAGATAATGCTGATATCTAATGGTATGTCACTCACAGGGCAGTGGCAAAGTTCCTTAAAAAAGAAGGATTCCTAATTGCTGACCATATCCAGAAAAAAAAAAAGAAATGTTTTCTGACTTAGGAACTAAACATTCCCAGGAAGAAAATGGAAACCACAGATTTTGTAATGTCCTCATGACTCCAGTGATCTGTCAGGTTGGGAGAGACTAGAAATCAATGTGACTGTATACAGGCTCCATCTCTCCCTTTCTTCCCCATTCCTCTTCCCTCCCCATCCCCCCTCTCGTTTTTTTTCAATATAGGGTCTCTTTGTGTTAAAAGAGCTTGACAGTTACAGACAGCTGTGAACTGCCACGTTGGTGCTGGGATTTGAATCCCCTCCCACCTCCCCGTCTCTCTCTCTGTCTCTCTCTGATTTTTTCAAGATAGGGTCTCTTTGTGTTAACAGAGCCTAACAGTTACAGACAGCTGTGAACTGCCATGTGGGTGCTGGGATTTGAACCCGAGACCTTTGGCAGCCAGTGCTCTTCACCGCTGAGCCATCTCTCCAGCCCCATGTGTATTCTCTTTACTCCACCTCCTACATACCCTTCCCAGGCTCTAGTAAACACCCTCAGGATAGATGTGCTGTTTGATTTTAATTTATTGTTTGTATGTGTGTGTGGTCAGAGGACAGCTTTGTGCAGTCACCTCTCTCCTACCTTATGTGTTATTGCAAAATGACCTTAGGTCATAGGGTTTGCACAGCAAACATCTTAGTATTTTGAGGTCCTTTGGAAGAGCAGCCAGCGCTCTTAACCTCTGAGCCATCTCTTCAGCCCCCTGCACTGCATGTCTTATGATCACTGGACTGTGATTTTTAACTAGACACTAAATGTGTAGATGGTCAAGTGTGTCTACTGAGACAGGTCTAAATGTTTGGATTAATATTCCTTCCTGAATTTTGATCTGTATTTCACCTCTGTAATATGGGGGTGGGAGGGGAACTCCCAAAACTTTTAGATATACTAAGTACAAATAATTACATAAAACATACATACCATTGAGCAGCTTGATGCAACTTTACAAATAAATTATCACTCCTTTTCAAATATAATGCTCATCACTCACATAGTCTTTTGAGTCTATGTAAAACTAGGTTTATGGAGCTGTATTCTAAATAAAGTATGCTATATAGATTGAAAGTGTATATACCTTTCTATACATTACTTATTAAACATTATATTTATGGGAGGATCCATGCTAATCATGTATCCCTACTTTGTTTTCATTACTGTTTACTTTATGAATATATTTCATTATCTTCCTTATAGTACTTAGGCTGTTGCCAATTTCCCACAATTCTAAATGAATACTATCATGTCTCCTGATTTCTGAGCAGAATTTTTTTGTTCTTGTTGCTGGTGGTGGTTTTTGTTTGTTTGTTTGTTTTTGTTTTTCAAGACAGGGTTTCTCTGTGTATCCTTGGCTGTCCTGGACTCACTTTGTAGACCAGGCTGGCCTTGAACTCACAGAGATCCACCTGCCTTTGTCTCCCGAGTGCTGGGATTAAAGGTGGGCACCACACTCGGCCTGGTGGTGGTTTTTTGAGACATGTTTTTCTGTGTAGCACTGGATCTCCTAGAACTCACTCTGTAGACCAGGCTGGCCTTGAACTCATGAGATCCACCTGCCTCTGCCTCCTGAGTGCTGGAATTAAAGGCATGTACCACCACTGCTGGGTTGAAATTTTTAATTTCCCAAGACTCTTTATCAAGCCAGTAACTAGGTCAGACTTTACATTTACCAAACACAGAACTGTCTTTACCTGAGCTGATCAAAGTTAAAGGGAAATTATCTTGAAATTCAACACTTGGAATATGCAATGGAATTTACCCTTCACAACAATCTTAGTGAGAGCCGGGCAGTGGTGGCGCACGCCTTTAATCCCAGCACTTGGGAGGCAGAGGCAGGCGGATCTTTGTGAGTTCGAGGCCAGCCTGGTCTACAAAGCGAGTCCAGGACAGCCAGAGATATTCAGAGAAACCCTGTCTCGAAAAAAACCAAAAAATAAAAAAAAAAAAAAAACAATCTTAGTGAGAAACATATTAATTAAATTCATCTACTTGTGTCCTAAAGGATGACAGTCACTGTAAGTTCTGTCAATCCAGATAGATGTGAAATGCTTTGCAAATGTGACTGAGGTTGTCATGTGAGAAGATTTTGAAGATTAGTAAATATTGTGAAGGCTTTTGTTTGTAATTACCTTACAGGGCCTGGAGAGATAGCTTAGCAGATAAGAGCACTAGCAATTCTTCTAGAGGACCCAGGTTCGATTCCCAGTACATGCACAGTGGCTCACAACTGTTTATAACTCCAACCCCAGGGGATCTCACACCCTCTTCTGGTCTTTTGGGCACTGCACATGCACACACAAAATACTCATACGCATCAAATAAAAATATAAACCAAAAATTTTTATATTACCTTACAAAAGCCCTTTTTAATTGTACTGAAGTCAGGCAAAACATAGTCAATCATCACTGTGTTGTCTTCTCCTTTTAACCTAAAAGACAACACAGAGACTTACAAAAATTTGTAATTGTTAACATCACCTGAAAATCAATTTCCCAACTAACAGATACCATCATACATACTTTGCAATATCCATGTCTTGGTAAAAATCCTGAGACACATAGCACACATCTTCTTTCACTTGATTAATCACATGAGTCTCATCCATAACATGCAGCTGCCTAACCAGAAACAAAAACATACATGACATGAGGGCTGACAAGAAGTTCAACATCGTGATGACACTTGCCTCCGAGGCCTGGCGAGCTGAGCTCATCCCTGGGACCTACAAGTTGGAAGGAGAGAATCAACTCCCACAACTTGTCCTCTGACCTTCACACAGGTAAGCACGTGCACACATACCACACCCCCCACACAAGATAAATGTAGTTTATAAATAAATAAAATGTGGAATGAGAAGCAACTGAACATAACCTAAAAATCATTTAACTGATTTAAGATTGATTTTTATTTTGTGTGTGTGTGGTTTGCTTCCGTGTGTGCCTGTCCACTGTGTGCAGTGTCCACAGAGACCAGAGAAGGAAGGGTGCTGGAACTAGAGGTATGAACAGTCGTTAGCCTACATGTTCATGCTGGGAACCAAACCAGGGTCCTCTGGAAGAGCAGCCAGTGCTCTTAACAATTGAGCCATCTCTCCAGCATCTAATTTATTTCTAGGGCTGGCAAATACACACACACACAAATTAAAAACAAACAGTACATCTATCCTGAGGATGGTTACTAGAGCCTGGGAAGGGTATGTAGGAGGTGGGGTAAAGAGAATACACTTGGGGCTGGAGAGATGGCTCAGCGGTTAAAAGCAATGGCTCTTAACTCTGCCAAAGGTCTTGGGTTCAAATCCCAGCACCCACATGGCAGTTCACAGTTGTCTGTAACTGCCAGGTATGGTGGTGTACACCTTTAATGCCAGCACTCAGGAGGCAGAGGCAGGAGGATCTCTGTGAGTTCAAGGCCAGCCTGGTCTATAAAGTGAGTTCCAGGACAGCCAAGGATACACAGAGAAACCCTGTCTGAAAAACAAAACAAAGCAAACAAACAAAAAAAATGAGAGAGAAAAAGAGATAAGACACTTAATGTACGAGGGGGATTAATTTCTAATGCTCTACAGAACAATAGGACAACCATGGTTCAAAATACTTGAATTTTTCAAAACAGCTAGTAAAGATTTTGAAAATTCTCAATCCAGTGAAACAATATCTGGGGTGATATCCTAATTATTATGATCTGATATAGATAGATAGATAATGATATTGTAGACATGTATCAAAATAATCACATTGTACCCTCTGATTATAAATGATCTTACATGTATTTTTAAATTTTAATGACATATATCTTTAAGATGTCATTTGAATGTATTTATTTATTATGTGTGTGTATGTGCATGCACACACGGGTGTGCCATGGCATGGGTGTCAGAGGCTACAGTAATGAAGCTAGTTCTCTCCTTGGGGATGAAACTTAGGTTTTAAAACTTTCAAGCAAGCACTTCTGAGCCATCTTGCCAGCCCAAAATATAGTTCAGAAAAGCCTTCTCCTGCTCGTCTGCCTCAACTATTTTCTTGTTACACAGATGTGTTTACTTTTAAATTTTTTTATCGCATCATACTCAGAATTTGCATACCTTATTGTATGCTTTTAATAAAATTTTTAAAAAGTTGTTCATAGGAAAATACATACTTTACATAGTCTGTTATTTTTGTTTCAAATATTTTCCTGTGTGTGTTTTTTTTTTTTTTTTGGTTTTTTGAGACAGGGTTTCTCTGTATAACAGCCCTGGCTGTCCTGGACTTGCTTTGTACACCAGGCTGGCCTCAAACTCAGAGATCTGCCTGCCCCTGCCTCCCAAGTGCTGGGATTAAAGGTGTGTGCCACCACGCCCGGCAATGTCTTTTTTTTTTTTTTTTTTGGTATGTGTGTTTATTTTTAAAGTAAGTCATTTGTGAAAAATGGAGTTGAGATGGGGACTCACTATGTAGCCCAAGAATGGCCAATGAACTCACTATGTTGCCCAGGCTAATATTGAATTCTTGATTCTCCTGCTTCAGCCTCCCAAGTGCTGGAATTATAGGTGTGTGCCACTGTGCCCAGCCCTGTTAATCTTAAATCCTTTGGCTTAACCTCTTCTCCCTTTCCAATTTGCTTCTTCTCCTCTGACAGGGGCAGAGAATTAAATATCAGAACACACTGAAATCAAGCCCAACTACTTAGTTCAATAGCACATAACATTCATATAATCATAATGCTGTGAATGCTGTTTACAAGTTTTGATTTTTTTAAACTTACAATTTAAGCAAGTGAAGATAGATTTAACCACAGCAAGAGTAGCATAAAGATCTTATAAACTTGGTAATTAAGAAGAATCACAGCACCAGGAGTGGTGGCATGTGCCTTTAATGTCAGCATGGTACCTCATCCTCCTCAAGTTGAAAGCCAATTATTACCTGTAGGATATGATCTCTTTTAGATGGTTCGTTAACAGTTTTCCACCCACATTTATCCTAAAAGGAGAGAATTCAACTTTGGTTCAGTTATCTCATATTTCATCATAAGCAATAGCATGAAACTGACATAAAATGAGAACTAAAATAATGATTGAATGTAGTTCACCGAATAATGGCTTCTTTTTTCTTTTTGCTTCTGCAGTAAGGAACTATGTGTGTGAAGGAGTAGCCACTGTCTACAATGATGCAGCATAACTCAGAAGGGTTATCTCGGAAATACCTGTGCGCACTGAGAGCACCAGCTGTTAAAAGGATGAGGGGGGAAAAGTGAACATATTAACATAATATGTACTATTATTTTTAAATGATAAAACAAAAAATGTAGCAAACTAAGGCAAACAGCAACAACAACAAATACCTGTCTTTAAGGCAAGTGTGGTGGCACACGCCTTTAATTCCAGCACTTGAGAGGCAGAGACAAGGTGGATCTCTGAGAGTTGCAAGGCAGTAAGGGAGACTCTTTCTCAACACAAAACACACAGCAACAACAAAATCACACAAACAAACAACAACAAAAAAGCCTTTAATTAAAAAAAATTGTTAACTCTTAATACCATTTCTAGCTGTCTTTTTTAGATTTTACTTTTAATTGTGCATATGTGTCTGTGGGTGTGTGTATGTGTTATGTGCACGTGTGCACGTGAGTGCCGGAGCCTGCAGAGACAGAGCACTGGAGTTATGAGTGCTTGTAGTTGCCTAAGATGGGGGCCAGAAGGCAAAACTGGGACCTTTGTAAAAGCAGCAGGCGCTCTTAAATACAGCCATCTCTCCAGGCCCTTTATAGCTGCCTTAAGATCTCAGTGTTTAAACTTCTAAAGTCACACTTATGTGGTGAACAGAAAAAGAATACGGTCTTTTTGTTTGTTTGTTTTTAAGACAGGGTTTCTCTGTGTAATAGCCCTGGCTGTCCTAGACTCACTTTGTAGACCAGGCTGGCCTCAAACTCAGAGATCTGCCTGCCTCTGCCTCCTGAGTGCTGGGATTAAAGGTGCATGCCCAGCTCACAATCTTTTTCTTGTCACTGCTGGTTTCCCTCTGGAAGGAGAGACAGGAGACAGAAGCTAAGTGTACAGAGTAGGCGGGCCTGGAACTCACCACTTTGCCTGTTTTTACTTTAGGACAGGCTATCACTGAGTTTGCTCCAGCCTCCCAAGCTGCCAGAATTATAGGCCTGTGCCACTAGGTCAAAGTAAAGTTCTATGCTTAAAATAAAAATTCTGTGCTTTAGCCAGGCGTAGTGACGCACGCCTTTAATCTCAGCACTTGGGAGGCAGAGGCAGGCGGATCTCTATGATTTTGAAGCCAGGCTGGTCTGAAAAGTGAGGTCCAGGACAGCCAGGGTGGTTATACCGAGAAACTCTGTCTCTAAAAACAAACAAACACATTCAATGTTTTATCTCCTCTGGACCTACAAACTGCCAGCAGTGCTGAGGAACTTGAACTTTGCCCCCCTTTCCTAACCATGTTCATAATTTAACTTCACTAAAACCTTTTAACTCACCATTTACTCTTAATGCTGCTTGGAACTGATATTCTTCAAATAAAATTTCGTTCATTGATTCTTGAATTGAAGTGAAGTTAAAATATGGTTCTGTTATAATAATATTAGTATCCACAAAATCAACCTATGGGAGAAAAAAAAATTCCAAAAATTTTATTATCTACAGTAATTATCATCAAATTTGTTTTATATATATATATATATATATATATAATTGTATGTGTGTATATGAAATAAAGAAATCATATACAAACTAACAAATGTATCTAATCTTCACAATAATACTACTGACTGTAATCCTCATTTAATACATGGACTAAGTCCCAGAAAACTGGAGTATGCTACCCAGGTTCCTACGGTCACTTAGAGCCATATCTGGAACTCAGGGAGTCTAGTTACAATCTTACCTCAATAAAATAAAATTTAACATGGGACAGCCAAACTGTCAAACTGTTAAAGACAGAAGTAAGTGCTGATGTGACTGTGGAGTCACTGCTCCTCTGTTATAACCAGGAGGAAGGCAAGGAGCTTCTAGAGGCCTTTCTGGAGAACTCTTACGTACAGAACTCGACAGTATACACAGAGCCTTGTTTGCTCTCTTATCCTTCGCCTTTTCCACAGTGGCCATTCAAAGTTCAGGTTCTGGACCCAGGGCATCCTCCCAATAAGGGCCCTTCTTTTTTTTTTGGTTTTTCGAGACAAGGTTTCTCTGTGTAACCCTGGCTGTCCTGGACTCACTTTGTAGACCAGGCTGCTTCTGCCTCCCCAGTGCTGGGATTAAAGGCGTGCGTCACCACGCCCAGCCGTTCTTATGGTTCCGATGGTGTCTACAAGCCTAGCCAGAGCTCCTTGTCTTCAGGGTTAGCCTGAGCGAAGGTGAAGGTGGTGCAGGTCTTCCTGGCACAGAGGTGTCTCAGTTTCATTTTTCCCGTGGGCTTCTTTCCTTTCAACATCATGAGAGACTGGAGGAGAATTTTCCCGTATTCTTAAGGTAGACTAAAACTTGTCCATCCTCTCAGCTTGTCTATAGTTACATTATAGTTGTTAAAACCATAAAATTCGGGGCTGGAGAGATGGCTTGGCAGTTAAGAGCACTGGGTGCTCTTCCAGAGGACCCAGGTTCGAATCCCAGCCAGGGGAATCTGACATCCTGTTTAGATCTATAGACATCCTTTATATTACCTCTATGGGTACTACATGCCTGCAGTGCATAGACATATATGCAGGGGAAACACCCATATACATAAAGTAAAATAAATAAATCTAAAAGAATTAATTCTCAGGGATTGGAAAGATAGATCAGTGGTTAAGAGTTCTTGCTGTTTCTCCAAAGGACTGGACTTCAGTTCTCAGCATCCACACCAGGCAGCTCACACAACCGTCTGTAACTCTAGCTGCAAAGGAACCAACACTTTCCATGGCCTCTATGGGCACCTGCACACATGTGACACACACACACACACACACACACACACACACACACACACTATTAATCCTAAAAAAAAAAAAAACATAAAATTCATGTAACAGCCATATATTCAGATGTGCAGGCAAACTTATCTTTCTGTGAAATAAACAGGGTATGATATATGTCTGGTAATAGTTGAAATATCAGGTTGAGGATGTAGTTGAACGATGGAGGGGTTACCTCACGCACAAAAATGTCATGAATTTAATTCTATTTCATAAGGAGAGGAACAGTAAAATCAGGAAGTAAAAATTAACATTGACTTTCACATGGATTATCTGTGCTCCACTTTGTCTTCAACCTGGAGGTTTATTTATTTGCATTTTCTAATATTTAGATCATACTAAGCATGGTGACATATGCCTTTAATACCAGTACTCAGAAGGTAAAGTTTGAGGCTAGTGAGTTCTATATAGCAAGTTCCAACCCAGCCAGGGCTACAAAGTAAGACCCTGGCTACAAAAATAAATAAATAAAATCTAGGAAAATCTATATCCAAGTTCCTTAAGTGCATATAATTATAAGTTTATAAATGTTAACATAAAAGTTTATAAGTGTAAGTCCCCATTTTTCATTTGAATTAAGACACAGAAATAGATTTTAATACATACTCTAACTTGTTACCTGATACATTTCTTTTCCAAAAAGATAATCCCAAACTTGCCTTTGGACATCCCAATTCACCAAGTAGCCCTAAAATAAAAATCAACAAATCCTTTAATTATCAAGAATATTTTAATAATTTTTAAACGTGAGGGTAAGGCTGAGATGGGTCAGGGAATAAAGGAGCTCACCTCACAAGCCTGGTGACCTGAGCTGACCCCCAGAGTGGACACAGAGATCAAAGTGGAGAGCCAACTCTACAAGGCTCTCCTCTGGTCGCACACGCAAGCCCTGGGATGGCATGGGCCTCTGCCCACATCACACACACATACACACGCCCACAAACATAAAAAGAAATCCAATTAACACATCTAAATCACTGAACTCTAGCTCTGAATTGTCCCCTTTTCCTACCTAATGCTGCACGACGGTCAAATCAGTTACAGAGGGGGTGTTCTTTTAAACATCTGAAAGCTTACAATGAACAATAACTAAGATGCCAATGGTTCAAATAGCACGCCAATATATAAGGCATGTATATCATGCAGTTTTAATTAAAATAAAATTCAGTATTCTAGTGAGTAACTGAATAGTGGTTATTTTTACTAAAACAATTAAATTTCAGTTTGTCATTTTAATCAGATCTTAATTATAACAGAATCAAACTTTTCTTAGGCATCTAAAGATATTTTCACTTGTGCCCTGTAGCTCCAGCCTCAGTGGCATCTGCCACCTCTGACCTCTGCCAGCACCTGCCTCACCGGTGGAAGCATGAATGCTGGAGAGATGGCTCACAGCTAAAGGTGCCAGCTGGACATGCCCGACAATGTAAGCATGCTCGCCAGAACTGGCAGTGGGCTCACATACTTTTAACCCTAGCACCCCTAACTGGGGAGATGGAAGGGAACTGAGGCGATCCACCAGAAGCTGAAGAATACCCAGCTGGCCTAGAATACCCAGCACATGAGCCTCCTTCAACAAGGTAGAGAGAGAACTCCAGAAAGCTGTGCTCTGCCCCTACCCCTACCACCACCACCACCACACAGAATTATAGGTTTATAATCCCAGAAAGCAAACATAACTGGATTACCTTTTGAAAAGGAAGGATGTAAAAGAGTCCTGAAGGGTCTTTTATCTCATCAATCTGGTTAGCAGTAAATGTTTTAAGTCGCGCTGTTTTTGATCTGAACTGACAATTGGGAATAACCCTAGACTCGAAGAAATAAAGAATTACCTTCCAAATATTTAATTGTTAAAAAGTACTAGTACGTACTCATCACCCGTATGCTAGAAGACTACTGTACTCACAAACTAGCACTTCTCACTGTCCCTGAGGAGCTACAGCGACCCAAAGGCGTGGAGATCACTAGCTCTGGACTGAACCCTGTCTTTTCTCAAAGGATCTTAAAGAACCCTTGGTGGGCGTGGCCCAGCTGTTGCATACAAAGGGCCTGGAGCTGGGTTTGTTTTCTTTTCTCCTCTTTGTTCTAACTTATTTGGAGAATAAGGAAGCAAGTTTATTGAGAATTAAAGAATTGGCTCTCTGCAGCAGGGAGGGAACTAAAAAATAATTAGATTAGAAAATAAATACAAGTAATCAGCTAAGTATTTTGTAACTGCAAGTTAGTACAGAAGCTGCCCTGTGCAAATCGCAGTGGAGATTCAAAGACATTCCCTTAGCAAGACCGGAAGAGCTTGCTCTCTGGCAGTCCTTATTTCAAGCTGCACTTTTTTTTTTCCAGCTTTAAAGTAGACATTCTTAATAAAGTTTCCAAGAAGCTCGATTCTCAATCAGCACCAGTATGTCACAGAGTAAAAACTTAAGAACTACTTTAAGCCGGGTGTGGTGGCACACACCTTTAATCCCAGCACTTGGGAGGCAGAGGCAGGCGGATCTCTGTGAGTTCGAGGCCAGCCTGGTCTACAAAGCAAGTCCAGGACAGCCAGGGCTGTTACACAGAGAAACCCTGTCTCGAAAAAACAAAAACAAGCAAAAAAAAAAAAAGAACTACTTTAAATGTTTTCCCTGTCTTCTTTGATTTTATTTTCTGTGGTTTTGTTCCGTGAGGCAAGGTGTCACCATGGAGCTCTATGCTGCCTGGAGCTTGATATGTAGACCACACCAACCTCAGACTGCCTCCCCAGTGCTGGGATTAAAGGCATGCATGATGCTGGGCAGATACTACATTTAAAGATGGATGCTGACCTCCATGAGCTTACAATCTGATTAGGAAGACAAATCGCAGCCATTATCATAAATGTATGAATACACACATACACATACCATAATACTGAGATAATACCATAAAAAAGTTGTGCTGGGCTGTAGAGATGGCTGGTTTAGTGGTTGAGAGCACTGGTTGCTCTTCCAGAGGACCCAGGTTCAATCCCCAGCACCCACATGGCAGCTCACAACTGTGTGTAACTCCAGTTCCTGTGTATCTGATGCCCTCACAGCAATGCACATTGAATAAAATTAAAAAAAAAAAAAGGTTGGGCTGGAGAGATGGCTCAGCAGTTAAGAGAGTTAATTGGCTGCTCTTCCAAAAGATCCTGGTTCAAATCCCAGAACCCATATGGCAGTTTGAAACTGTCTACAATGGCAGGCCTGGTGGGGCAGGCCTTTATCCCAGCACTCAGGAGGCAGAGGTCATCCTGGGCTACAAAGTGAATCCAGGACAGCCAGGGCTACACAGAGAAACCCTGTCTCGCAAAATAAATACGTAAATAAATAAAAAGTTGCTTATTTTTAATGTTCTTGGAAGGATGATTTTTAAGATGAGCATGGCTTGGGCTCAGCACTGTGCTGCCTGTAATCCCAGACATTTGGGCACCCGAGGCAAGACCATCCCTTGACCCAGGAGGTGAAAACTGGCCAGTACGACATGGTGAGATACTGTCTCTGAACAGAAACTGGTGGGGCTCAGTTGTAAAGCATGTTCCTCAGGACCAAACTTTGACCCCAGCGACACACAGTTAAACAAGCTTCCCGGCTGTTGATCGCACGGTTGCTTTCTAACATACTTAGCCGATTGCTCCACCGTTTAGCTTGCTTCCCTTCACACACTTTACTTTGCCAACTGTACATGGTGTTTATAAATAAAGCCTAACATTCTTGCACTTTTTCTTCTGAAGTATTTCTAAATAATTCCTTAAGCACTAACAAAATTGCTGTCAACGAATATGAAAAATGACACACACTGATGAAATGTTTTTCAGGAAGTAGCAATATGTTTTCCTAGATTTCTTTTTTATTATATTTTCAGTAATTTAAAGCAACTTCTAATTTTAAGTGTGTTTTGATCACATTCTTCCCTTCCCCCAAGTCCTTACCCTATCCCTACCCACCCAATTTTAAGTTCCTTAACAAAAACCAAACAAAAACTCGATACAACAAAAATCCCCCCCAAAACAAGAAAATAACCCCCTCCCCCAAAAACCCTACCAAAGTATAACCAAACAAAAGCACACGCAAAAAACTGTGGAGTTCATTATGTGGTGGTCAACTGCTCCTGAACATGAGGCCAGTCCTGGAGTGGCTGATGTACCCAGTGTCACTCCACTGGAGACACACACTTATTTTCTTTTCCCTCTTCCAACAGGTATAAATGACAGTTCAGTTAACTTTTACCCCAGTGGCTAGGTTTCTATCCGTTCATCCATCCATTTTTAAAATATATAGAACAAAATAAAATATAGTAAGATAAAACTATCACATCAAAGTTGGACAGGACAAACAAACAGAGGAAAAGAGCCCAAGAAAAGGCACAAGAATCAAATATCCACCCATTCACACACTAGGAATCCTAGGAAAATACTAAACTGAAGCCATAATATATGCTCAGACCTGGTGCAGGCCCGTGCAGGCCTTGTGCATGCTGCTTCAGTCTCAGTGAGTTCACATAAGTTTTGATCATGTGGACTTAGAGGGCCTTGCTTTCTTGGTGTCCTCCATCCCCTCTGGCTCTTAAATTCTTTCTGCCTCCTCTTCCATGGGGTTCCCTGAGCTTGGAGGGGAGGGATGTGATGGAAGTATCTCATTTAGGGCTGAGTGTTCCAAGGTCTCTCGCTCTCTTTATAACCTTTGGTTGTGGGTCTTGATTTCTATTTTTAACAAGAGATCAGGTAGTCAGGAGTGGTGGGTTATGCCTGTAATTCCAGCATGCAGAAGGCTGACACAGGAGGATTGTCATGAGTTTGAAGCAGCCTAGGCTACACAATGAATTCCAGGGAAACTCACACCACATTGTGAGACCCTGTCTCAATAAAGAATTACAAGGGGTAGGAGGTTCAATGGTACAGCACTTGCCTAGCACACACTAGGACCTCCATTCATTTGCCAGCACATTAAAAACAAAAACAAACAAAAATAATCCTGTTCGATGTATGTGCTGTTTACATGCACCTGTTTGTTTATTTATTTTTGTGTATGGCAAGTGCTCCTATGCCTGGTGCTCATGAAAGCCAGAGGAGGGTGTGGGATCTCCTAGGACTACAGTTATGGACAGTTGTTAGCTGCCATGTAGGTGCTGGGAATTGAACCTAGGTCCTCTAGAAGAGCAGAAAGGGCTGTTAAACATTTAGCCATCTCCCCAGTCCCATGTACCTGGTTCTTACTGAAAGAAAAAAAAAACTTAAACAGAAGCTTTATTTTAATAAATGGTTTACATCACCACTGAAGCTGTGAGAATTTGGTCAAGAGCTGAGCTAAGTAATATAGTACTTGCTTATCATACAAGGGTTCAACGCCTAACATTAAAAAAAAAAAACAACAAAAAAAGAATTTAGTCAAATGACCACTTAAACCTGAAGTGGTGGCCCTCAGCTGTAATCCTAGCACTCAGGCGGTGGAGGCAAGAGAATCTGAAGTTGAAGGTCATCCTGGATTCCACATAATGCTACAAGATGGCTTGGGTGTAACTCTGTGGTAGGGTACTACTTATATATGCAAGGTCCTGGGTTTGAGCTCAAGCACTGAGAAACGTCTATTATTTAGGCAAACACATATTTCACAAAAGAACATCTTCTGTTTGTTTTCCAAAAGAGGGTTTCTCTCTGCAGCCCTGTATGTCTTAGAACTCATTTTGTAGAGCAGGGTAGCCTTGAACTCACAGAGATCCGCCTGCCTCTGCCTCCAGGGATTAAAGGCCGGCAATTACAGACAGCTGTGAACTGCCATGTGGGTGCTGGGATTTGAACCCGAGTCCCTTGGAAGAGCAGCCAGTGCTCTTAACCGCTGAGCCATCGCTCCAACCCTACAAAACACACCTTAAGATGCCACTGTAACATTCCTGATTTTATCAACCAGGTAATTCAAGTTTGTTGCCCAATGCCTTCAAACTCTCTCAACTCTTAATGTTGTGCGTTGTACAATTTTGAGAGTTAGAAGCCATTGAGCCTTTTGAGGATCCGATGAAAGCGTATAACAGCGTTCCCCCGAGAAGGTGAACATGCCCAGAACGTTGCCCGCTATTTCTGAAATTTCATAAGCTTTGTCTTTGATTTCCTCGGTCAATCTCAAGAAGCCTATTTCCTGTCTCCAAACGAAACATAAACATACATTCCACTTCCGGAGCCCTGAGGCCCCAAACAGAAATCAAAATTAATTTCAGTGCAAAGCACCAACCCAAGAAACAAACGGAACATCCCTCGACTGAGGCTGGAGCCGCGCGAGGGCGTCTGCGGATCACTCACGTCGGACTGTGAAACCACCACACGGCGTACACGTCCCGTCCCTCGGGAACGACGAACACTTACGAGACATTGTCATGGCTGTAACCTATTTTGGCGTTGTAGGCTCCGTTATCCAGCACTAAGGTCGTCATTTCGGAACCCACCACGCCGCAGCGGAGCCGCTTGTTCCCCCGCCCCCGCTTGGAGCTCCTCTGCTCAGGCTTCTTCCGGTACTCTATGGTTTACGGGGGCGTAGCCATAGCGTACGCTTCCGGTTACCCTGGCAACGGAGTACGCCGGAAGTGGCGGAGCACCCTTGTCTGTCAGCAAGCCCGAGTTTTCTTTCTTTGCTTTTGTTTTTGTTTTTGTTTTGAGACAGGGTTTCTCTGTATATCTCTGGCTGTCCTGGACTCACTCTGTAGACCAGGCTAGCCTTGAACTCTCAGAGATCCGCCTGCCTCTGCCTCCCGAGCGCTGGGATTAAAGGAGTGCGCCACCACGCCTGGGTAGCATCCAGTTTTTCAAACCCATCTTTTTTAGGTAGCAGCGTCTTCCCCCCCCCCCCAATTTCTTATTTTTCTTTACTGCGCACATTGGCGAATGAAAGCTTTTTGTAATCCCCCGCTTACTTGCTCTCTGGGACTTAGTTTATGTATCCTAACTACAAAGGACTTCCTGACATCTGACATGCTCCCTCTTGGTTCTGATTCCCGCAATTAGATATCCTTCCTGTTTGTTTCTGTAAAACGGAGCGCTTGAGTTTCATAATGTTAAAAAAAAAAAAGAATTTTGGAGCTGCGCATGGTGGCACAGGCCTTTAATCCCAGTATTCGGGAGGCAGAGGCAGGAGGATCTCTGGGACTTCAAAGCCAGCCTGGTCTACTTAGTGAGTTCCAGGCCATCCACAGATGCATAATAGAAAGACTCTGCCTCAAAAAAAAGGTGGATGGGGCACTGGAGAGATGGCTCAGCAGATAAGAGCAGTGGTTGTTCTTCCAAAGGACCAGGTTCAAATCTCAGCACCTACATGGCAGTTCACAGCTGTCTGCAATTGCCCAGCGTGATTGCACACACCTTTAATCCCAGCACTTGGGTGGGGACAGAGGCAGGTGGATCTCTGTGAGTTTAAGGCCAGCCTGGTCTACAAAGCGAGTCCAGGACCCCGAGGGATACACAGAGAAACCCTGTCTCTAAAATAAATAAATAAATACTGTTATCACCATCTTTTTAATTTGTTTAATATTTATCTTGAGATAAGGTTTCATGAAGCCCAGGCTGACTTCAAATTTACTATATATAGAAGGATACTCTTGAACTTGGGATCCTCCTGCCTCCTCCTGCCTCCTCCTGCCTCCTCCTGCCTCCTCCTGCCTCCTCCTGCCTCCTCCTGCCTCCACCTGCAGGAGTTCTGCAATTACAGCCCTGTGCTACCTTGCCTGGATTGTGTGGTACTGAGGGAAAAAACCAGGGCTTCATGCATGCTGGGCAAGCATGCTGTTAATTGCACTGCATGCCTAGTTCTCATCATTTTTTTAATATATGATCACTCTCTGTCAACCTGCCTAACTGTCAAACTCCTTCAAATCAGACAGCCTGTCTATTGACAACTCCATTGATTTATATTAAGAAGATATTTTTAAAATTATGAGGCAAGTTAGTATGAAAGCTGAGTTAGATATAGAACTTTAAACTCATGGAGATGGTTAGATAGTAGAATGTTAAAGTCAGGTGCCAAATACATATGGACTGGACATTGGGAATGTATGCTAAGCCATATAACTCTTATAATTGTGGCCTATTTATTTCTGTTGTTTTGTATTGTATTTATAGTTATAAGAGAAAGAACCATTTTTTGGACTGAAAGGGAGAGCTGTTGGGGGGAAAAAGAAATACCTTGAACTAAAAAAAAAGGGAAGAGGATGGGGGGGTTGAGGGGGAGGAAGGTGGGAGGGTGGGACTGGAGGGGGGAGTAGGGAGGGGATTGTGATTGAGATGTCACTTGAAGAAATAAAAAATAAATTATTTTAAAAAAAAGTTAATTAGGGCCCGGCAGTGGTGGTACACACCTTTAATCCCAGCACTGGGGTGGGTGTGGGCAGAGGATCTCTGTGAGTTCGAGGCCAGCCTGGTCCACAAAGCTAGTTCCAGGACAGCGGGGACTACAAAGAGAATCCTTATCTCAAAATCAAACCAAAAAAAAGTTAATTAGGGTGTGAGGATGAAGCTCAATGGTAGAGTGATTTCTTAACATATTCAAAGGCTCTGGGTTTTGATCTCCAACACCATAAACAAGGGAAACCTTCACTGAATGCCTAAAGTTAATTTTGTCCAACATTGTCATTCTTCTATTTGATGCAACTTAATAAAAAGTGATAAGATCTCAGGCTGAGACAGGAGGATCACCTAATTCAGCCCAACATGCGCTACATAGCGAGTTTAAGGATAGTACTACAAGTAGAGTTCTCGTTTCAAAACCAACAAAAGAAAAACTCCCCCAAATACTCCAGTCAAGTAGCACATATCTTTTAAATCTTATGTCTTACAGCAGCCATCATTTCTGTTTGTCTCTCATGCTTAAACCATGCTCTTTCAATCCTGCTTCTCCTTCTGTGCTTCAGTCCTTTCTCATTTAAAGATCATTTTGGATTTCCTCACCATTTACCTGCTTCTAGATCAAGATTTTTCTTCTTTTGTTTTGTTTCAAGACATATTTTCTTTGTGTAGACCTGCTGACCTAGAACTAGCTCTGTAGACCAAGTTGACCTTGAACTCACAGAGATCCACCTGCCTTTGCCTCTCCACCGAGCGCTGGAATCAAAGGCATATGCCACCACTAGCCATCAAAGATTATTCTTGTTCTTGACTTTAGTTATCATTGGATACGATTTTTCCTAAACCAGAATTTCCTATCTTAAATGTTTCCACCACAAAATCTTGAGAAAGTCTTAAAACCAGAAATGTTATTTTCCCATAATTACTTGTTCCACTCACTTTACTCATCTCAGTGTTCCTCCAAACTCCACCCAGTGCTCCAAGCTAGAAACCTCAGTTACTGTCAACTCTTATCCTCCACTAAATCTCTGATTGATCTTGCTTCATCTCTACTGACATTTCTTTATCTCTCACCTGAAATAATCCCACCACCTTGTCAATGCCCTTCCTACCTTCATTCTCTTTTCTCCTCTGACATGAAAGCATAATTATTAGTAAATATTTTTGTAAATCAGAAACATTATTAGCCTCCTGTGATGGATTATATCGACTGTCATCTTGACAGGATATGGAATCACCCTGGAGACAAATTTCCAGGCATGTGGGGGGTTATTCTAGTTCTGTTAATTGTGTTATGAAGACTGTTCTAAATTCCAGACTGATATGATTAATTGCTTTCCGATTCCTGACTAGGATGAATTGACAAATCCTGGCTTTAGTCATTATTTAGCATAAAGTTTGATTGCTGGACCATAGTGTTTTGTCTCAGGAATGAGTCAGTGGCCAAATCAAGGAATAGACCTAGGGGGCTAGCTTTAGGAGTGGAACAGTTTTTGGCAAGGGAGAGGAAAGGGGGAAAAAGGGCAAAACCTGTCTGCAATGTTTGCCATGCGCAGGACTATTAGAGCCCCGTCAGTTATCATCATTAAAAGAATAGTGGACTGAATGCATTTTACATTTTGAGACAGCCATGAGCCTGTGGGAACAAGGAACAGAAGGTTAAGGTTTAAAGGTAATATATTAGAGTGGCAAGTTGAGGAAGGGTGGATGATATTGATTGCTAACATAATCGGATCTAAACTCCCCCTTGAGACAAATCTCTTGGCATCTATGTAAAGGATTTTCTGTATTAGATTGACAGAGATCTGAAGACTAACTCTGACAGACTAAGTGAAAAAGAAAAAGAAAGAGTGAGCTACTCATAAGCGTTCATTGCACTCTGCTTCTTGGCTAGAGATACCATGTGACCCTTGCCTGAAGATGCTGGGACTTAACATGATGGACTGTAATTTGTTAGTGGTAGTTTTTTGCAGACAGGTTTCTCCGTGTAGCTCTGGCTGTCCTGAAATTCACTTTCTAGACCAGGCTGGTCTTGAATTCAGAGATTTGCCTGCCTCTGCATTTAAGATGTGAGCCACCACCTCTAGATTGATGGGCTATACTTTCAATCTGTGAGCTGAAACAAACCCTTTCTCAATTTGCCTTTGTCAGTTTTATTTATTTTTTATCACAGCAATGAGAAAAGTAACTGCTAAATCTCCCCAGATCACTCATCATAGAAATATCCATGGCTCCTTGTGTGGTGGCGCATGGCATGCCTTTAATCCCAGCACTCAGGAGGCAGAGGCAGGCGGAGCTCTGTGAGTTTGAGGCCAGTCTGGTCTACAAAGTGAGTCCCAGACAGCCAGGGCTATTACATTATGAAACCCTGTCTCAATAAAAGCAAAGAGGGGGGAGAAATATCCATGGCTTGTTAATAGCTGTGAAATAATATATATTATATTATCATAATCTCTAAAAAATTATTAGCTAAGTGGTAGCACTTGGGTAATAGAGGCAGGTGGATCTCTGTGAGTTCAAGACCAGCCTGGTCTACATTGTGAGTTCTAAGACAGTCAGGGCTAAGTAGAGAGAGCCTGTCTCAAAATAATTTTTATTACATGTATGTGATGTCCATGCACATGTATCTGTAAAGTGCCTTTATCTGCTGAGCCATTCCCTCAATCATAATTTGCCCTCTCACCCATGTAACAGAAGTATGATAATAAATGCCTATTAACTAGATCTCTAAGGAGGGAAATAAGCCTTGGTTTGTAGTGTTTAGTGATTTTTATTGTGTTTTTATTGTGTAACTAGAATACCATTATCGTCGCTGATTTCAAGGAGTACTGATGTCACCAAATACAAGTCACAGCTGGGAAAAAGTAGACAATTGATCCTTATGAGCAAGTTGAGCCAGCTTCAGCACAAATTGTTCAATAAAAGCCCAGGCTTTCTTCACCCTCACACCTTGCACACGCACTTCCCACCCTTTAACCCAAATAATTTCAAGTGTGCAAATCCAACCTTTCAAGTACAAGTATATTTAAACAATGTGTAACTTTAAATGTGTTTAAGTGTGTCATATAAGTATATGATGAATTCATAACAGATTATGTATGTTCTTATATTAATATTATTTAGCAGTCATAGCAAATCTTTGATCTATGTGCTGATTAAGAGTTTTTTGTTTTGTTTTGATTTTTCGGTTTTTTGAGACAGGGTTTCTCTGTGTAGCCCTGGTTGTCCTGGACTCGCTTTGTAGACAAGGCTGGCCTCGAACTCACAGAGATCCACCTGCCTCTACCTCCCGAGTGCTGGGATTAAAGGCCTGCACCACCACGCCAGGCACTGATTAAATTTTTGTCCACTTCACACAAAATAGAGTGGCCTGAGGAGAGGGCGTCTCAGCTGAGGAATTGCTTCCATCAGAATGGTCGGTGATGCTGGGTGTAGTGGCGCACACCTTTAATCCCAACATTAGGGAAGCAGAGGCAGGCGGATCTCTGAGTTCAAGGCTAGCCTGGTCTACAAAATGAATCCAGGACAGGGTTAGAGAGATACACAGAGAAGCCCTGTCTGGAAACAAACAAACAAGCAAGCAAACAAACGGTCGGTGAGCATGTCTGTGGGGCATTTTCAAGGGCTGATTCTCCAGGGCAGCCCAGCCCACTGTGGGTTCCACCATTCCTGGGCAGATGGGTATGGGTTGTATAAGAGAAGTAGCTGAAAGGCAGAGGAAGCAAGCTGGCAAGCACTGTTCCTTTTTTGTGGTGGTCTCTGCTTCAGATCTTGCCCCCAGGTTTCTGGGTGGAACTCTTGCCAGGGGTTCTCTCAATGTTGGACTATGACCTTGTGGAGCCTGACTGAATCCATCTTGAAAAAAGGATTCCATTTGTATTACGTTTGACTCAGAGCTGACCTCTAGTTCCAGAACAACAACAAAATGTACCCGACCTTGTATTCCAGGGGTGTCCCTCGTCATCACCAGAGAGCTCACTCTGAGAAAGCACCCAAAAAGTCTAAACAAACTTTCTGATGGTCAAGCTGACCTCAGCTGGTTAGTCAGTAACAACAAGCCAATCAGAAATGGACATGACTAGCCACCCAAATGTCATCCAAACATATGGTAAAGAACCTGCTTCTTTGTCTGAGTCTCTATATAAACTTTGTACTTTTGAGTCTGGGGGGGCTCTCAACTCGAACTGCTGTGTCAGTGAGTTTTGGGAGTCCAAGCTCTGAGCTTGAATAAACAACCCTCATGTATTTACATCGGAGTTGGCTCCTAGGTGGTCTTTGGGGTCTAGAGAACCGGGCAGAACAACTTCTCACCCAAATAAATCCCTCCCTCCAACAGGTTGGTTGTGGTCAGCATTTTATCATAAAAACAGAGAGGCAAATTAGGACAATGTTCATTATGTAGGGCAGTTGTATTTGTACCCTTTTCTTTTTTTTTTTTTTTTTCGAGACAGGGTTTCTCTGTGTAGCTCTGGCTGTCCTGGACTCGCTTTGTAGACCAGGCTGGCCTCGAACTCACAGAGATCCGCCTGCCTCTGCCTCCCGAGTGCTGGGATTAAAGGCGTGCGCCACCACCGCCCGGCTTATTTGTACCCTTTTCAAACGTGTACTTTCTTTCTCCTTTTCAGGTCCTATGGTCCAAACCCAGAGCCTTGTGCAGTGTAGCTAAGTGCTCTGCTACTGAATTTAAAATTTATAGTTTAGCTGGGTGTGGTGGTGCACTCCTTTAATCCCAGCACTCGGGAGACAGAGGCAGGTAGATCTGTGAGTTCAAGGCCAGCCTGGTCTACAAAGTGAGTCCAGGACAGCCAGGACTACACAGAGAAACCCTGTCTTGAAAAACAAAGCAAAACAAAACAAAACAAAAAAATTAAGTTTACAAATTAAATGTAAATTACTAAACATGTAAATTAATTTTAAAGCACTACTAAAATTATACCAGTTTGAGGTACTGTGCATTCTTCTCTATCAAAGAAAGGCAAATGTGAAATTATTGTCATTCATTGTCCACAATGAAACTGTAGCCATAACTAGGACAAGGGTCCTTTAACAGTTACTATTTTAAAAAGGAACTTTTATGATGTTGTTCTATCCTCAACGTTAGATCACCAACCATTTATCGCTGTGAACGTTCACACTTCAGTGCTTTGTCACCCGCATCCCATTTGCTTAAATCACTCCTTCTTCCTAATGAGTTACTAATAGCTCCATTCTGTTGTGTGTTTTCTGAGTACTTCAGCTTTATTAACTTAATCGATCCTTACATCTTTGTGAGGGCTTATGCTATCCTGGGCTCAGAAAGACTCGGTACCTTTCCTTTCCCATTGCTGTGTAAAATTCTGCTTTTGGATCCTTTTCCCTAGCAGGGTTCCTTTGCCTGGACACAGTGGAAGAGGAGGCACTTAGTATTCATTTGATTTGAGGTACCAAGGTAGGTAGCTAAGCGGGGATGCCTGTGTGTGTGTGGGGGCGGGTGGGGTGGAGCAAGTGGGTGGGAGGGTGGGACTTAGAGGAGAAGAGGGAATGGGGCTGTGATTGGGATGTAAAATTAATGAAGGAAAAAAAAATTGTGCCAAGCTGTTTTTCTACCCCAAGTCTTGGATTTCAGAGTCAGTTGCTTTTCTTTTTCTTTCTTTCTTTCTCTCTCTCTCTCTTTCTTTCTTTCTTCCTAGCAAATTAAAGTGGCTTGTTCATCTTTGAAATCATTCCTCCCAAAGAAAAACATGATCGTTCGTTCCTAGGTGTGGCTGAGGAAAAAGTTCTATTGTAGATATGAGGAAGAAAACAGGCAGACACATCTGGAAGTGTCCAGAGTGAACCAGGCAAATAGACTGACAGGAACAGAAAACTGAACCATGCCATAAGAGGAGAGGATTGAGGGGAGAACGAGAGAGAAGAGGGAGACAAGCAGACCAGGAGGATCAAGAGACCACAGGGTGGCTGAAATGGCTGAGGTTATAAAGGGATCACGCAGGGGGAAGGAAAGCTACACTCAGCCCTTGGGTTGGAGAGCGGGGTTAGAGCAAAAAGTGTTGTGAGGACCACGGGGACAGAGTGAGGCTTATCCTGGGTTTCTTGAGACCCAGCAACCGCCACTGTAAATCTGCCTCTGAATGAATCTTTCTGGTGTCTGTGTTCTTGAAATGCTTTGTTTCCTTCTAATAACGATAACAAATAGTAACACCAGCATCTAGAAGTTCCCTACACTCTCAGCACTTAAAAAAATGTGCATAATCTCATTTAGTCCTCACAAGTTACAGAAGTTAGATACCATTGTCTCCTATAGGTGAGATAACAGCCTGGAAAAGCCATCCAAAAAAAAAAAAAGAAAAGAAAAGAAAAAAAAATCTTGCCCTAATCGATAGACACAACAAAAGGAGCCAGAGGAAATATTTGAGCTAGAGTCAAGTGATGGAACTCAGGGTTTTGGTCCTGTGACCCTACATACCCACTAGGACTGGTTTTTACCTTTTTTGTTTAGGCAACCCTAGATTTATTAAATATCCAAAACATGTTTATTGGGGTGGTTTTCCATTTATCTCAGGGTGGTTTTTAATCTGCTTCCTCCAGAAGGAACATTCTTCTGTCCCTTAATCCTCTTCCTAGAGGCTGGCAGAGAATCAAACATCCAAAACAGGAAAGGACTCCTTCCTTACCCAGGGCTAAGGCCTGTGGTGACCCTACAGCAGTCCCAGCTAGGAGTTAGGGCTCTGCAGCAGGAGCTGCTTCTTGTTTTCCCTCTCTCCTTCCTGGAGAGGCTTGGAGGCATTCCTTTGAAGAGGTGTGTTCTTATAAGGAGGTTGTCACTACCAGAAAACCCCAGATATTTTTAAAGACCTTGTTTTATAGTATATGAGTAAATGTTAAAGGGAATAGTCAAGCCACACACTATTTTTTCCCATTTTCAACGGTGGGTCTTTCTTTCCCTCACTCCCTCCCTTTCCCCATTTCTCCCTCTTCTATTTTGTTTTGTTTTTCAAATAATGTTGCCAGGTATGGTAGCACACACTTTTTTTTTTTTAAAGATTTATTTATTATGTATAGTGTTCTGTCTGCATGTATGCCTGCAGGCCAGAAGAGGGCATTAGATCTCATTATAGATGGTTATGAGACACCATGTGGTTGCTGGGAATTGAACTCAGGACCTCTGGAAGAGCAGCCTGTGTTCTTAATCTCTGAGCCATCTCTCCAGCCCTTCTCTCTGGTTTTTGGTCTCTTCTTCTCTCAATGTCCTCAAACTCCAGGTCCAAATAGTCCTTCTGTTTCAAAGTCCTACAGGCACACAGAGCTATCCATACCCCTCCACCCTGCTCTTCCAAACAGGTCAGGTTGTTAGATTGTTCATCAACTGTCTCCCAAACCCATATACCTTCCTGATACACCCGAAGGAGATAGTGCAATTTCTTTTCCTTTTGTAGACATAACTCTGTGGTCACTTTTGTCTTTGAAAAACACTGAGCTGTGGCTGGGTGACATGGAAGCACAGAATGTAATAGTTTTTCCTATTTCAGCAATTTCCTTTTTTTTAATATAGAAAATTTCAAATGACATTTACATATGCATTTACTTAAACACAACAACCTAGCCAAGTAGATAAGCTGATTACCTTATATTGTTTTTATACCTCAGCTGTAAAACTTCCTACTTTATTTTTATTTTTTTCTACCTAATTTTGAAAACAATCCTGATATATATCCATATCTGAGTTAGCCCAAGGTTCAGGAGTTACCTGTATCTGCTTATAACTTTTAAAAATACCGATTAAAGAATGAATAGTTAGGGGCTGGAGAGATGGCTCAGTAGGTAAGAGCACTGGTTGCTCTTCCAAACGACCAGGGTTCAAATCTCAACACCCACATGACAGTTCACAGCTGTCTGAAATTGTTGGGTGTGGTGGTGCACACCTTTGAGCCCAGCACTTGGCAGAGGCAGGTGGATCTCTGTGAGTTCAAGTCTAGCCTGGTCTACAGAGCAAGTCCAGGACAGCCAGGGATACACAGAGAAACCCTGTCTCCAAAAAAACCCCCAAATCCCCCAAAATGAATAGTTATTAACTATTAGTATTTAAACACATCAACCTAATAGAACTTCCTCTAGCTTTTTTCTTTTTGTGTTAGTGCACTCCAAGCCTTATGTATGGAGGATAACATTCTGTCATTGAACTACCCAGCCCTTTGCACATTTGTTTTGTTGGGCCAAGATTTTACCAAATTCTCAGTTCTGGCTGTGAACTGGTCTTCTTAGTAGCTAGAGTTACAGGCACATTCTGTCATGCATTTAAACTTTTTTGTTTGTTTTGAGACAGGGTTTTTCTGTGTAGCCCTGGCTATCTTGGAACTCACGCTGTAGACCAGGCTGTCCTTGAACTCACAGAGATCCGCTTGCTTCTGCCTCCTGAGTGCTGGGACTAAAGGTGTGTACCACCACTGCAGTTTTAAAATTAAGTTTTCACATGATTGCTAACTTATGTTTGACATTGGGTTCATGTCCATATAAAACAAGCATATCTCAATTAACCAGAAGATAACCTTTTGGATATATGCTTTTAAAACCAGAATGATCCAGGCTCGGCGTGGTGGCGCACGCCTTTAATCCCAGCACTCAGGAGGCAGAGGCAGACAGATCTCTGTAAGTTCGAGGCCAGCCTGGTCTACAAAGCGAGTCCAGGACACCTCTTACTGCTGCTACACAGAGAAACCCTGTCTCAACCCACCCCCCAAAAAATCAGAATGGTCCAAAAAATGTTAAAGATGGAGTTAAAGATTAATTCCAGCAATCTCTTTCCTAAATTTTACTTACACGTGTGCACTATGAGTGCATGTAAACTAAAACTTCTAATGTAAGGAGGGACTTGCTATAACCAGAGCTATTATGACTCTGTAAGAAGTCCTGGGCAGAGAAAAGGTATCCGTGGGTGTTGTCAGTTTGAAGTACATAAGACTATCCAGTCTGTACTGTGCACTGTGTTCAGAGACTGACCGGGGCCTCAAGAATATAACTTCCTCATGTTCTGTTGCTCTATATTGTTTGTTCTAGTCCAAAATCAGGACAAACCAGGAGGTTCAGAATGCCCTCCCCCGCCACAGGAGCTTTTGATTTGTCAATCCAGTGTTGTTTTTAACATTTATTCCTCTGTAAATACAGCTGATTTCCACCTACAATTAGTTTTAAGATAAGAAACTCTAGGTCAGTCAAAGAAAGGGGTTGGGCCTGGGTATAAGGAATGCTGTCTTACTGGAGCCCAGGGACTGAGAAAAGGTGGAGTCCAGTGGATGAGTCACCTGGCCAGGGACAGAACATGGCCAGCTCTAGGCAGCCTTCTCCAGTCTAGTAAGGCTCTGAAGTACAACACATGACTGCCATGCCAGCCCCCAAGTAGGAGTCGGTCCCATGATAGGCATTTTTATAACGAGCTGTTATGGATAGTATGTCCAAGCAGTTCAATTTTTGCTTTGTAGTTATTTTTAAAACTTGATTCCTTTTTTCAAAGAGAACTGTTGGTATGTAGATCATGATGCCCTCAGACTTAGAGCAATCCTTCCTGCTTCTGTCCCCAAAGTACTGAGATTACAGATCTGTGTGTCACCACACCCAGCTTGATTACTTTCAAATACCTCAGATTGCTTTCATCCAAACATGGTATTTGTGTTAGCAAATTCTTGTTTGCTAAACTGGCATGCTTCATGTATTGTTAACTTTTATTTATTTATTTACTTATTTTGTTTTTTTGAGACAGGGTTTCTCTGTTTAGCCCTGGATGTCCTGGACTCACTTTGTAGACCAGGCTGGCCCTGAACTCACAGCCATCCACCTGCCTCTGCCTCCCAAGTGCTGGGATTAAAGGCCTGCTCCACCACGCCCCACACATTGTTAACTTTAATATGGGGTTCCCCCCCACCTCAAAGAGCTGCACTGCCTATCTGCCAACTATTTATGAAATATTTTAGTGATTTATTTCTTTTCCAAAAATGGACTTCTGCAACAAGTGGCCAGCAAGTATGGTCCAGACATACAAACAGTACCTACTAGGGCCCCTGTTAAACCATGTCTGAGAGCAGACACTATATCTTAAAGATGATTTAAGTGAGGCTAAATGGCTGGGAGAGCTGGCTTAGCAGGCAATATTCTTGTCTTGAAGCATGGGGACTTGAATTTGAATCTTCAGAACCCACATAAAGCCAGGTGTCTGTAATCCCAGGGCTCTTTAGGCAACATGTGAGAGGCAACAAGACACTATCAAGAACATCTCAGGAGAGCCAGTTGCCCTGGAGTTTGCAAACAGCTGCTAATGAACAGGTAATAGAAGATGAGGTCTGACACTCCAGGACTGTTCTCTGACCTCCACTTGTATGCGCAAAATCACATAGGAGTTCATACACATACACAAAGTGAAGCTAACAGTGACAATGATCTTTCCAGGTTAACAGAGCTAGCAAAATATTAGAACCAGGACTTCAGTTTGTAAGTTCCATTTACATCTGTTCTTTCCTCCATGGTGGTTTGGGCATCAAGCTCGGATCATCAGGCTTGGATGACAAGTGGTTTTTCTGACTGAGCCATTTCACTGGCTCTAGACTTTCTAATTTCTAGGTCTTTGGATAGATTCTGTTAAATATGACATACTGGCTGGGCGTGGTAGCGCACGCCTTTAATCCCAATTCAACGGAGGCAGACGCAGGTGGACCTCCGTGAGTTCAAGGTTAGCTTGGTTTACAGAGTTGAGTCCAGGACAGCCAAGGATACACACAGAAACTCTGCCTCAAAAAAAACAACCCCCCAAACCCCACCCCTAAAGACATGCTGTCCATTTTTACTTCCTTTAGGGTTAGAGTAACTAATGGAAACATTAAATTACAACCGTTAGCTAAGGGAAGGATCTTGGCAAAAGAAAAGAAACTGAGGTAATAAACTGACATGGTCAAAAGAGCAACGCAAGCAGAGCTGTTTGTGGAGCAGAAAGTTGAGTTGGGAGGAAATGAAGATGACGTGAAAGAGAACGTCAGTGATGGAGGCACAGACAAGATTAGAGAGAGCTGAAGAAAGGACGGAAGTCCAAGCAGCTCCTGTGGATGGGAGCCAACGGATCCGGCTGAATCCCGGCAGCCAGGGGAGCCCAAAGTGGGCAGGGCTGGAGATTTCGGGAACTCCCACAGGTCCCGCCCACGTCGAGCTCGCTCCGCCCCCGACTCCTCTCCCCGCCCCCGGTCTCTTAGGTGATGCTGCAGCCAAGATGGCGCTGGCGGCGGCCGCGGCGGCCTGAGCGCCATGCTCCGGGATCTCGGCGGCAGTTGCGGCGGCTGTGGCCTCGGCCAGGGCCTCGAGTCTCTCCCGGAAGCGAGCGCTCCGGCGCCTCTCCACCGGCCCGGTGAGGCGGGACCGAGAGGAGAACGCCGCCAAGAGAGGAGGCTGTGAGAAACGGCGAGAGAGCGGCGTCCGAGCCCGGCGGGCACCATGGCTGGGATCATCAAGAAACAGATCCTGAAGCACCTCTCCAGGTCAGCGAGCGCGCGGGCCGGCCCCCTACGCTAGCGGCCGGGTCTGGGGTGATGCAGGTCGCGGGGACCCGGCTCTCCCTTTCGCTGGTGGCACCCTCGGCCGGCCTCACTAGTCATGCGGAGGGCGGCGGGTCTCCGCGGGCCGGGGTCTCCGCGGGGCCCGCCCCGGCGCCGGGGCTGATGACGTCCCCGGCGCCACCCAGGACCTGGGTACTTGGGGTAGGCTGAAACCGGGTCGGGCTCGGAAGCGCCCGGGGTTCGGAGCAGAGCGGTTCCGTTAACCCGAGGACTACTGGTGTGTGTGTGTGCGTGTGTGTGCACTCTCGGGGCTGAGGCTGCCTTCCCAGCGAAACGTTCACCTTGTGATTGTTCTCGCTTGTCCCCTACCTGGCATTCCCGCTCGGATGCATGGGCGGGTGTGCTTGTTTGCACAGCTAGGATTTGTTTTAGGCAAATAAGCAGAGTTCTTGGCGTTGGCGAGTTCTTTATGGACTCATTCAGTCGCGCATCGTTCTTGCCTGAAGAGTTTTCTTATTTTTGCTTCCGAGACCCTTTAATTCAGGGAGTTAACGTCTCTGGCGTTGAAACCCAAGACGTGTTATTCTTTCCATTTCATAACATAGTTTTAGTTAGAAACATGACTCAGTAAACTGGCAGTTTATTACTGCTGTCGGCTTCTCCATATTTGTCTGAAGACAGAGGCTAAATGTAGGATCCTGTTCCAAGTTGGTGACAAGTAATTCCAAGCTCTTGGTTAGGATCTCTTTCTCAACTCTTGTTATATGGAAGCTAATGAATGCTTTTTAACTGATCAAAGGAAGGTACTCAGGTATAATGATAGACTTGCATAGTAAACGTAAGTCTTCATTCTCCGGATTTATTTATATATATTCCCGGTGATACATTGAGAACATATTGAACAAAAAACAATACTATGATTCAGCAGATATTTCCCTGACATTAATTATATCGAATAAGATTTAACACATATAGTATGTATGCGTAAAGTCCTGAGCTGTAGCACAGTTAGTGACCATGTATTTGATTCTTAATATCACTAATTACAGTGTGTGTGTAGATGTGTACTTGAAACAGGTTATGTAGCACAGGCTGTCCTGTAACTCATGACAAATTACAGGCTGTCCTCAAGCTCATTGTCACCCTGCCTTAGCTTCCTGAGTACTGAGATTGCAGGTCTGTGCTACCATGCCGTGTTGGAAACATTCTTGTAAAATTGTATAGATAGTGCAATACTGAGCCATATTATTTTGAAAGAAAGTTTTGTGGGTTTTTTTTTTTTGAGACAGTGTCTCTCTGTATAGCTTTGACTGTTCTGGACTCACTCTGTAGTCCAGGCTGGCTTCGAACTCACAGAGATTGACTTGCCTCTGCATCCCGAGCTCTGGGATTAAAGATGTCCTCCACCATGCCCGGCTTGAAAGAAAGTTTTATCTCTTTAAAATAATGTCTATTACTTAGGTGAAGGCTGCTTCATCAGAGATACACTTCACCCTTCCCTATATTTAGTTCCATAAGGAAATTGAGATCCACAAACACTGACTTGATTGCCTGTTTCTCTCCCAAGTATAATGGCACTGTACCACTCTGTGTGCCTGAAGAAAATCTAATTCAGTCGATAAGTGCCTTAGGGCATTATCCTTTAATATAAGTCCATTTGGGAGTAACTCTTAAGAGCAGCAGTGTAATGGCTTACTTTACCACATAGATATCATCCACATACTTAGAGCTAAATCCTTAGGATTACTTTGTAATCTTCATGATTTCTTACACCTGTGTGGTAAATAGTATGGAGCATTTCTCTTTTAAATCAGAAAGTTTTTTAAAACAATAGCATTTCCTTTCTTTTTAATGGAGAAATCATTTGCAGTTTATTTATTTATTATATGTTATTTTTATTTTAGTTTTTTCCAGATAGGGTTTCTCTGTGTAACAACAGCTCTGGCAGTCCTGCGTTGGCTTTGTAGACCAGGTTGGCCTCAAACTCACAGAGATCTTCCTGCCTCTGCCTCCCAAATGCTGGGATTAAAGGCGAGCGCCACCACGCCCATCCATTTGGAGTTTGTTTTAAAGATTATTGTATTTTTACATTTGTGTTCAAGTGTGCACATATGTGTGTGATTAGCCTGTGTATGGAAGTCTGAGGACAACTTGCAGATGGTAGTTCTCACCTACCACCATTTTTTGTTCTGGAGATGGAACTCAGTTTACCAAGCTCAGTAGAGTGCTGACCCATCACACAAGACACCCTGGGATCAATCCCTAACATCTTATAAACCTTATATGGGGTGTGATACGGATAGTCTGAACATTCAGGAGGTGGAGGCTTATCAGGCCAAGATCATCTTTAGCAACATAGCCTGGATTCCTGGGGTACACTGGGGGGAGGGTTTGGTATCTGTTTGGAGAAGAATTAGGAAAATGTCCAGGTCCTTACAGGCTCTCCTGTAGCAACTCTTCCAGAAGGAAGAAGTCTGTCTAGTGTCTAGAAAAATAGAATGCTCACTCTGAATGAACTTTAATACTGTAAGATTGAAACTAGTAATAGTGGAGGTGGGGTGATACTTTTGAAGTTGGCATATTGGAAAAGTGTGGAAGAGGAATTGTTTTATAAGAGATTGACACATACTTTATACTTTAATTAATTACTGACTAGTTTGAGTATTATGAGTCCATATCTGTTTTTTGCCTAATGTTTCTTTACTAAGTGCCTCTTGCGTTAGTGAAAAGTTTGTATACTTGACTGATCAGAACCAACTATGGGGGTGTGAAGAAAGACAGGAAGAGGTTAGAAGTAATATTTAAATATATTTTTTAAGAGAAATGAAACAGGAAAAGCCTTTCAAGGAGAAACTACCCAGATATTTTAGATTAGAACAGGGTACGTTGATGGTAGTTACAGGGGAACCCTTTTTTTTTTTGTATAAGGGAATAGGAGGGTCTTTAAAATGTTTAAACAAATATAAGAAAGGAAGAGCGAGCAGGAACTACCTTTTGTTTCACCTTTAGACATTCTTATTTGTTACTCTGTGTGCTTGCAGGGATATAATATGTACAGGGACAAAGGATACACATTTAACTAAGCTGGGACCTGAAACGTGATAAGAAAGATCCAAGTACAAACTCTTCCTGTCTCTTAGCCTCAGGACATAGTGTATTTCAGAGTTTTCTGGAGATTAGTTCGCCTGGTAGACTGTACCTCATGGGGTGGGGTCTTTGTCCTGTTTGAAGCGCTGGTATTTTGTCTGGTGCCATTTGGAGATGGTTTGATTATTGTAACTTGGAAGGTTGTCACCTGGTAGGTAGAGGCCAGGGATACTGCCAGACATTATCAAATGCACAGCATGTACCTCTAAAATAAAAACTCACCCATTCCAAATGTCAGCAGCCGAAAGGATGAAAAACTGGTTTAAAATATGTAGATGTGTATCAAATGATTGAGCTAGATAACTTTGCTAGCTAAGGTTATTTTGTCTGCAGACAGCAGAAATGTGTCTATTTAAGTAAAAAGGGAAATGTAGTTGAAACTGTTGGGTGGATCCAGATTCACAGGAAGATCTGACCACAGACTCTGAGGCAGGCAGAAGCCTGGGAGGCAGGCTCCTTGAATCTCCCCGAAGATGCCTTAGGCCTTCATCTTAGAGCAAGGCCTTCCAGCTTCAGATCTTAGACTAGACAGTTCTTTGCTGTGGAGGACTATTACACGAAGTGTGCAGTGTTTAATATTTCCAGGAATTTCCAAAAGTTTCCCAAGGGATAAAACCGCTCCTGATTGAAAATTGCAACTTTGGAGTACTGAACTATTTTTCAGGGCTCTTACTCTCAGATCTTTCCTGCCAAGTTTTAAATTCTTGGGAGAGAAAATCTTTAGGGCCCAGTTCTAGCTATTTATAGATCAATTTGTGGTGACCTTTCTACTGCTGTCAAGAGACAAGATAACTAAGTCAACTTGTAAAAGAAACCATTTAAAAAATAAAAAAAGAAACCATTTAGTTGGGGATTCACATATTGAGAGAGTGAGTCCAGAACTGTCATGTCAGGGAGCATGGCAGTCAGATGTAACACTGGAGGAGTAGCTGAGAGCTTACATCTGCTCCACAAGCAATAGGCAGAGAGAGCTAGCTGGGAATAACAAAGTCTCCCTCCCCACCAGTGACTTACCTCCTCCAATAAGACCACACCTCCCAATCCTTCCCAAACAGTTCTACCAACTCAGGACCAAGCATTTAAATATAGGAACTGGGCTGGGGGAGCATTACCATTCAGACTATCACAGACAGATAAGATCTGGTTATGGAATTATTTTGAATCAAGATTGCTTCTCATTTTGGTGTCAATAATAGACTTAAATAAATTAGATTTGTATGGACCTCATTTGCTATGTTAAGGAAATTGAACTTCATACCTGAGGGTGGGTGACTGCTAATAGGTAATTCTAGCTAATAGAAGGAGGTAGTTAGTAAAGTCTTGTTTGTGGAGTCTAGGTCCAGGAACAATATCTAAAGGGGAAATACTGCATCTATGAATGGACTTGGAGTAACTTATATATTGGAAGGATGCTGATATCCTTCAGAACCAAATAACTGTCTATTGCTCTGTGTTTAGAGAACCAGGTTTGGACAGGTTCTGGGTCTAGGCCAGCTGTAAGGATAGAAGTAGGAGAGCCAACCTGAGTGTCTCAGTCTGAGTTGTTTTGTAAACCAAGGGGAAGGAGCAGTTTAAAAGGGTGATTGCAGGGCTGGAGAGATGACTCAGTGGTTAAGAGCACTGATTATTCTTCCAAAGGATCCAGGTTCAAATCCCAGCACTCACATGGCAGTTTGAAACTGTCTGTAATGTCTGGGCGTGGTGGTGCACGCCTTTAATCCCAGCACTCAGAAGGCAGAGACAGGCAAATCTTTGTGATTTCAAGGCCAACCTGGTCTACAGAGTGAGTTCTAGGACAGCCAGGGCTGTTACATGGAGAAACCCTGTCTGAAATGGGGAGATGGGTTGTGGGTAAAGTATTTGCTGCACAACCATGAGAACTAGAGTTCAAATCCCTACCACCCATATAAAAACCCTGTTCAGCAGCATATGTCTTTAATCCCAGGGCTAGGAAGGTGGAGACAGGAGGCTTCCTGGAGCTTGTTCTTCCAGTGTAGCTGAACTGGTGAGCTCCAGGTTCAGTGAGACAGTCTATCTCAAATGGTAAAAATGAGAGAGATTGAGGAAGACGTCAGCTGTTAACCTCTGGCCTGCACATCTGTTTATCCGTGTACAGACACCTGCACAAAGTTACCTTCTCACATGTGTTTATCCATATACAAACACCTGCATAAAGTTATCTTCTCAAATATGTCACTGTTCAGAGACTAAATTGTCACATGCTTTCTTGTTTGTTTTGAGGCAAGGTCTTGGTATTATAGCACAGCCTTGCTTTGAACTCTCTAACAGTTTTTAATTGTGTGTGTAGGTGTATGCATGCCATGGTGTGCATATGGAGAGATAGAGGACAACTTGTGGGAGTTGGATTTCTTCCATGTAGGTCCTGTGAACAGAACGCAGGCCATCAGGTTTAGTGGCAAGCATCCCCTCTCCGAGCCACCACATCAGCCCTTGGTTGGGACTCTTAATCTTTCTGCCTACAGCTTCCAGTGCCAAGAATCAGGCTTGAGCCTTGACCCCTGGCCCACATTTTGTGATAAAGCTTGACAGTTTGTAGGAATATGTGTGTTTCAGGTCCTGAGTGCATGCATGCGCAAACACACACACACACCCCACATGTTGACCATTACAAATGCAAGGATGATTTTAATTGACTATATTCTGGTTTAGGAAGCATAAATAGCATTTTTAGCCTATTTCTTTCTTTACTTTTTTTTTTCCTAGACAGGGTTTCTCTGTGTATCTCTGGCTGTCCTGTACTCACTCTGTAGACCAGGCTAGCCTTGAACTCACAGAGATCTGCCTGCCTCTGCCTCACAAGTGCTGGTATTAAAGGCATGCACCACCACGCCCGGCTAGCCTATTTTTAAACTATACTGCTGTATGAAATTTGTGATACTTCATTTACTTTGATCAGGCAACTGAGAGAAAACTGAGTTACTTTTTGGATTACAAATGAACTTACATTTATAAGATTTTAAGGTTATAAAAGTATTTTTTTTGTTTTGATTTCTTCTTTTTTTTTGGTTTTTTGAGACAGGGTTTCTCTGAATATCTCTGGCTATCCTGGACTCGCTTTGTAGACCAGGCTGGCCTCGAACTCACAAAGATCCGCCTGCCTCTGCCTCCCAAGTGCTGGGATTAAAGGCGTGCACCACCACCTCCCGGCGATTTCTTCTTTTTTTGAAACAGGGTTTCTCCGTGTAACATAGCCCTGGCTGTCCTGAACTCACTTTGTAGACCAGGTTGGCCTCGAACTCAGAGATCTGTCTGCCTCTGCCTTCCAAGTACTTGGATTAAAGGTGTGTGCTACCATGACTGCCATAATTTTTTATGGTATTCATTTTAATGTAATCCCTAGGAATATTGTATGTTGACATTAGCTATCTAGTTTATTAACAAGTCAGTTACTGAGTGCTTGCTTCATATGAAACCCTGCTCTGTAGTCCTGAGACAACAGCAGAAAAGTAGAAATTCCTACACTCACAGGGTTTACATTTTAATCAGCGGATGGGGTAATCGATACACACTAGGCACGTCACAGTGTGGGTTAAGTGCAGTGTAAAAAAGTAACAGAAGGGGCAGGAAGATAGGGATGGGGTGTGTAGTTAGTCCTACATCAGTGATA
>CAJQZJ010001638.1:6608843-6619635 GCA_907164525.1 Lophiomys imhausi
CACACACACACACACACACACACACTGCAGAGTCAGGGGTTGAAGGCTAGCCTGGGTAGTGTACACACACACACACACACACACACACACTGCAGAGTCAGGGGTTGAAGGCACACAACATGCACACACACGCACGCACTAGGTCCAAAAAAAAAAAAAAAGAGAGAAAAAGACAAAAACATAATGCTAGTGACATTATACCCCTCATTACTTAGCTAGCAGTGATAGAACCGTTAATAAGCTTGTTTCCACTAGCTGCTCAGCAGTTACATTGGCACAGTGTCCTGTGTACTGGCACGATGGCCTGTTTTCCATTCTTGCCTGTCTTGATTCCATGTAGGCCTTTAGAAATCTGAATTTCACTGCAGAATTGCCAAACTTAGAAACTTTTGAAGCTCACTTTAGTGTAGTGGCAACTAAAGTTTTTTTGTTGTTGATGAAGATATTCATGGATGGTTCTGCTTTTGCATATACACATAGTAAAGTGTGTCTGGAACAGGCACTCAGGAGGTAGTTACAACCTTGATCTGCTGCGTTCTCTCCATTGCACCTCTTTTTTTTTTTTTGGTTTTTCGAGACAGGGTTTCTCTGTGTAACAGCCCTGGCTGTCCTAGACTCACTTTGTAGACAGGCTGGCCTCGAACTCACAGAGATCCGCCTACCTCTGCCTCCCAAGTGCTGGGATTAAAGGCGTGCGCCACCAACGCCCGGCTGCCATTGCACCTCTTGAACATATTGTTTGCTCTGGTCAGTACTTACCTTATGGAAGATGAAGTATTATGATTGTATTCTATTTTTTAGCTGTTGTCTTTATTTTCTATGTATGGGTGTTATGTTTGCATGTCTGTCTGTGAACTGTGTGTGTGCCTAGTGCCTATGGAAGCCAGAAGAAAGCATCAGGTCTTCTGGAGCTGGGGTTATAGATGGTTCTGACCAGCAATATGGGCGTGGCCAACTGAACCGGCACCTTCTGAAAGAGTAAGAAGTGCTCTTAGCTGCTGAGCTCTCTCTCGCCAGCACGGTATTCTAAGTTTAAACCATTTTTTCTATATTATTACTCAGGTTATTTCCAGGTTAAATTAAAAAAAATATTTACCTCTGCATGTTTTTCTTTTCTTCCCATTCCTTGGGATGGACCTAGTACATGCTAAGCAAGTGCTTTACCAGTGAGCTGTATCCCCAGCCCTTTAAAGTTTATTTCTGTTTTTGAGACAAGGTCTCACTAAGTTTACCAGACAGGCAGGCCTTGAACTCACTGCATCCTAGGCATGTCTTGAATTTGCTTAGACTCTGGGTAGCTAGATTACAAGCTTGTGCTACCGGACCCAGGTTAGCTCCTCATTTCAATCAATCATGATTCTTTTCTATTAAATTACCCTTCCTTTTATAGAGATTTATCTATCATATGTGTTTCTCCTCTGTATGTGGACATACAGCATGTGTCTGGTAACTGTGGACCCAGAAGAGGCTTCAGATTCCTGGAACAAAGTCAAGATGGTCTGAGCTGCCATATAGATAGGCACAGGGAGCTGAATCTGGGTCCTCTGCTCTCATTACCCAGATTTATTAGTTTTGGTGTCATTTTTTTGCAACTAAGTGTTCCTTTTTTTCCCTTCTGGTCTTACAGTTCTTTATCCTTAGCACTGTTATCAAAGATATGCTAATCTTTCTTAATTTCTTGTTAAATCTTCTAATGGTTTATGTTGAAGTGTTAAAGAAAAAGTTGTTTATAATAGATTTTTTTTCCCCAAAGAATTTTTTTGTTTGTTTTGAGACAGGGTCTCTCTACAAAGACTTGAGTATCCTAGAACACTCATTGTGCCAATCTATTTAGCAAACTAGGAGAAGTCTGCCCACCTCTGTCTCCTGAGTGCTAGGATTAAAGGCGTGCACTATCACTCCTGGCCTCAAAGAATTCTTAAGATTGAACTTCAGTTCATAAAGTTGATGAAAGTTGACTTCTTGTATTGGCAGTGAAACCAAGAATCAAGTAGCATATCCTTTTTATTTTGACTCTTTCCACCTGAATTGAGCCACAGCTAGTCAATCTGAGGACATGAGGATACTGATACATGGGAAGAAACTATATTCTTACAAAACATGAATCCTTCCTGTTTGTTTTTGTTTCTCAAGGCATACCATTTCTTTCTGATGAAAACGCCTTATACTACAGTATAATGATCTATATTATTATTATTTTTTTTTTTTTGGTTTTTCGAGACAGGGTTTCTCTGTGTATCTCTGGCTGTCCTCGACTTGCTTTGTAGACCAGGCTGGCCTTGAATTCACAGAGATCCGCCTGCCTCTGCCTCCCGAGTGCTGGGATTAAAGGCATGCGCCACCACGCCCGGCTAATGACCTATATTATAATACATCTCTTTCTGGCCACTGTTTGTCACCCTTTATAAACATTGACCACACTGCTATCTTTGACTAAGAGTTCTCTTTGTCTCATTTTCTAGGCAAAAACTTTCTCTTAAAGCATATCTGAGGGAATGCTTTCCCAAAGCTGTCTTTTTTGTTGTTGTTGTTGCTTTCTTTCTTTTTTTTAAGCTGGGTTGATTTCATTTATTTATTTATTTAGCATATATGAGAACTCTATCTGCATGCATCCCTGCATGCCAGAAGAAGGCATCAGATTCCAGTATAGATGGTCATGAGCCACCATGTGGCTGCTGGGAATTGAACTCATAACTACTGGAACAGCAGCCAGTGCTCTTAACCGCTGACCCATCTCCTCAGCCCCTCTTTTTTTTTTTTTTTTAATTTGGTGAATTTCATATCATGTACCCTGTTCCCTCTCCTCTCTCACCTCCCCTCAGACCCACCTCCACCCTTGCAACCTCCCCCCACATAAAAAAAAATCTCATTGTGGAAGCTGTAGTGTGTCTCAGTGTGTCCCACAATATTGCATTTTGTCCACACATTTTTGCTTGCAAATGTTCATTATAACTACTCCTTGGTCTGCTATGAGGCCTCTGTCTTTTGCTACTTTTTCAATACTGGCACCACATTGGGACTCCTCTCAGATACAATGTTACTGTCCTGTGTCATGGAGATCCTGTAGTTTTAGATCTGTGGAACTAACCTTTTCATGCACTCCAGCAGTTCATTCATGGGGTATATGTTAGGGTGGGCAAACTCAAAGCCCTGGTTCTGGGCCTGCAACCCCCACATCCAGGGCCTGCTCTCCCAAGTGCTGTGGCGTGTGAGGGGTAGGGACAGCCTTCCTGTTCTTGTGACCCCATTGGGAACAAATTTGTCCACCTCTGGTGGTGAGGGTAAAAGGGAGAGGAGGGGATCTCTCCTTCGCCAACACCTCCACAAAGCAGACAGACTCCCTCAGGACTGGCTTATCCAAAATCCCCACATTGCCTGGTGTGAAGGCGCACACCTTTAACCCTAGCACTCAGGAGGCAGAGGCAGTTGAAGCTCTATGAGTTCAGGGCCAGCCTGGTATACAGAGTAAGTTCCAGGACACCCAGGGATACACACAGAAACCCTGTCTTGAAAAACCTAAAAAAACCCAAAAACTAAAACAAAATCCTCACATACAGGGTCAGCTGTAGTGTGCTGCCCAGGCAAGGTGCAGGGCCTGCTATCCCGGGTGCTGTAGCTTGTGAGGGGCAGGGACAGTTCTGTCCTTGTGAGCACAGGGCCAGATCTCCTATCTGCTACTGGTGGTGTGAGCCAAAGAGCGGGGATCTCTCCCTTTGCCAGCACCACCACAAAGCAGACAAAAGTCAGGATTGGCTCTCCCACACTCACACCCTCAGGGCTGGCTCACCCACAACCCCCTCACCCAAGGTCAAGCAGGGCTCTCCTCATCTCTGGCTTGCTTCCTGTCCTGGAAGCACATCTGGTGCTTGCCTGGTGCTGGACTGGTATTCGATGGGCTAGCTCCCCTTCCATGCTCCATGGTGCCAAAGTGGTGTTGGTATCCAGCTTACTTCCTCACCCCGGGGGTGTTAGGCTACTATTCATTTAGATGTTCATAGGTCAGCCTCTGTCCTCTATGCCACCTACTAATGCACATGTGACACAGCAGCCATATCTGCAATGCCTCTAGGGGCAGTTGTTTTGATTTTTCAAGACAAAATTTCATTGTGTAGCCTTGGCTATCCTGGAACTTAAACTCACAGAGATCTGCCTGCCTCTGCCTCCCTAGTACAGGTATTAAAGGCATGCACCACATGTTCTCTCTTTCATTGTTAACAATTGAGTACTCGTTAAAAGCCTCCTTTTTATCCCATGTTTTAGTTGTATGGTAGTATTTATGGCACAGTGCCTGTCACATAGTAGCATTATCACACACTGTGGTGATTTGTGTAGGGGCTCGTCTCTAATAATAACCAGTGGCTCTGTCTCATTGTTCAAGTTTCTGCAGAGGTTGCTGAGCTTTTCCCATGAAGGGTAAGTGTGAGGTTTTGCCACACTTGACATTTCAACAGTCTAGATACCCAGTCTAGATTTTAATAAATGGTGTATTTTTAATGGTAGAAACATTTTCCTAGTTTTTGAAAAAAAAATCATGCATGCTGAACATGTTGTACCTGCGCATAGAACACAGATGTGTCTATGGCCCCACCCTCTTCTGGGCTTTAAGTTCTTATGCTGAAAAACTAGCTATTCACAATCGTTTGGTTTTCTGACATTTACAAAAATAGCCATGCTGAGCAAACATTGTAAATTGAGATTGAAGAAAAAGTGGATGGAGAGACATTTTCTTCTGTGGTGCAGCCACTGGCAAGATGCCTACTCCTGTAGATAGCCTCTCACCCATGCTCCTGTAAGCAACCTTATTAAACTCATTGAGTCACCAAAACCAAATATCAAAAAAAGACATGAAAGTAGAAGATCTACTGGTTGGGAAAAAGCAGGAAATAGTGGGAGGGAAACAAGACGGAGATGTGGTGTGAATTTAAACAAAATATGTTACATATATGTGTGAAAATGTCACAGTGAAACCCATTATGCATAGTTAATATATGCTGGACCCTGGCTCTTATTCGTACCATTTTTAAAAATGGCTCTTTTCACAATGAATTGTTTTTGTCCATTTGTTGGAAATCAACTCACTATAAATTTGGATCTATTTTTGAAAACTGTGTTGTGTTTCATTGATTCGTTATTTATTTACACTGGTATTGGGCTACTTTGATTACTGTATGTTTTTGATAAATATTGAATTTGTATAATACTGCTAACTTTGTTCATCTTCTTGAAAGCTATTTTAGGTCTTCTGCATTTCTGTATGAATTTTAAAATCATCATGTTATTTCTATTACAAGTCCTGATGAAATTTTACTTTTAGTTACCTTAAATCTATGTGTATTAGGGGAGAATTAGTTTCTTAACAATATTGACTCATGGAACTACTTACATTTATTTAAATCTTTAATTTATACACGCTACATTTTAAATGTATACCTCAGAATTTTATATTTTTTATAGCCATGTGTCAACACACCTGTAATCCCAGCAACCTTCCCTGGCAACCTGAGCTCCATTTCTGGAGAGAACCAACTGCTAAAATTTGTCCTCTGTCTTCTGCACACATGTGCGTTTGCACCCAGCTACACACATACACACACGTACATACACATGTACACACACGTGCAACATACACACACACGGAGAGTAAAGGTAAGCCCATTAGAAGGAAAGAAGGAAGCGAGGAAGCAAGGAAGCAAGCAAGCACCCTTAAGAAGAGAGTGCTGGTGTAAAGGAAGTTATGATCAGGGTGAAAGAGGCATGGCTTTGGGTGAAGGAGAAGAAGAACATGATGTCTCTGAGGAAGAGCCTCAGTCAGTCTTAGTTTCCACAGGAGCAATCTTAATGCTATAATGCAAAGAAGAACATGATGCCTCTAAAAGAGCCTCAGTTGGTCTCAGTTTCCATGGGAGCAATCTTAATGGTTGTATAATGCATTTCATGGACTGTGAAAAGATGGAATTGTAGGTTAAGAATTTAATGTTCACTGGGTGTGTGGCACATGCCTTTAATCCCAGCACTCAGGAGGCAGAGGCAGGTGGATCTCTGTGAGTTCAAGGCCAGCTTGGTCTATAGAGTGAGTTCCAGGACAGTCAGGGATACACAGAGAAACCCTGTCTCGAAACACTAAAAAAAAAAAAAGAATTTAATGTTTTTAGGGGCTGGAGTGATGGCTCAGCAGGTAAGAGCACTGGCTGCTCCTCCAAAGGACCCAGGTTCAAATCCCAGCAGCCACATGCACGTCTCAACTGTCCGTAATTCCAGTTCCAGGGAGTTTGATACCCTCACATACATGACAGGTAGACACATGCAGGTAGAACACCAATCAATGTATACAAAATAAAAATAAATAAATCATTAAAATAACTAAGTGTTCTTAGATAGTCTGGGAATGTAGTGTTTCCATGCGCTTCCTTTCTTGTTGACTTTACAATGTGGTACATTGTCAACCAGGTGTTATGGCACTTGGGAGACAGAGGCAGGCAGCTCTCTCTGAGTTCAAGGGAGTCCCAGGCTTGCCAGGGCTATATATGCAGTGAGAGCCTGTCTTAAGACAAAATGAAGAAGGCACTTTATCTTATCTAGTAGTGTCAGGAGCACAGTGAAGCACAGGCTTATAAGACTATAATAACTTTACTATTTCTGCATATGTAACCATTTTCCTTTTTGGTGCTACGGAATCGACTCAGGACCTTGTGCTTGTTACACAAGAGCTCTGTCACTGAGCTGCATGCTCAATCTGTATCAAGTTTGATCCTTGTAAAGACAAACAGCCTCGAGATTGTAGCTAATGACTGAACTTTAGTATTCATTTAAGTATGTGTGTGTGTGTGTCCAACTTGAGGGAACTGAGAATATTGAGAAGGATCGTTTTGAAGGTGTCTGTTCTAAAATGTTGATTTGTTTATTTCTCAGTCACAATTTTTATCAGTCAGTTTGATCCCGAGGTAGTGTATTAGTGTTTTAGGAGGAAAGAACAGAATTTCACCTGCTAATGCCATGTCAACCTCTAGATGAACTAGCTGTAATTAAACATGCATTTCAAAGTGTTTTAATGTGAACCTTTTCATGTTTGTGGTGCTTCCTAGAAAAGAGTGGTGGCCCGTCATAGAGTATTTGCTTATAAATAACACATTTTAAAAATTTAACAAAAAAGCCAGGCATGGTGGTGTATGCCTTTAGTCCCAGCACTCAGGAGGCAGAGGCAGGCGGATCTCTGTGAGTTCAAGGCCAGTCTGGTCTCCATAGTGAGTCCAGACAGTCAAGGATACACAGAGAGAAACACTGTCTCGAAAAACAAAACAAACAAACAAAAACCCAACCCTCCAAAAAAGCCTAACAAAAATAAAATAACAAATTTGAAGTAATTTTATGTTTATTCATTTTAAATTTTAAGAGAAAGGGTCTCACTGTATAGTCCTTGCTGACCTGTAACTTATATTGTAGATCAGGTTGGCTTTGGACTTAGAGATCCACCTGTCTGTACGTATCAAGAGCTGGGGTTGAAGGTGTGTGCCACTATACCTGTCCAGTTTTATTTTCTGTATGGCTAAATTTAATCATTTTTTAGTGCAGTGGTTGTTTGCTTTTTATGTGTTTAAAACCCTTAACAGTTTGCTAAAATATGGACCCCATCTAAGAACTGCAGTTTGAATACCTACTATAATTTTTTTTTAATTTAACTCTCTGTAAAATCTAGACTTTCATAGTGTACTGTGAAATACAATCACATGGAAATCCTTGTTTCTAATTACAGCTGTTATTTGATAACATATTTTGAAGATGCCATGAACTCTTCAGAAGAACAGTGCAGGAGAGTGAACACAACAGTCAGAAGCGTGCTTCATGAGGATTTAGGATATTTAAGAAGCACACATTTACTGGATATAATCTTAACAAAGCATCTTGGGAGAGAGTTGTATGTGTGGGACAAAGCAGCACAAAGGCGGGGTGAGTCAGAAGAGGGTCATAAGCCTGTGTGTGTGGTGCGTGCTTGGCTTCACTGTGGTGCTTGGTTTGTCTTTAGAGGCTGACCTCAAACTAACTATGTAGCTCTGGCTGGCCTAGTGCTTCTGGTTCTTCTGCCTCCATCTTCTAAGAACGACAGGCAGAAGCCACTAGGTCCAACTCTCCAATATTCTTTTTAGCTCTCAAATTTGATGTTGTGTTTCACACATTGTATTTAACTTACATGGTTTCCTTAACAAATAACCATCTCATGTTGCTTTAGCAAATTAATAGTTATATATTTGAAGGTTTGTTTTGTGTTGGTTCTTATTTTATTCAGTTTTATTAACTTCTGTATTGGGGAGTATGTGTGTATGTGGAGGTCAGAGGACAGCGTGTGGGAGTCAGTTCTCTTCTTTCACCATGTGGGTTCCAGGGATGGGACTCAAGTTTTCAAATGTAGGGTCAGCTAGCCCATGTTCCATGCTTTGAGACTGAGTCCCCCTGTCTAGACTGCCTTCGGGTTCTTCATTCTGCACCTTAACCTGTTGAGTGCTGGCTTATTGGCATGTACTACCCTGGATAACTTTGTTTTTCTGATGAAACTGCAAAATCAAATTGTTGAAGATGGATATAAATATGGTTAAAATTTATTGTGTAATATAAGATATAACATGTGTATCTTCTAAGTTATGATGTATTCCGTGAAGTTTCGTGAAGCCCAAAACATTTGTAAAGAAAATTAGGGTAAATTGCTATGTAATTTATGTAGTGTTCATGTTCTTTTTATTTTTATTTTTCTGGTTTTTCAAGGCAGGGTTTCTCCGTGTAGTCCTGGCTGTCCTGGGCTCACTTTGTAGACCAGGCTGGCCTTGAACTCACAGAGATCCGCCTGCCTCTGCCTCCTGAGCGCTGGGTTTAAAGGCGCGCGCCACCACGGCCAGCTGTGTTCGTATTCTTATTCCAGCCATGCCATAGTGTTAGTAGTGCTTGTACTCACTGAGTCGCTGTGTGTCAGGGCTCACTCTAGTATCCTCCATGTTCTAACTTGACAGTCCTCAGAATTACTCTACCTACGTGCTGCTGTCATCTCCCTTTTACGTGTAAGGAAACTGAGGCATATGCATTTTACTTGTTATGTATTTATGATGTGCTCCCTTAAGCAAACGGTTAATCTTCAATTATATGGAACATTACTTTGTTTTCTCTAAACAGTTACTTAATTCACCATTTTAGACATAATTTAGACTGAATAATATTTATTAATTGTAAAATGTGTAATTTAAATGCAATTCATTTCCTTGTAAATTTTATTGTTGAAGATTGCACATTTTTGTTATACTAAGAAGCTAGTAAATTTGTTTTCATGTATTAAGCATGATTAAAGAAGATACTTTTTAAAATTGAAGCTATTTTTGTTTTTAAGTATTTTTATAAGTTTCAAAATTATTAATGTTGGGCCTGCTTCTTTAACTTAACTGCAGCCATTTTTGTCTTTAATCTCCATTTTAGTTATAAGATAAAATTACTCATACTTGGCTACTTTGTTACCTTGACACTCTGAAGAATCTCCAACTCCAGCTCCACTTGGAGCCGGTCAAGTTGAAGGTCAGTTAGAAATGTGTTGTCTATCCAGTCAAATGATGGAATGCTGCCCTCCATCCCTTTGCTTCCTACGCTTGGTTGTCTGGTTGTTACTTGGATGCAGTTTGTTTCATACGTGAACCTGGTAGCTACCTGGATGTGGTTTGTTTCCGAGACCTGGTTACCTGGCTGTTATCTGGATAAAGTTTTCCTTTCTTTCTTTCTGTCTCTCTCTCTCTTTTTTTTTTTTTTTTGGTTTTTCGAGACAGGGTTTCTCTGTGTAGCCCTGGCTGTCCTGGACTCGATTTGTAGACCAGGCTGGCCTTGAACTTGCTGAGATCCACCTGCCTCTGCCTCCAGAGATCTGGGATTAAAGGTGTGTGCCACCATGGCCCTCATATACACATATACAGTTTTAAAAACATTTATTTATGTATTTGTGTGTGTGTGTGTGTGTGTGTGTGTGTGTGTGTGTGTGTGTGTAGGCCAGAGGACAACTTGTGGGAGTTGATTCCCTCCTTCTACAAGTTGGTGTTGACTGATAAACCTGGGCTGTCAGGGTTGGCAACAATGACTTTACCCGCTATGCCATCTCACTGGTCATATAGTTCTGTTTTATCTCATCTAATTTTAATTTTATGTGTATGACTGTCTTGCCTGTGTATATGTCTATGTATTGCACACCTACAAACATTCCTGGCACCCATGGGAGCCAGAAAAGGGATTTGGATTCCCTCTTGGAACTGGAATTAGAGACAGTTTGAACTGCCGTGTGGAAATTGAACCTAGGTTGTCTGAAAGAGTAGCCAGTGCTCTTAACCACTGTGCCATCTCTTCAGCCTGGCCATATAGTTTTAAAAATAAGCCAGTTTGCATGCTATAATGTTGACATAATATTGACATTTTTGTCTGTATGTTGAGTTTTCTAAGTAATTACTGGGGCTAGGGTAGTGGTTAGAACACTCACCTAGCATAGGCGAGGAACGAGGCTGTATTCTCAACACTGAAAAAAATGAGAAAGAATAGGAAAGTAAAGGAAAGGAAATGGGTAAGAATTTTCTGATTTTAGCTGGGCGTGGTGGCGCACACCTTTAATCCCTGTACTTGGGAGGCAGAGGCAGGTGGATCACTGAGTTCGAGGCCAGCCTGGTCTACAAAGCGAGTCCAGGACAGCCAGAGCTGTTACACAGAGAAACCCTGTCTCAGAAAACCAAAAAACAAAACAAAACAAAAAAACCCAAGAATTTTCTGATTTTATCTTTATTAT
>CAJQZJ010001638.1:6624635-6635700 GCA_907164525.1 Lophiomys imhausi
CCTAATGCTCCTGCAGCTTTCTATTAGCTGCTTACAGGCTCCTTACACAGGTGGTGGTGCTGTCCTTCCCTGCTGAGCCATCTTGTAGATCCTCCCCCTCCCCTGCTCCCCACCTCTCACAGGGCTTCTCTGTGTAGCCTTGGCTATCCTGGAACTCATTATGTAGACCAGGCCAGCCTTGAACCTGGAACTCTGCATGCCTCTGGCTCCCAAGTGCTTTAAAGGCATATGCCACCACTGCCCAGCTCAGTAATTCACTTTTGAAGAGTATCTAGGTAAAAATAGAAATTTTCACTTGGGAGAGAAAATTGTTTTCAGGTTTCACTAACGTATCTGAAAGTACTGAAAAATACATTTGTAGTTTACTATTATCATTATTGTTTGCAACATCAAGCACATATGTTGAAATTTCTCATTTTGTCTGGCACACAGGTGTAGAAATAAACTAATTAAATTATTACAAGTATTTATATTATATAGATAATTGGTTGTTGGTGTTAATCCTTAACCCGCCATTATAAATAATCACACAGACACCTGATGAATTTTCACAAGCCTTAGCTTGGATGGAGCACTCCTGGCCCATCTATGGTAGCTTATGATTCTGTTCCCCAGATAAAACCCCATTATATACATACGTCCCCTTGAGATTATATTCTCCACTCTCTGCTGATGGCCCAGGCCACGTGGCATGATGTTCTTACATCTCTAACCTGTGGTGTGTCCTCTCCTTCCTCCTGCCTGGCTTCTTCCATAATCCTCCTCTCTGCCTCAGAAGCTGCTCAACCCCTCCCCCCCCCACCTATCTTCCACTTAATTCAGGCTCCAGCATTTTATTCAACCAATCAACTTTAAATTACAAAAAGCAAGGTTTAGACAACAAAGACAGACATACATGACAATGTCCTTGTCTGGGTGGCAACCAGATCCTGAGGCCAGTAATTAGCAACAAAATACAAGCAGCATTCAGGTTACCCCAACACAGGTACAGGGTAAAATCTTTTTTTCTTTTCTTTTTTTTTTTTGGTTTTTCAAGACAGGGTTTATTTTGTGTATCTTTGACTGTCCTAGACTCAGGTTGTAGACCAGGCTAACTTTGAACTCACAGATGTCTGCCTGCCTCTGCCTCCCGAGTGCTGGGGTTAAAGGCCTGCGCCACCACGCCTGGCAATTACAAACAGCTGTGAACTGCTATGTGGATGCTGGGATTTGAACCCAGGTCCTTTGGAAGAGCAGCCAGTGCTCTCAACCACTGAGCCATCTCTCCAGTCCGGGTAAAATCTTTTTTAAAGGATTTTATTTTAGGGTCTAGAGAGATGGCTTAGCTGTTAAGAGGACTCTCTGCTCTTTCAGAGGACACTAGTTCACTCTCTTTAACACATCTGTCTGCCAACTCCAGCTAGAGAGGATCTGATGCCCTCCCACTTCCTGGTTCCGCAGGCACCCACATATACATGGTGGTTGCATACACATATACATGTAAATATATTTTTAAAGGCTTTGTGCTGGTACATGTATATATGTGAAGTGTGTTTGTGTGAATGCGCGCAGTGGGTCCATCGTGCGTGCATGCGTGCGTGTCTGGAGGCCAGCAGAGGGTGCTGGATTTCTTGGAGCTAGAGCTCCAGCTGCTTTGAGCTGCCTTTGTGGGTACTGGGGTCATGATAGAGCAGCAAGTGCTCTGGATCACTGAACCGTCACTCCTTCCACACTCACAGTTATATTAACTTTTTTTAAATTTAAAAATATCAATAATTGTAAAATTATGTGAAGCAATATGTTAAAAAGCAGAGATAAAAGTAACAATGGAAAGGTCATCCACAGATATTCCTAATAGATGCCTCATTACAGAAAACTGTTGCTTGCAAGCCAAATCAATCACATGGTGGGAAGCACTTGACCTTTGGAGCGTTATCCCCAGCCCTTAATACTTCAAAAACTTTTAAAAAAAATGCTGTTTAGAAAAAGAGATCTTAAGCTGGCTCAGTGAGTTTAGAGCACTGGCTTCTCTTCCAGAGGGCTTGAGTTCAATTTCCAGCAGTCCCATGGTGGCTCATAGCCATCTATAATGTGATATGATGCCCTCTTCTGGAATCCAGGTGTCCATGCAGATAGAACACCATATACATACACATAAATAAATAAATAAATTGAAAAAGAGATCATAGTCTCATTTACAGTTCAAGGCTTATTCTTCTTCATGATTTCTAGCATATTCAGTAAGTACTTTACATTTTATTTATCCAAACTCCCATAGCTAAACCTATGGAAAGAACTGAAAGACCCGGGGGAGGGAAGTTCCTCACCCGACACTCAGGATATCACGGCCGCCCCAAAACTCAAGAGACCATCTTGATGCAATCGCAAGAGGTTTATTTGGGGGGGAAAGGGGGGGCTCAGTGCACTGAGGGGCGCCACTCGTATCCCAGGGGTAGGAGCCGCGACCACGATTTGGGGGAGAGTCGAATATTTAATAGGGAAGCACCACAGATTAAGGGGGTGGGGGAAATTACAGGTGGGAAGTACCAGCCCAGCCCATTGTTTACCACAACCCAAGGGGGAGGGGAAATACAGGTGGAGGGGAAATACAGGTGGAATGTACCAGCCCAGCCCATTAGTTAATCAGCGGGAAACATCCTACATCTGTTTGTCTCAGGAATGAATCTAATCTTGTTTTGTTATCTACTTTGTGGTCAGCCAGTTCCTGAAGCCCTGGGGGCCAGTGGCCCAATTGACCTTCATTCTTGGTTTCAACCTGTTTATGGTCAGCTAAGTTCTGGGAATCACCTGGCGGCTGGCCTGGCTCTACTGCCGACTTAGGGGGTCTTTTAATAATTTTCATTCCCTTCAGAACAAGTGGTGCTTCTAGAGTTAATTCAGAGTTTTAAATTATTGACTTAAAAAAAATTACCCAGAGAATGCCAAAATCAACTCCTAAACGGAATTGTGTAATTTCTTTCCCCGGAAAATTTAAAAACACAATATATATGGCAGAACTTATTTCTGAAGTAGTTTGGGTCACTTTCTAATGCTGGGAGTAGTCAGGTGATTCTATGAGAAGAATTTTGAGCTTTGACCATCTGTCGTTGTTAGGACAATGACTACCATGCGCTGCCGTGTGAGCTCCAGTTAGACAGGCCCCTCGATTCCTCTGCCTCCTTGTAGCTTGGTTCATAGTCCAGTATTGTCTCTTCTTTTGATAGTCTAGAGTGAGCAAAATGTGGTATGGAGTGGGTCTTGTACAGTTCCTGGAAAACAGTGGTAGGTACTACATTTTCATCCGGTTTGGCAGGCAGTAAGAGCCAGACTTCAGCTGTTTGCAGGAGTATGACATTCAAACTTGTGCCCCAAATTATAGATTTAATATTACAGAGCTATGGCTATGAGAGAACAAAGCAGCCGTGATAGACAGACAGACAGACAGACAGATAGATAGAAAATAGACATGGGTAAAATAAACCCCATCACTGTCTTCTGGGTTTTAGTTTGTTGTCATGTGTTTAATACTGTGTATTTGTCGGATGGCTTTAGGCTACTTTACTTAACACTGAAATGTAACATGTTCTCTTTCAGATTTACTAAAAACTTATCTCCTGACAAAATAAATCTAAGCACCCTTAAAGGAGAAGGTGAACTGAAGAACCTGGAGTTGGATGAGGAGGTGCTGCAGAACATGCTGGATCTGCCCACCTGGCTTGCTATCAGCAAAGTGTTCTGTAACAAAGCATCCATCCGGGTAAGACTTGGGTGTCTGAGGAGACTTCCTGCTGGCAGTTTTTGTTTCATCTTTATCCTTTAAAATAAATACCCAGCTTCAGATCACTCTATAAAGAAGATTTTTATTCCTGTAATTTACACACCAAAAAGCTGTGTGAATGATTATGTTCGTCCCTTATGAGTGCAGTTGAGGTTAGTCATACATTACTAACTTACATTTATATTTTTTGTTTACAATATTATTTTTGATGTTTTAATACCATTAATTTGTTGTAAATTAATGCTTCACTTTGGCATATATTCAGTGATAGTTATTCCCCCTTAGGATTTATTGTCAAATGAAGTGTTTTAAATTTCCAGTACTTTATTTTAAAGATATACATAAGAATTGTCATAATAAAACTACATTTATTACTGTAGGCATTATGCTATTTTAGAGTTTTTCCCTTTTCATGTGTTTCTTTGTTACTTTGATAAATTAAAGGATTTCTATTTTATTATTAGTATTCTTATTTTTCTACTGATTTTTGTTTCTAATCTTACGTCAGTTCTTACATCTTAAAACCTCTTACTGTTAAAGACCAGGCTTAGATTGAGAGGTTGCTTGGGAGAGACAGTGAATATTAATGTTTTCTTTTTAATAAAGATAAGGTTTGGGTTTCCTTTGGAAATAGGTACTGTGTTCTTTGGTGTTCATCATTAATTTGGGTCTATGATCCATATATCAGCAAAGACTTGACCGGGTATATGAGCATTGTTTTTTTGATGTAGCCAGCATTTTCCATCAAAGATTTTATTTTGGATTTACTTTGAATAGCTGCAAAAATGCTGGTTGGAATTCTAAAGTTGAACAAATTAATAAACAGAACAGTGATTATGCTTTATAAAATTAAAATGTATTTTAAGGAGCAGTAAAATCATATACTTGACAAATTTAAAATTCTGTAAATAGTCAACTATTTTTTTATATAACATAGATCTGGGAGGCAGAGGCAGGCAGATCTCTGTGAGTTCACTTCTACAAAGTGAGTCCAGGACAGCCAGCTATACACAGAGAGAGTCTGTCTCACAAAAGAAAAACAAACAAACAAAAAACCCTGTGGATACCTTGATTTCAATAATATGAATAATTTGCTCAATTTACTATTTCACAATCTGAGAGAGATATATAATGTAAGTTACTGTCTATCTGTTATATACAGAGATGTCTGTTGATTACTATTTCATATTAAGTTTTAATAATTCATTTTAAAGAAAAAATTTATTTGTAGATTCCATGGACAAAACTGAAAACACATCCCATCTGTTTGGTGAGTACTGAAATTGTTTCAAAAATAAGCATGTCCATATGTAAATTAACTGTTCTGTAAATATTAATATTTGGTTTTTGGAATTTCCATCTATTAGCTTTTGCTTTATTTTTATTGAACTTAGTTTTTTCAGCCTTTATATGAGAAACTTGAACTTTAAGAGGAATTTTAAAGGATTTTTTGTTTGTTTGTTTTTGTTTTTTGAGACAGGGTTTCTCTGTGTAACAGCCCTGGTTGTCTTGGACTCTCTTTGTAGACCAGGCTGGCCTTCAACTCACAGAGATCCACCTGGCCTTGCCCCCCAAGCGCTGGGTTTAAGGCGTGGGCCACCATGCCTGGCTTGTTGTTAACTCTTATCCTTGACTAAATCTCTGGAATCTCTGATTGACCTTGCTTTATCTCCACTGACAGTCCCTTATCTCTCTCCTGAAATAATGCCACTACCTTCTCAATGACCTTCCTGCCTCCATTTCTCTTTTTTTCTGAAATAAAAGCATATTATTAGTAAATTATTAGTGAATGAAGGCATTATTAGTAAATATTTGTATAAATTGGAGATCTGATTAGCTACCTGTGCTGGGTTATATTGACTGTCAACTTGCCTAAAATTATCTGTTTTTTAATCTTAAAAAATTAATATTTTAACACAGGTTGACTGAACAAATACACAGTAAAATAAGATGATTTTAGATAATGATAAATGCTGAATTTAAAATAGAGACTAAAGAAGCTCTGGATTTGTAGATACACTCACTGTTAAAGAAATTAGATCTTCAAGAAAAAAATTATCTGGAAAAAAATCTTTTCCTACCACGGGGGGTGTGTCTCCTGTGCTCATTTCATAGTTTGCTTAGTTTTATGTCTCATATCTCAGGTCTCAGGATGAGATAAGACTTAAAAATTTTTTTATTGTTTTGTTATTTTGTGAATTTCACATCATGCACCCTATTCCCTCTCATCTCCAACCTCCCTTCAGACCCACCTTCCACCCTCCATCTTTGCAACCTCTCCCAACAAATCTCATTATAGAAGCTGTAGTGTATCTCAGTGTGTCCCACAGTATTTGATTTTGTCCATACTTTTTGCTTGCAAATGTTGATTATAATGATTCCTTGGTCGAGTATGGGGCCTCTGGCTTCTGCTACTTTGTCAATACTGGGGCCTCATTGAGATATGCTGTTGTTGCCTTGTGTCATGGAAATCCTGTAGTTTTGGGTCTGTGGAACTGGCATCTTCAGGCACTCCAGGAGTTCATCCATGGGGTAGATGTTAGGATGGGCCAACTCAAGCCCTGGTTCTTGCCCTGCAGTTCCCACATCCAGGGCCTGCTCTCCCCAAGTGCTGCAGCCTGTGAAGGGCAGGGCCTGCTATCTTGAGTGCTACAGCATGTACGATGCTGGGCCAACAGGGTCAACTCTCCCACCTGCTGCCTGTGTCGAGGGCTTCAGAGAGTGAGGGGATCTCTCTCTCTCTCTCTCTCTCTCTCTCTCTCTCTTTCTCTCTCTCTCTCCAACACCACCAAAAAGCAGATTAAAAAAAAAAAAAGCAGGGCTGGCACTCTGAAACTCATATCTGTGGGGTGGTTCACACACCCCCCACATCCAGTGCCAGCTGTACTGTGCTGCCCATGCTATGTGTGCAGGGCCTGCTCTCCCCAGTGCTGCAGCATGTGAGGGGAAGGGACAGCTCTTAAGTCTCCATGGGGTCAGATCTCCTGTCTGCCATTGCTGGTGAGGGCAAAAAGGAGTGGAGGGGATCTCTCCCTTGACAATACCACCACAAAGTAGGCAAAAGGCAAGGCTGGCTCTCCCACACTTACTCCCTCAGGGCTGGCTCACCCACAGTTCCCATGTCCAGGGTCAGCTTTGCTGCCCCTGCAAAGTTAAGACCCACTCTCCCAAGTGCTGTAGCATGTGAGGGGCAGGGACAGCTCTTATGACCCCATGGGGTCAGATCTGTCTGCCACTGGTGGTGAGGGAAAAAAGGAGTGGAGGGGATCTTTCCCTCACCAACAGCACCAAAATGCCGACAAAGGGTGGGGGTAGCTCTACCACACTCACTCTCTCAAGGCTAGCTCACCCACAACCCCCGCATCCAAGGCCAGGCAGGGTTCTTCTGGTCTCTGGCTTGCTTCCTGTCCTGGGAACCCATCTGGTGCTTGCCTGGTGCTGGACTGTTAGTTATCACAGGCTAGCTCCCTGTCCAGGCTCCATGGCGCTGAACTGGTGTTGGTCTCTGGCTTGACCCCCCCCCCCCCCCCGCCCCAATGTTAGGCTACTATTCATTCAGATGTTCATTGGTCAGAACACTGAATGTAGACATAGCTTTTCTCCTCTCTGCCACCTACTGATGCACATGTGACATAGCAGCCACATCTGCAACGCCTCAAGGGGCAGTGAGATAAGACTTTTTAGATGTAGTTTAGTCCCACTCATTAATATATACTTTATCAGTAATGAGATACATATGGGATTAGAGATTATGCTTCATTAAATTTAGTGACCTTATCAGTTAATGGCTGCTTCTGTAATTACTCCCAAAACTCATAGAATTTGTCTGTATCCTTAGTCTCTAGATAAAGTAATAATGGAAATGAGTACATGTGAAGAGCCACGAGCCCCTAACGGTCCATCGCCAATCGCAACTGCTTCAGGACAGAGGTAAGCCATGTCCTCTGCTCTGTTTGTCTCTTACAGGGTGTTCTTTCTGCAGCAACAGGAAGAATACTACATGACAGGAAGAATATAAAATCCTTCAACCTCAAATACCCTCTGCTTCAGCCACCTCTTCGTTAGACAGTCTCCACATTTAGCTAGCAGCAGGTTATTTTTAAGTTCCATTGCTCTTGATTGCCATATTGTTAATTAGTAATGAGTAGCCAAGAACAGTGCAGAACAGGTTACATTTTCTATAAATCATATCCTTTCTTAATTTTTTATCACAATAGCTATCTGTGGTTTCATTTTCCATGTATTCAATTAACTATGACTAGTGAAAGTCTAAAAATACTAGATAGAAGATTCTGGAAATAACAATTCATAAGTTTGAAAATCTATTCCATTATGAGTGTCATGAAAGACTGAAATTTAACTGGAGATGCAAATCATCCTTTTGTCCAGTGTATTGATGTCCAATGATTAGGCTGCCAATTAGTCACTCAGCTGCTGCCTTGATTATGTGATCATTTGACAGGTGTGACAGTGTTTGTGTTCAAGTAATTTTTACATAGTAGTGCTCACAAGAATCACAGTATGTATGCTATAGCATACATATTTTCTTACATTATCACAACAAGGATGTGTTTAACAGAAGCTATTTTGAGCTGGGTAGGGATATGGCTGGCTGATAGAATATTTACTTAGCATGTTCAAAGTCCTGGATTTATGCAGCACTGCATACAGACAATGGATGTCCCTACATATGGGACATTTAGGAGCACTTGCTGCTCTTGCAGAGGATCCAGTTTTGGTTGCCAACACCCACATGACTGCTCACAACCTTGTGAAACTGCTGTTCTGGCAGTGTTCCACATCTTCTGGCCTCTGTGGACTTACATATGTAGGCAAAATACTCATATGTATAAAATAAAAATAAATCTTAAAAAAAAAACTTGTTTAGGAGTTGGTAAGATGGCTTAGTGGGGTCAGGGCTGCAGGGGCCATACTGTGGAAGCAGAGGAGCAACTCAGGCTGATCCTAGCTTCCCGTGTTCTTATGTAATGTTCCCCATTGTGTGTGCATGTGACTGAAAGCTGCTGTGGTTATTGCTGTAGAGGTTAGATACGGGGCCGTACATGACAGTGACAGGCAAAATGGCTTTCAAGTTAACTTCATAATTTCTCCTCTCTCTAGAAACTTGAGATTTTAGAGAATAGATTAACATTTCTCACTTGATAGTGTGGATGGTTTTTCAGATTGGTTAGATAGTCAGAAAGAATTGGAGAAAAGGTAGAAATACTTTTAAGGTTGTTGAAAGTGGGAAAAAAAGTAGGAAAATGTAAGACTGCTTTCTCTTTTTTTGTTTTTTTACTTTGGAAAAATGTGAATTAGATATTAGGGAATTTTATATATGGACTTGTATGAGATAATTAGCTAATAATTTTTAATGACTTTATTCTTCCTTTAGTGCATTCTGTTTTGTTTTGCTTTGTTTTCCAGTGAATATGGCTTTGCTGAAAAAGTAGTTGAGGGAATTACTGTTTCTGTCAATTCTATTGTCATCAGAATTGGGGCAAAAGCTTTCAATGCCTCCTTTGAACTTTCTCAACTCCGTATCTACAGTGTCAATGCAAACTGGGAACATGCAGACTTGAGATTTACTCGTATTCAAGATCCTCAGAGAGGAGAGGTAAAAAGCTTTTTTCTTACTAAAATGCATTTTAGTCAGTGATAAATAAACAGGTGGGCTGGAGAGATATCTCAGCGGTGAAGAGCAGTGACTGCTCTTCCAAAGGACCTGGGTTCAATTCCCAGCACCCACATGGCAGTTCACAGCTGTCTGTAACTCACATAGACATACATGCAGGCAAAACATCAATGTACATAAAATAAAAATAAATTAAAAAAATATACAGGCATTTAAAACAACTACATCTGGGGCCATCCAGGTCGCTCAGTGGGTGAGGGTATTTGCTGCAAGGCCTGTTGACCTGAATTACACCCCTGGAACCCACATGGTAGAAGTTGAGAACTGATTCCTTCTGAGGCATATGGGTGTACTCACATATGCACATGTATACACACATGCACACAAATCAATTTAAAAAGTAAGTAAAGCAATGGAGGGATGGCTCAGCAGTTACAAATACTTGATGCTGTTGCGTAAGACCTGAGTTTGGTTCTCACGACCTACACTAGAAGACTCACAGCCACCTATAACTCTAGTTCCAGGGGAATCTGACTCCCTTTTTTTGGCTTCTAAAGGCACATGCACACATGGTACACATACATACACTTAAACATGCTTGCATGCATGCACATGAACAAAATCACATGCATGCGCGCACATACACACACACACATGCATGAATAAAATAAAATAATTACATCTATGATTGTCCAGAATTGCATTCTACTTGATTTTCTTTTCTGGACTTACTTACTATAAGTATACTTTTCTATTAACCTAAATTATTTAACTATAAAATGTTGGTATTTTAATGTTTTACTATATAAATCTTTCACCTTAAGGAAGTAATGAGTCTTTTTTTTTAATTAATGTGTGCGTATGTGTCTCTGTGTGCATGTGTGCCTGCGTACTTGTCTGTGCCTGCATGTGTGTGACTGTGCATGTGTGCGCTTATGTGTTTGCATGGTGTGTGTGTGTGCACCTCATGCTGTGTGTGTGTATGTGCATGGGCATTGTGGCATGCGTGTGAGGGTCAACTCTCCTTGCGTATTTATGTGGGTTGTAGGACATCAGGCTCATTTCACAGTGAGTCCCGTTAGCTCCTTTAGAGTTTCACCCAGACACTGCAGTAGTGGAGATTGTACTGCTGCTTGCTATGTTGTTTCCTAAATGCAGTTACCAAGAGTCTTGAGATGAGTACAATTCTGAACGTGTGTTGTTGTACTTGATGAAGCATGTAAAAGTGGCATGAGTATTTTTAGAATGTCACAAACATTTGTTGGCATTTTTTTTACATGTTTTCATAAATGTACACTTTTCTCATTTTGCATGAGTGTGCATAGCTAATCTCCTTTTCCTTCTTAGGTTTTGACATTTAAAGAAATAAACTGGCAGATGATTCGAATTGAGGCAGATGCTACCCAAAGTTCACATCTCGAAATTATGTGTGCTCCTGTTCGATTAATCACTAATCAGTCAAAAATCAGAGTCACCCTTAAAAGAAGAGTGAGTAAGCTTGCTTTTGGGCTCCTGTGTCGGCTGTTAGGGTAGCGGGGAGAGCACAAGGCGAAGCCCTAAGCCTGAGTGCTGGGTGTGGCACTCTGCACAGGGGAGGGAGCCGAGGCGCTCTGCTGTGTGTGGCACTGTGGGCAGGGGAGGGAGCCGAGGCGCTCTGCTGTGTGTGGCAGTGT
>CAJQZJ010001638.1:6637122-6657463 GCA_907164525.1 Lophiomys imhausi
CTCTGAGCTGGACTGTGGTTGGCTCCATGCACAGGAGTCTGCTCTGAGCTGGACAGAGATTTTTTGAAATGTAAAATGTGGGTGAAATAGCCTTTTAGGTATTTGGTGAATTGTAATTCCTCTCTCTCAGATAGCATGAGTTCAGTTAATAGGAGTGATTATGGTCTATCAACTGCACATACAAATCACATGCATGTTATATAATTTGTACTTCAGAAAATTATCAGTCTTGTTGTTAGGACTATTATCTCTAGCTTTGAGAAATATTCTATCTTATAGGACCTCAATAAATATTTGTTACATTTTTATTATTTATCTTGTGGAAAAGGGGAGCACATGTTGTACTACTACCTGTGGAGGTCAGAAGATGATTGGGTTTTGGGGTTATTAGGTCTCTCCTTCCACTATGTGGGTCCTGAGGATTGAACTTGGGACATTGGGCTTGGTGGCAAGAGACTTTGACTGCTGAGTCATCTTGACAACTTAAATACTTATTAAATGAAGGCAGTATCCATATCCACATTTAATCCTACTAAAAAACTTTATGCTTTTTATGTAAACATAAGTAATGCAATGCTTTTCATGTAACCATAGTTTAAAATATAAATGTGTTACAAGTTTTATTCTTGGATTAATTTTCTAAATCATTGTATTACAGTTAAAAGACTGCAATGTCATTGCCACAAAGCTAGTTCTAATACTGGATGATTTGTTATGGGTCTTAACGGATTCCCAGTTGAAGGCTATGGTGCAGTATGCAAAATCTCTCAGCGAAGCCATAGAAAAATCAACAGAACAAAGAAAGAGTATGGCTCCTGAACCTATACAGGTATGCTCCTGATTCAGAGAACAAAGACTGTGTGTAACAAGTTTATAATCAATTAGATTGGTGAATTGGTAATTCTTTATATGATGTGATAACATTGAAACCAAGTATCTTCTTTATCTAAATCTGTCACAGTATAAGGTCATATATGACATTACTGTGTGTCTAGTGCTAATCTTGTTTGAGGCTAATCTTTGTACAGGGCATAGAATACTGACAGTGTAGAAGGTATCATGCATGAACAACATAGGATTATGTTGTGTCTCCTGCTTCATCACACTGCACCTTATGTCCTTGAGACAGTCTCTCGCTGAGTGTGCTGCTAGAGTGGCACCCAGCCCCAGTCGTCCTGACTCCACCTCCCATAGTGCTGGGGTTATAGTTGGCAGTGCCCTTTTTACCTGAGTGCTGGGGACTTGAACTCAGGTCTTCGTGCATGTACAGTAAGTGCTCTTATGTTTTTGTTTGTTTGTTTTGTTTTGTTTTTGAGACAGGATTTCTCTGTGTAGCCTTGTATCCTGAACTCACTTTTGAGACCAGGCTGGCCTTGAACTCAAAGAGATCTGCCTACCTCTGCCTCCCAATTAAAGGCGTGCACCTCTGTGCCCAGAACGTACAGACAGCTGTGAACTGCCATGTGGGTGCTGGGATTTGAACCTGGGTACTTTGGAAGAACTTTGGAAGAACAGTCAGTGCTCGTAACCGCTGAGCCATCTCTCCAGCCCCAGTAAGTGCTCTTATGCACTGAGCCACCTCCTAGCCCAGTAATGCTGTTCAGGAAGAAAAAAAAATTAGTCTTGAAATGTTCGAGGTAAAGGAAAATAGAAATAAAGCTTGGGTGTTAGAAGAGAAGGCACAGAAGGAAGGAAGGCTGACAGCACAGATGGCTAAGGCCTTGCAGACACTAACATTGCAAACAAAACTTCCCTTAGAATTTTCTAATGGCCATTGGTGGAGTGGGGATAGGGAGTCAGAAGCCTCAATTTATCTGAAGGAAAACAAGCTTTTCAATATTTCCCAGTATTAAATTCTGATTGCTAATATAGAAACATCTTTGTAGAAGGGACATGGAAAATTCCAGTGGATAGTATCTATGATTATTTTATTAAAAGTAGAAATAAATTTATAACTTCTTGTTATAAAATTTTATGAGATGTTATAAATCATACTTCTATGAGGTTTTTTTTTGTGCAGTAATACCTCTCAGCAATCTAGCTAATTGGTAATGGGACTTGGTACATGGAAGAGGCGTTATTGTAGGCTTTCAGTGCTGTTCAGATTGTCATCATTGGCTCTCTACCTGCTCACAGGGGCACATAGCACCTGTTTCCATGGAATAGACAAATAGTGTGTGGTCCTGTCTTCTAGGACTTCAGAGTTATGAAGAGTGAAGTGTACACACTGCAGTTCTTTGGAAGTGTTAGAGGGAAGAAGCAAAAGACAGGGAGGTGTGGAGGTGACAGGAGCTCGAGGTTCTGACTGACTTCTGCAGAAGGTAGAGAGGTTTTCTAAGGAACATAATGACACTGAAAAGTGAGAACCCAGGTAGGCAGGGAAAAGTGCTTGCTGAACTGTTGTTAGGATCCAAGTTTGCATCGCAGCACCCTGGTAACCCTGGATGTGACATCAGCACCTCTAGTCCCAGTGCTCCTGTGGCAAGCTGGGAAGCGGAGTGTGTGGGCCAGCTACTCTAGCTACGAGGAAGAGATCTTGTGTCTTAGATGGAAGGTGAGCTTGTCCTCTGACCACACACACTGGAGCACAGAGGCCATGCTCACACCCTGTGCACACATCGGACACTGTGATTCTGACATTTGTATTTTAAGGACACTGAGATCCAACCTTCTTGTTTAATGTGCTCCATATTTCTTCTGAATATCTGAGAATATGCTTGCTTTAGATGTTATATGCACTCACCTGTGTCATGATTGCACTTATCTAGTTAAGAAGTGGAAGGCACCCTCTTGACAATCTTCAGTCTGTCATGGATTTGTCCAGGAAGAAAAATACTTGTGGGAACAAGACAGAAAACTTGAGCTACTTCATGTTAGAAGTGAATGATTCTCTTACTAAGTGACAAGTGACTTCCATTACTTTGTTTTGAATACAGGTGGATGGGGAGCTAATATATCTCAGGAGGAACTGTAAAAGGATTGGGTTATTGGGAATGATATCATATGGTCAGCACATTATGAATCCTAGCATGCAACTTGCAGTTTAAAGTACCAAATTCCATTTTAAAAACAAGTTCCCCTCATTCTACTCATTGGTGTGAACAAAGTTTTTACAGAGCTTATGGCAAGGGGTTTCCTACCTACAAATTGATGGCCAGTCTTGTCTCATTCTGCCAGTTTTGTAATATTTATCCAAGTGGCAACTTTCTGCATTCTGTGGGGGAGCCCAATTTATTTATTTTTACCTTTTTTTGTTTTGTTTGAGACAGGGTTTCTCTATGTAATAGTCTTGGCTGAACTGGACTCGATCTGTAGACCAGGCTGGCCTTGAACTCACAGAGATCCGCCTGCCTCTGCCTCCCAAGTGCTGGGATCAAAGGCATGTGCCACCACGCCCGGCGTTTTTACTTTTTACTGTTTAGGGGTTTGAGACAGGCTCTTACTATGTAGCCTTGGGTGGCTTAGAATATACTTTGTAGACCAAGTTGGCCTTGAACTTACAGAGCTCCATGTGTCTCTGCCTCCTGAGTGCTGGGAGATGTGTACCACCATGACTTGTCCTGGCAGTGTGAGTTTCCATTGAAGAACAGCCTACTGGACTGCAGCAGAGTTTTCATGCACAAGTAGGGTGGGTAGACAAGAGGGACTCTACATTTTTGTGTGGCATCTGGGCACTAACGTACATTTCATGTGGAAGTTCAGTCAGACGTATGACTGCATTATAGAAGATAACTAAAGAAGAGGTCAAGAGAATGGAGGCAGTCCGTAGGAAGTGTGTACATGAATTTTTGAAAACAGCTTGAAAGAAATATCAAGCCAGATTTGAAAACAATACCTACATCTTCCACAAGTTACGGATAAGGAACTGAGGACTTTAGAATAATATCTTGTTTTGTTAGACACAAAAAGAAATACAGAGGCCAGGTGGTGGTGACGCACACCTTTAAGCCGCCCAGCACTCGGGAGGCAGAGGCAGGCAGATCTCTGAGTTTGAGGCTAGCTTGGACTGCAGAGCAAGTTCGAGGATATCTAGGGCTGCACAGAGAAACACTGTCTCAAAAAAATGAAAATGAAAAAAAAGAGGGAGAAAGAAAGAAATACAGAGGAGAAAGCAACTTTGATTGAAGAGGTGCAGGTGAAGAAAAGTAGGAATGTAAGTATATACAGATGTCTACTGAAATTCATGTTTATTGGGGTTACAGTCAAATTGTGTTCTCTATTTTTTTAATCTAAATTTAATTTAATTTTGGAGACAGGGTTTTTATGTATATCCCTGACTGTCCTGGAGCTCACTCTGCTGACCAGGCTGGCCTTGAACTCATAGAGATCCACCTGCCTTTGCCTCCTGAGTGCTGGAATTAAAGGTGTGCGCCAACACGCCCGACCTAAATTTTATTTTTATATAATTCAGAAGGTATTTTAAGCAGCTGAGCTAATGATATAAAATGCACTATACCATGCTCATTGTTCATGAGTTCATTGCTGGAAACTTTGGGTGTGTTTGTTTGCGACAGTCTCAGGGTGTGGTGGGCAGTGATTATGTGGTTTGCACTCTTCAGAGCTCTACAGTCGCTCCATCTGTGCAGCACGTGAAGACCCCACAGGCCGCCAACACCCCCGATGTAAGCGATGCAATTGTGAGACTATTCAGTGACTTTGATGTTAAGGAAACCTCCCATCATCTAGTGATTTCCCATCTGGATCTGCACATCTGTGATGACATCCATGCAAAAGAAAAAGGTAGTCTCACACCAAACTATTTTGGCTTTTCTACAAATTGACTACAAAACCATTGTTTATTATATGTAGCTTATATTATAAAATATGAAACATTATTTGAAGCATTTTATTGGTCTTGAATTTTATTTGGCTTTAGTAGTTAATACTTAAGCATAATCAACTATTGGCTATCAATGCTAACAGCAAAATTAGGATTGAAAAACTAAGATTGGCCAATGTGTTGGTGTGTACCTCTATTCCCAACACTGGGGAAGCAGAGGCAAACAGATCTCTGTGAATTCGAGGCCAGCCTCCTAGAACTACTTAATGAAGAGCCTGTCTGAAAACAACAATAACAAAGACTGAATAAATATATGACATCCTTGAATAAAATAACTTAGAATTGTCTTCTGAAATTATCTATAAATGTAATACTATAGTTCATTCATGAGTATTTACATGCCTTAAGCATTGTAATTAATTCACCTTTCATGAACCTGTGTTCTATTGGTGTTTTGCTTATAAGTATGTCTGTGCACCAGTGTGTGCCTGGTCCCTCTGGAGGCCAGAAGAGGTTGTCAGATCCCTTGGAACTGGAGGTACAGATGGTTGTGAGCTGCCATGTGGATGCTAGGAATTGACCCCAGGTCTTCTGGAAGTCCAGTGAGTGCTCTTAACCTCTGAGTCATCTCTCCAGCCCTGAACATATGCTCTTAGTACACATGAATACAACTGTGTGGCTCTCTATCATTGTGTGGCCTGCCCTGTTTTCTCAGCATTTCATAAGGAAGTGGATACTTATTTTAGTCTGTGTCCCTTGTTTTTATCCTTACTGAGTAGACGTGGGTGACAGGGAAGGCAGGAAGCAGGTCTTGGTCCCTTTGAAAATCCAGGTTCTGTACTTTCAGTGCTCCTTGCTTCTGTTTCTTTGTTGCAGGGTCAATGGCCCACTGGTGCTGGGAGAGGTTAGCAGGCAGCCTTACTTACCTCAGGGCAGTGGTTATATCATTTTGCTGAGTTTTAGAACTGAGCCGAAGATCTCTTAAAAATTGAGATATTTGACCTGGGGTCTTCAGGCCTGTATCAGAATATCCTTTGGATTATATTGATTTTAAAGCTGAGGAAGAATTAAGGGCTGGGTACTTAGGAGAAGAAATTATTCTAGTTATCAGACAAAGGAGCAAGAATCTGCTGACAGGTAGAAGGGTAGAGGGCCTGGCTAAGTGGCACAGGCTTATAGTCAGAGCCACTGGGAGCTTGAGGCAGGAGGATCACAGATTCCAGGCCTGCATGGGCTTCAGACTGTACTCAAAGCCAGTAAGGGCATTAGACCCTCTCTCAACTCTTTTTCCCTCTCTTTTCTAAGTCTGCGTGTGTATGTCTCCATAATGGAGCACTTGCACGGCAGGTGAGAGGCCCTAGGGTCAGTTGGTCCCCAGTACTGCCAAAGCATGGGAAGGGAATGAGAGCAAAGAGAAGATTTGGGATGTGTAGAGAAATGTGTTGTCATTTTCTTTGTTTACTTTGTGTCATTTGGTTTATAGTTGTCATTTTCTGCTTTAGTGTTTGAAAAATAAAAATAAAAAAATTTTTAAAGCATAGTAAAAATGAGATGTTAAAACTAAGCATTTTTGGCTTAGTATTTTCTAGGCTCCGGCCTTCCTGCTACTAATTACTCCTCTCTTAAGACTACTGGATAATGTCTCCCACTGTATAGGCTCTGCAGTTACTCCTGCTGTTGTGAAATCCTAAAGGTTCTGAGAGAGTCATCAGTTTACAGAAAACCCATCTGTGGTCAAACCTAACCAAGATGTTTTCATCACCAGATTATTTTACTCCTGTTTTGCAGGTTTGGATCCACAATACTGTTTTCATTACTGAGCACTATCTCAGAAACTACTCATAATATGCTGTGTACATATCATATCACTTTCAGTTAACCAAAACAACAGATTCTGAGTTCCGAGACAATTAACTCCAAACACATGGAGGTCAGAGGATGACATCTGAGAGTCTTTCTTTCCACCATGATATCTGGGAGTTCAGCTCAGGCCATTGGGCTTGCATGACAAGTGCTTTTTTTCTTTCTTTCTTTCTTTTTTTGGTTCTTTGAGACAGGGTTGCTCTGTGTAATGGAGCCTTGGCTGTCCTGGAACTCACTCTGTAGACCAGGCTGGCCTCAAACTCAGCCATCCGCCTGTCTTTGCCTCCCGAGTGCTGAGATTAAAGGCGTGTGAAAAGTGCTTTTTACTGCTGAGCCATTTCGCTGACTGTCTTCAAAGGCCTGGATAAGGACTGTGGAGCTCCGCTAAATTGTACTAACTCATGGGAACTGGCTAACAGATTATATTGGGTGTGTTTACTTCCTGTTGTTACTTGGACTCTAATTTTTAATGGTAAATTCAGTGTTTGTACTATTTGCTTAGTATTTCTCCCTCTCTCTCCTCCCCTCAATTCTTTTTCTCTTCCCAGAGTCAAATAGACGTATTAGTGGAGGTGCTATGCAGCTCTCTTTCACACAGCTGACCATAGACTATTATCCTTATCATAAAGCAGGTATTTATAATCATTTATTTAAAATATGCAAATGTTGCTTTTACAATGTTTTAAAAATTTAATTGTTTATTTTTTTAACTTATCAAGAACAGATCAAAATTTGTTATTATTTTTCATCTTGCAACATTTTACCAAGAATATAGAATTGCCTTAGAAATATATTGAAGTTCATGTAGATTATTAGAAACTGTAATTGTTAGAAATTGACCAGTTTGGGCTAAGATATCACTAAATGGTTGAGAACTTAAATAGCATGTTTGAGGCTATGGGTTTGATTCATAGCATCTCTCTCTCTCTATCTCTCTCACACACACACACACACACACACACACACACACACACACACACACAGAATTGGAGGAGGGGGGAAGAATTAAAATTATCTAAACAAATAATTAAGACATTTTTGTTTTGTTTTGAGACAGAGTTTCTCTGTGTAGCCCTGGCTGTCGTGGAACTCACTCTAAAGACTAGGATGACCTTGAACTCACAGAGATCTACCTGCCTCTGTCTCCAAAGTCTTGGGATTAAGGGCATATGTCACCACACCCTGTATAAATGCATGTTTTAAAATGTATAAAAATTTAGACTATAGCAACATGTATTTGTATTTTTTCATTATTTGTGACAAATCAAGTCATTAGTCAATAGTTTGAATTTTTAAATGATATTGGAACTTTTTTCACTTTCCTATATTTTCTAAATTCACCAGGAAATAAGATTTGATAGGCTTTTTAATCATCAAGTGTTGATATGTTCTTTTCTACCAAACATGAAGAACAAAATAGCATGATTTATTTCCAAATTAAATAATTTGACTATTACACCAGTCTTTTGAATTTTGGCAGTATATGACTTTTTGTTTTGTAATTTGCACAAATAAGAAAATTAAAACAAAGCATAATAAAAATCTCAGGACTTTTAAAAAGCAGTGACAATGCTATTTGTGCTCAGGCTTTCCCTGTCAGTGCATATAATTTCTGTATCAGCACAGACAGATTTAGGAACTGTGCTGCTTGTCCTGGTTTCTTGTGAAGGACTATATTTTGGTCCTGTCCTGGTTGCTGAGGCTTATGGGACCTTTCAGCCTGCTACTGTGCTATCACAGGCTTGTGAGCCCTGCACTTGCCTGTAGTTCCAGCACTATGGCGAGGCAGGAGGGTACCCAGCTATGCAGCCTCAGTCACATTACTAAGTCTATCTCAAAGGGAGAGAGAAGCTTTCTCACTGTGGAGATTACCTTTATTTTAGAGAGGAAGACATAGTCACAGAGCAGGTTTTATTTTCTTAGCTTTTGCATGCACCTACAGCCTTTCTAGGTAGGTATGTCAAAACCTAATCTTGATTTTGTGTTGTCCTCTCACAGCGTATATCTATTTATGATTGGTGCCTGTTTTGTGGGGTTTTGTTGTTTCCTTAGATGTTCTGGTAACCATCATTTTTTTATTATTTTGTTTTAGATTATAGTTTGCCACTTCATAAGTCTTTGATGAATGTTTTTTTCCCCTTGGTATTCTTCTGAGATTGTTTACAGTAGATATTTACCAGGTAATTGAGCAGCTAGTGAAAGTTGCCCAATCCTTTAACTTTATATTGAGCATTCTTTCATCAAGTGTGGGTTTGAGATAAAAAGTCATCTAGATTATTTGCTTTTAATACTCTTTTCCTCTGTTTTGCTCTTATTTTGGTAAAGAAGTAAGCTGGTGTCTGTGTGTGTGTGTGTGTGTGTGTGTGTGTGTGTGTGTGTATGACTTAAGCCTGGTATGTGAGCCTTTTTGTAATCAAGACCCTGTCTCAAAACAAAATTGACTCTTGATAAACAAAACAAAGGTGACTCTCTTCAGAAAATGATTTCATTTCATAAAAAGCATTGCTGTCACAGAATAAAAAAATCATGCTTGCAATGAAGTTCTCTTATTCATTTTATAGGAGACAGTTGTAATCACTGGATGTATTTTAGTGATGCAACCAAAACAAAGAACGGATGGGCTAACGAGTTGTTACATGAATTTGAATGCAACGTTGAAATGCTTAAACAAGCTATGAAGGATCATAATGTAGGTTCACCTCCTAAATCCCCAACACGTGCCTCTCCCCAACATATGCAAACAGGTATCTCACCTAATGACATTCCCCTAATACTCAAACAGGGGGAGGTGAGGAGGGGGGAATGAGAATATATTTTTGTAAATATTATTTCTAAGCATTATTTAAAATTTTAAAGATGTAGACTAATAGTTGTATAGACTAAAGCACTTTTAAATGATTCTACTTTTAACAGGGTATACATGTGCATGTTTATTTATAGGTTTCTGCACGTGAGTGCAGTGCCTGTGGAGTCAGAAGTGGACATGGGTCCCTGGAATGAAGTTATAGGCAGCTGTGAGCTGCCTGCCAAGGGTGCCGGGCACCAAACTTGGGTCCTCTGCAAGAGAACTATGCGCTTTTAACTGCTGAGTCCACTCTACTCCCCAACACTTTTAAGATTGTATAACCAATAACAGTGATATCAGCTCAGAACATTCAGATTAAGTGGCTTGTTAATTTTAACATTGTAAGAGAGTGGCTTAAAATATAAGTTAAAATGATTCTTATTTTTAAAAATATTCATTATAAAATTCATTACTATAATGAAAAAATTTATTATAGAAACATTTATCCATATGTTTTTACCTTGTTTCTAGTAGCTTTCTTTGCAGCAGAAGAGTAGCTATGAAAAGTAATTTCATAACAAATTAAAAGGAGTTTTTGTTTCTCACAGAGAAAGAGTCCACTCTGAAAGGGACTCCTAAAACACCTTCAGTGTTATCTCAACCATCAAAAGCTAAGCTAATGTCTAGTTCTGTTGTCGTTAGACTTGCCGATTTTAATATCTATCAGGTATGTATTAAATCTTTTCATTGTACAAACAACTCAGTTACTTAATGCCACCACTTATCTCTAAAGGTCTAGACTAATTTTATGAAATGCAAATTATATGGAATAGAAAATATCAGTTCACTGATTTTTATTTATGTGGTTATTTTGAATTACACAAACTGAAGTCAAAGGAATAGTACTACAGGTTGCCATTGGCAAGACTTCTTATACCAGTTACAAGTTTTGAGGATGCCTAAATTACAGCCAAGTTCAGTGCTGTATTCAAAAGCCTTACAGATCTCACTGAAATCTGTTATTCACTTTGATTATAAAGAAAAAGGATACAAAGTAGACCCTGCCATAGAAATAATGCACAGGACACAGTCTGGAAGCCTTCTAGATGTAAAATTCAGGCTGTTGATGTAGCTCAGGTGTAGAGCTTCCTTAGCATTCAGAAGGCCCTGGGCTCCTCAGTGCACCACAGTGCAGATGTGTACTGTACACATGGAGTATTGCCTTTGTGGCTGAATTCATTTTGGAGTAGACTGATGGCAGATGACCCAATGTTTTTCCTGACCTCTATCTGCTAATAGGACTATCAAGCGTGACCAGCCAAACCCACAGTCTTCTGGTTTGCATTAATCTATCAGTTGGCATTGTGAATAGGAAATTAAGAGTTTCTGGTTATCTCTTGGGAGCAGAAACAAAGCCCAGAGGTCTTTCTTCTTGGAGAACAAATTTCTTAGAGAACAGTGGTCTGTGTGGAGGACCTGAAATGCCTTTTTTTGCTGTAGTCAACCTTTCTAGATTAACCGTGCTGTGAATTTACTTTTTTGTGAAGAACTCTGACTCACATTTGCTGTTTTACTCAAGCTGTAATCCTACAACATAGTCTAATACCACAGTCTTCATGAACAACAAATATACTTGACTATCTTTAAAAATAGAAACATTAGCATTCATATATTCAATTATAAATTGTTCTTGTTTATTGTGGTAAGTCTTGCCATATCTGAAAAGTTTTCGTATACTTAAAGCTCTGGTTATTTTCTTGTTGTGCAATAGGTTTCTTCACAAACTGTTTATGTAAATGCAGCTTATTTACTTGCTGACTGAGTTTTTTTTTCTTTGTGACAGGCTCTCATGTAGCCCAGGCTGGCCTTGAGTGCCCTTTGTGGCTGAGGATGGCCTTGAGCTGTGTTTACTTATGCTGGGTTATAGGCATGCCCCACCATAGCTGGCTTTAAAGCAGTCTTTTAATTTTAACATTTAAATAAAACCATGGGAAATGAGGGAAGGGCAATTACTCATAATCTCAAATTGTTCATAGTGTAGTGAACAACGCTGTATCCAGGAACATTTTAAAAACCTCAAAAGTAAAAGTGACAGAAAATAGTGACATTTCATCTTAATTTTAATAACTTTAACAGTTAAAAGTATGCTTTTGTTTATTATGTTGACATGATTGAGAAAAGTTTGTTTATGTACAGAAGAGTTTTTAAATTATATAATGTAAATTGTCTTAAATCTATTTGTACTAGTAACCAGAAAGTTTGACTATTTCAAGGAGAAAAATTGTCAGAAGATAATATACCCCATTAATGCTTCTTCATACAAGAAATAGACACATGTGGAGCTGGCAAGATGCTTGCTAAGCCACCTTAGCAGCAGGTAAAGGGCTTGCCTCCAAGCCTTGGACCCACATGATGGAAGGAGAGAACTGACTTCCTAAAGTTGTCCTCTAACAGCTTGCTGTATGTATGCCATGGCATGTGTACATGTATACATGCACCCGTAATCTAATGATAGTAATAATAACATAATAATAATAAATGAGAAGGAAATATGCACATTTGTCAGACAAACTACACAGAACAATTTCCAAGGCTACTAACAGCCTCAGTAAACACATCGATAAAACTTCGTCGGTTGAGAAGGTTGAGAACTAGCGCACTCTTTCTGCTGTGGTAGCTCTCATCTGTCCCCCATCCTTATAGCTAAGGTTGACTTTGAACAACTTTGTTCTCATGACTTCACCTGCAGAGTCCTGGGATTACAAGCATGTGCCTCCATGCCTGGGTTGTACAGTAACCATCGGGAGATTGAACTCAGGGGTCTCTATATGCTAAGTGAGAGCCCTGCTAACTGAGTTATGACCCCGTCCAGTGTGTGTACATTTCTTTGATAAGAAAGTTAAAAAAAATATATATATATATATATTAGGACCTTAAAAATAGTAGTCCTCTTGGAAAATAATTAAGAAATCAAATGATTTAACTGAACTATTTATATTATACTGTGTTTTACATTAGTTATTTCTGTGAAATTGATGCAACTTTCTGTTATAATTATTTTAAAATTATAATTTGTTAGCCGGGCGGTGGTGGCGCACGCCTTTAATCCCAGCACTCGGGAGGCAGAGGCAGGCGGATCTTTGTGAGTTCGAGGCCAGCCTGGTCTACAAAGCGAGTCCAGGACAGCCAGAGATATTCAGAGAAACCCTGTCTCGAAAAACCAAAAAAAAAAAAAATTATAATTTGTTGACATTAAATACATTCACAATGTGTGACTGACACTCCCATCTATCTGCAGAGTTCTTTTCTGCATCATAAACTCTAAAACTTTTTCACAATAAAAGGGAATCTTTTTTTGTTTGTTTTTTGTTGTTGTTTTTTGAGATAGGGTTTCTCTGTGTAATAGCCCTGGCTGTTTTGGACTTGCTTTGTGCACCAGGCTGGCCTCGAACTCACAGAGATCCACCTGGCTCTGCCTCCTGAGTGCTGGGATTTAAGGCATGTGCCACCACATCCAGCTAATAATAGGGAGTCTGTGGTGCATTATAAAACACATAGTGAGGAACCAGTCTGGCCTTGATTCCAGTCTGTGTCCTGAATCTGCTACTTATTTATCTATATTAACTAATTACAGTTATTACTATTTTTCTGTCTTTTTTTTCTTTTTTAAAGTTTTTTTTTTTTTGAGACAGAATTTCTCTGTGTAATAGCCCTGGCTGTCCTGGACTTGTTTTGTAGACCAGGCTGGCCTGAAACTCATTGATATCTACCTGCCTCTGCCTCTCGAGTGTTGGGATTAAAGGTGTACACCACCATGCTCGGCTATTACCTGTCATTTTAAAGACTCAAAATAGTAAGTTTACCGAAGATGGTGTGTAACAGAATATTTTTATTTATAAACACTTATATTTATTAGTACTAATAAACACCTATAAAATATCTAAATCCTATAACCTAAAACCTATAATCTATCTAAAAACACCCTAATACCTGTCTTCAAACACCTAACTATGGCTAATTTAACTTTCTTAAAAGGATATTAATAGTCTTAGCATAGGTCTGTGCAGGATGATTTGGTTTTACGGCAGTCCCAGTAGGCAAGTGTCCATTTAGGCCTTTGCCAGTTCGTATGGCCAGTCTTGCCAGAACTAATTCCTACCACTAAACTGTGGCCGGTTTATGAGACCAGTTTATTTTAACCATCAAACTTGAACTCGGTTTCTTCCATCCGCTGAGACTAACCCCTACAGTGCCTCAACCCATGTAGGCCTAACCACCCGCCTAAAGCTACTCGGAGCAGCTTCTGAGCCGCTTCGGAACTCCGATTGCTTTGCTGCCAGCCTTAATAGGCTGAATTATGGCAAAGGGTCTTTCTCAGGCTAACTTGCAGTGAAAAGTTTTTTCTCTCTTGGACTCCGCCTTTCAGTTTATGATCATTGCAGCCTAATGGCTTGAACGTAACATGCCTAACTGTGCACTTCTCCAGCGTGACTTCTCACTCGATGAGGGCAGGAGGAAGAGAGGTTCACGGGGAACTCTCTGGTTTATATGTCGTATTATCCCGCAATCCTTGGTGGTCGTGGGGGTCCAACAAAATCTCTCTCAGTGTCCAGCAGTCCCATTGCTTCTCATGGCAACGACATCATCTGCGTGGCTTGTGCAGTTTCTTAGCAATGCCTGTTCAACCGGGCTTTGTCCACTTCAGCAGACTAAAGGGACGTCAAGTTCCCCCCTGTGTGCTGCCAGATGCCAGTCTGAACTACATCTTAATTTCACTAAAGAGACCTAACTTCTACTGCAATTGTGTACAAAGTTGAGTTTTTAATTGGTAAAGATCTGAATTGGCTGTAGAGTTTTCTGAATGGTTCGTGGATATTATTTTTGTACATTATTTGTGTATTTAGTATGTCACTGAGGCCAACACCACTGCACTCAACACAGTGCATACATGGAGGTCAGAGGACAACTTGTAGGAGTCAGATTTCTTCACCATGAGGCTTTCAGGGATAGCATCGGCCATCAGGCTTGGCAGCAAGTACCTTTACCCACAGAGCACTCTTGCTGGCCCAGAAGTGGTTTTAAGAGTTTGAAAGTGATGTGTATGAAGGTTGTAGAGTTTTTGGAAAGGTCATTTTCTGTGTAATTTAAGCAAAGTTGTTTTCTCAGGTCTCTACAGCAGAACAGTGTCGTTCTTCTCCTAAAAGTATGATTTCCTGCAACAAACAATCCCTGTATCTTCCACAAGAAATGTCAGCTATCTATATAGAGTTCACAGAGTATTACTATCCAGATGGGAAGGATTTTCCAAGTAAGAGAGTTGACTTTGGTATTGTTTATTCATTACTAGATTTTTTTTGGATGAATATTTCATTAATTTATGTATAAAAATTTACTCTGATCACTGGGTTTAATATATACCTCTATACTCGTTAATAATTGTTTATATGTTAATGCTTTTTCTCTCCTACCGTGGCATATTTGATGGCAGGAACTTTGTGGCATTTATGATTTTATCTTTGAAGTTTGTGCTTTTATCCTGCTTTTTTGTGCTTACTAGTGATTTGTTAAATGAAGTATGAATCAATGTTCTTGTAGAAAATGGTCATTTTTTTCTTTTGTAAAATTCCATTGGCAAATCAGATGAATAAAACTCCCATTTTATTAAAAAAGAATAATTGAAGTTTCTTTTTAGCTATAAAGAATTTTTCTTGGCTCCTATAAGCTATTTTGGCTTCTAAAAGTTAAAATGATTATATATTTGTTTACTTGAATATTAAAGTTATATGCCTTTGTTTAATTTCATTTGAGTTTTCAAATTAAAGTCTTCCTGTATATTGTGATCTTCACAAGCACACATAAAGTGTGTGTATGTGTGCGTTTGTGCTTGTGCAGGTAGGTACAGGTATACATGGAGCTCAAAGATCAACTTCAAGTATCATTATTTATGTATTGTCCACTTTGATTCTGTTTGTTTGTTTGTTTGTTTGTTTAGTTTTTGGTTTGGCATTTTCTGACAGGATCTCACTATGTAGCTCTAGCTGGCCTGGTACTCTTGCTTTGTAGACCAGTCTGTCTTGGCACTTTCTATGTAGACCAGTCTGGCTTTAAAGTCAGAGATCTACCTACCTCTCTACCTTCTGAGAGCTGAGACTAAAGACATGTGCCACCATGCTTGACCCACTTTGTTTCTTGAGGCAGGATGTCTCATTGGTCTGGAGCTTACCAAGGATCTAGGTTTGATTCCCAGTTCCCATGTGGCAGCTCACAACCATCTGTGACTCCAGTTTCAGGGGATCTGACACCCTCTTCTAGCCTCCTTGCACATTGCATGGAGATGGTACACAGATACAGTGCAGGCAGGCTGACTGGCTGACCAGTTCCAGGGAATCCTGTCTCCTTTCAGCTATACACCCTGGGAGTACAGGTGGGCACACGTGGCTTTTGTTAAATGGGCTCTGAGGACTCAAGTCCTCATGCTTGCAAGCCTTTGCCTGTTTCTTTAATGCTGACTTGTTTATTAAAAATTACTATTTTATGTATATGAATGTTTTGCCTGCACTATATCTGTGTACCATCTGCATGCCGTGTGCAAGGGGAAGAGGGTGTTAGATTCCTTGGAACTGGAGTTACAGATGGTTGTGAGCTGCCACATGGGAACTGGGAGTTAAACCTAAGTCCTCTGGAAGAACAGCTGAGCCATCTCCCAAAGCCAATGTTGACTTACTAATTAGGCTTTTAGTTTCAATAGGAATTTTTGATGCTCCTGAAACTTTAGAGAAGTGTCCAAGTACTTTATCATACTACTCCTTTTTGCTCCAAGTTGATGACGTCTAATCATCCGTTTTCCTGTTTCCCAACATTCTTCTGCATGTGTGGACTTATCAGTTGTTTCAGCTACTCCTCTGAGTAAGAAGATAGGGTTAAAGTATGTGAAGCGTTTCCTCAGGTTTTCTAAGTAGTGAAATAGCACACCTGAAACCCAGGCATGGTCTGCCCACGACTTCTTTCCCACATTCCTTCCTCCACTGGGCATTCATGGCAGCTACTTGTTTGTCATTGTCTAATCTTGTTGGGATCCCTCAGTGGTTGTTGTATGTAACTAAAGCATATCATTCTGTAAGTAATTTCTCTTTGGAGTTAATTCTAGTTTCCAGGTTGCACGACTCCATTTAAGAATTTTTTTTTTTTTTTGATTTTTTAAGACAGGGTTTCTCTGTTTAGCCCTGGCTGTCCTGGAACTCACTCTGTAGACCAGGCTGGTCTTGAACTCACACAAATCCACCTGCTTCTGCCTCCTGAGTGCTGGGATTAAAGGCATGTGCCACTATACTGGCCATTACAGACAGTTGTGAACTTCAGTGTGGGTGCTGGGGTTTGAAGCCAGGTCCTTTGGAAGAACAGCCAGTGCTCTTAACTGCTGAGCCATTTCTCCATCCCTTTTAAAAAATAATTTGAGATGGTGTCTTACTATGTATCCTGGCTGGCTGCCCTACTGTCTTGAGGAGGTTGGCCTTCTGTCTCTGCCTCCTGAGTGCTGGGTTTAAAGTGTACACCAACCACTGTGCATCAGCCACTTTGGGGAAGGCCCACTCATCTGGACTCACTTTGCCCTGATTTCTTTTCTAAGAGCTCTGTCTCCATATAGTCACATTGTGAGGTGCTGAATTTAAAATTTCCACAAAAGCACTTTGGAGGCGTGAAATAGAGTGTACAGTTTATAGAGATAAGTGTAGTATTTTTGATCTTGTTTTTAACACAAGTGCCTCTCTTTCATATTTGATTTGTATTCTGCCCCTTTTCCTTAATATTCTGAGCCCAGTAAAGGTTTCTGCCAGCCAATTTTAAGTGTTTTTAGGGCTGAGGTGTAGCTTAGTAGAATGCATCCCCCACATCTGTGATGCCTGCTCTCAGTGCTCAGCACCACCCAAACAGAAATGCCACCAGAACAGCAAATAAGCAGAGAAGTGTCTGTGAGCTATGTGGTCATCTGGAGACCTTGTTGGATGTGTCACTCAGAGTGCTGTGCTGCTCAGATGGGGACTCCGTTTGCTCTCTGGTCTTCCCTGTGGCTGCCTCCATCATGGTCTCTAATTAGAAATTCCCGTTATTCCAGAGTGCGAAGCACTCTCCTCCAAAGTCAAATGCTTCCTTATTCCAACTGGTCTCTGAAAGGCTTGATTCACAACTGTTCTTATTTCCTGTCCATCTCATGTACAGAAATTGAAATGGAATTGAACCACACATTATTTCTGTTCTCATTTTCTATTCATCTCGTCCTACCTATATCACATACAGAAACTGAAATGGGAGAGCCCACTTTAGTTCCTCTGCACTCTGTGCCTAGCCTATGCACAGAATGTAGGCGTTCAGTGAATCTTGTCTGCCATTGTGAATTGAGTGGAAAGATGGATGCTCGCACCCGAAATCGAATGCGGAGCATTGGTGCAGAATGTTCTGTGTTCTGCTTTTCTACACGTTCGGATTTCTTTTTCTTAATTTGATCTGAAGTTCTATGTACGCATGATTTTTAAATAGAACAATTTAAGACTGACTTTAATCTCAAAATCATGTATCCATGTACCTGTTTTCCTACTTCACTTTCTCTTGACACAGAGTCTCTATGTCTTCCTGGCTGTCCTGGAGCTTGCTATATAAACCATGCTGGCCTTTGAACTCACAGAGATCCCCGAGCCTCTGCCTACAGTGCTGCGATTAATGGTGTGTGCTACTGCACTGTCCTCTTCACTTAAAACTTGTTACGTTTAATACGACATCAAAGTGCTCTTCAGTCTGTTTTTAATGCTTCTAGTCATCCACACTTGAAAGCCTAATGTAGCCCATGACAACATTCACTGTGCCTGAGCTTTAAACAGTTCCACAGTGGCCCTCCAGGACGGAGAGAGCACTCCATTCTGCCTTTCCTGCTTAAGACTGCACTTTCCGGGACATTGCCACCTGATATTCTTTGCCATGTTTTCATTTTGTGAACCTGAATTCAATTTCACATACTTCTGGTTACTGTTCAACTGGCAGTGCCTTAGCAACAGAAGGAAGCATTGGACTGGCTCCACTTGAGAACCTAATGGGTGTATGCATAGTTAGTATATCCTAACAAATGTCCTTCATGTTTGCCTGCTAGGATTCTTTTACTTAATAATCAAGGCATTTATATGCATCAGAGGTTGTTGGTTTTAGGCAAGTTAGATCATTAAAATGAACTGTGCCCCTGTACTGGTGGCTGTGGAAGCTTTGTGTTTTCCTTGGACATCATTAAGATGTCTTAGCTTCTGAATGTAACTTTAATGCTATATGAATTTTGCCAGTTTGCTAGCAATGATGAGTTCTAGGCACCTACCATCCCATTAGATGGCTTCTTCCATTTATACTAAGTTTTGTTACAGATCGGACTGATGACGGAGTTGATATCTAGGTCTGCATTTTATTTTCAAGCTATATATTCTGTTTTTATGGTTTATCCTTGAACCAGTAATCATACCTGTCTACCTTGTGTCACGTCTTCATCATCTCTAAGGCCCCAATGAACCATCTCACTGTCTACTCCTTCTTTCTTTCAAGTTCTTCCAATTACTGAGACCTTTGCTCCTGACATGAATGACTTAGAGGCAGTATCAGCGGTTTCAGTCTGTCCTCGGTCTACTGCATTTGTCTTAGGAGCTAGGAGCACAGAACCAACACAGCTGGAGAGGCATGGTGAAGACCTCATCTCTAGAATAAAGGAGCTTTTTCTTTTTAAACAATAAAACCTGTATCTATTCAGTTAAAAACAAGAGTTGGTTCTGCAGGAGGTAGTATCAATAAATTGAAAAAAGATCTATAGTGATCAGAAACTGTGAAGCTTCACTTGGTGTATCAAGTATTACTGGACAATTGGGATTCCTTCTCAGGATTCTTAGTCTTGTAGAATAAAAGATCTTATCAAACTGATCTGAAACCCGTAGCTTTTATGAGAATATACCTGTGCTTTCAGCAGTGATATACCCTGTAACTATCAGGGTTAATTTAGTGGGAGGGAACTGAATGTGTATTAATGGACTATTTGAGACACTCCAGTTACTGCTTTACCTGGAGCTCTGTGGTAGGCCTTTCTTAATGAGGAGAGTGAACTTGTGCATGCTCCTTCCTCTTGGGCTTTCCTAGGAAACCAGTCATTAGAGGATACAGGGAACGATGTAGACAGTGAAGGCATCTCAGACTTTGACACTGTGTTTTAAGAAGATGATGTTTTAGAAGTTTGTTTTTTTTTTTTTGTGAATCTAATAGTACTTCCAGTTTATACATTTAATTTACATTAAACTATTTTTTTAAGTTCAAAGCATAAAGAATGTTTTATGTCTGCCGGGCGGTGGTGGCGCACGCCTTTAATCCCAGCACTTGGGAGGCAGAGGCAGGCGGATCTTTGTGAGTTCGAGGCCAGCCTGGTCTACAAAGCGAGTCCAGGACAGCCAGAGATACACAGAGAAACCCTGTCTCGAAAAACCAAAAAAAAAAAAAAAAAGAATGTTTTATGTCTATATTTGCTGTTAGTCACATATCTAGCTTCATGTATGATATTTATTAAGAATACAACTTATTAAGAATATCTTTTCAATGGAAATGTAACTGTTCATTAATGGTGCTTACTATTTTTTTTTTCCACAGTCCCATCTCCCAATCTATATAGCCAGCTGAATGCTCTGCAGTTTACTGTAGATGAAAGAAGCATTCTGTGGTTAAACCAGTTTGTACTAGATTTAAAACAGAGTCTTAATCAGTTCATGGCTGTGTACAAGTTGAATGATAATTCAAAATCTGATGAGCATGTTGATATTCGAATTGATGGCTTAATGCTAAAGGTATTGTATAAACAAGTGGCTGTGAGAAAAAGCCGTTTTCTTTCTTTGTGTGCGTGCGTG
>CAJQZJ010001638.1:6657473-6681565 GCA_907164525.1 Lophiomys imhausi
TCACCCTTGAGAATTACATCAGTAAGTCTGACCCATCATCTTAGTTTTAATTTCTTAGTAGATCCCCCTATCTGTTTCTCCTGAGTGCTGGGATTACAGATGTGTGCTTTAACAGCCAACCCAGGAAACTGAGTCTGATGACACCTGTCTGAGCAGTCCCTGCATTCGTTTAAGTCATCTCCTGAAACACTTGGACTTAACAGTGTCTTAGCAAAAATATTGAACATTGCTTTTTCAGACTTAGTGCTTTTATTTCTGTGCACTCAAACATTTAGTAAGTTTTGAAAAATGGATCAATTTAGTTACCTATTTATTCATTTATGTACTATGGTCCTGGATGTCAAATCTAAGGCCTTGTATATTACAGCATGCATTTTTATCAATGAGCTTCATCCTCCACATTCATATTTTTATTTTCTGATTATAGAATGATTCAAAAATACATAATCATGAGCATTGCTAATATGATGTCTTGCAAGACATGTCCTTTTCTTCAGTGGTTAATTCGTTAATCATCTTTTACTGAATTTATTACAAGACTCAACAAAGGGAGAAGTTGTGATTTATGTCTGTAGAGGAAAGTAGTATTTTGGGGGAAAGTATCAAAATGATTTCAAGTCTGTTCTGTATTTTATCAAAATGTAGGGATTTGTAAATAGAATTAAATTATTTTCCCTTCTAGTTTGTCATTCCTTCTGAAATGAAACCAGGCTGCCATCAAGACCAGCCACACACAGTATCTATTCAGAGTTCTGAAATGACCGCCACCAACACGAGGCACTGTCCACACTGCCGGCACTCTGATCTAGAGGCTTTACTTCAAGACTTTAAAGACTGTGACTTTTTTAGCAAAACTTATACTAGGTTCCCCAAATCCTGTGACAGTTTTAATCTTCTACATCCAATCTTCCAAAGACATGCCCATGAACAAGATACCAAAATGCATGAAGTTTATAAAGGGAATATTATTCCCAAGTTGAATAAAAACACTCTTAAAACATCTGCAGCTACTGATGTGTGGGCAGTATATTTTTCCCAGTTTTGGATAGACTATGAAGGGATGAAAAGTGGAAAGGGACGCCCAGTAAGCTTTGTAGACTCTTTCCCTCTGTCTGTCTGGATTTGCCAGCCTACAAGATATGCAGAATTACAGAAAGAGCCTCAGACTTGTGATCAAGTGTCCCTTAATACCTCACAAAGTGAATCTAGTGATCTGGCCGGCAGAATGAAGCGGAAGAGACTCTTGAAGGAGTATTACAGTACAGACTCTGAGCCTTTGACAAATGGTGGTCAGAGATCTACATCGGAAACAAAAATTTTAAGGTTTTCCTCTTCATCTTCAGATGCGGATATTCACGTCCTGGTCCGTGTTCATAAACATGTTAGTATGCAGGTCAATCACTACCAGTATCTGCTGCTGCTTTTTCTGCATGAGTCACTTGTTCTGCTTTCGGATACCTTACGGAAGGATGTAGAAGCTGTGACTGGTAGCCCTGCTATCCAGACTTCCATTTGCATTGGAGTTTTACTCCAGAGTGCGGAGCTTGCCCTGCTGCTGCACCCTGTGGATCACACAAGCACTCTTCGCTCTCCTGCTACTGAAAGTATGAGCCCACTACTTCCTGACTACCTGCCCTCAGAAAATGGGGGGGTTTTGTTTTCAAAGAGAAAACAAGGTGGTAGTGGTATACATCAAATTAGAAATGCTACTCTTAATCATATGTCAGACAACAGGTCCATGAGTGTTGACCTTAGCCATGTCCCTTTAAAGGATCCTTTGCTTTTTAAATCAGCCAGTGACACAAATCTGCAAAGAGGCACTTCCTTTCTGGACTATTTATCAGATAAACATCTAGGGAAAATAAGTGAAGATGAAAGCAGTGGACTTGTTTACAAGAATAGCCCAGGAGAAATGACGTCAGAAATAAGTCACAGAAAGGATTTGTCTTTCACAGACTCAGATAGTATCTTAAACTACAGAGATGACTCAAATATGCTTTCACTGGATAACCATGACCATCAGAACACACCTTCAAATGCCATAACTGGTAAGGAAAATGCAGCCATACAGTCCATCTTCAAAGCTGAGGATTTCCTTCCTGAAGCAGCCTCACTCCCTGAGAACCTGGAGAATAGTAAAGAAGAAGCCCCCGCAGTCAGAGCACTTAAATCCCAGCCGCCTTCCAGGTAATGATACTGTTGGACTCGAAGTGGTTTTAGTTTTGTTGTTGTTATTTCTTTGGCTTGTTTACTTGTTTGTTTCTTTTATGTGGGTGCAGAAAAACCTCAGGAGACAATGTGGCATTACTAGGATTAAGAGTCTGTTTTCAGAATCTGAGAAAGTCCTTGAGCATCTGCGTCTCGGTGTATTTATTAACACTTCCTGGCTTCCAGATGTTAAGAGATGTGCTAGTTTTACTACCAGCTGTCTTCCTTGCCGGCCACGTCTTGCTGCCGTCTGGCTGGGCTAGCACCCCAGTGCTCCTTTTGCCTTTGCCTCCCAGTGCTGGATTACAGGTTACACACCCTCTCCCCACAGCTATAAGAACATGTTAAGGGAAAGTTCTTTTCTGTACCTGGGATAATTCTCTATTAATTTTGTTTGCTAACAGTGTTAAGCCTAAGGATCATTGCCCACCCACCCCAGCTCCACTCTCTATTCCTTACAAGAACATGAAAAGGAGTGCTTCCCAGATCTCCCTGGATACCATTTCGGTGGACAGCATGGCATTGGAAGAGCAGTTGGAGAGCGACGGAAGCGGCAGCCATGTGTCGTTGGGAAAAGGTAAAACAGCACACTGTAAGAGTTCTCACTAGAGGGGAATGCTGTTATAAGAAGTACTACTTAAGTTCTTATAGTTATACTCAGTGGTTGTTAAATACGGTAGACGAACAGACAAAATGACGTACTTCTGTACATCCAGCCCTGTATTCCTAGATATAACTTCTTAGTGGCTGTTCTATTGCTAATGAGTCTGCTCACATCTGCTTTTGTTCATTTGCTTTTTGTCCATTCCATCAAAGAGATTCCCTCCCCATCGGGTGCCTACAAATTTGATTGTGTTATATTCCAGTTTAATCTCAGGAACTTCTCATTGCTTTGAGTTAGTGAAATTTACAATTCTTTTTTTTAAAGAATTATTTATTTATTTTACATATATGAGTGCTCTGTGTACACGTACACCTACATCAGAAGAGGGTATAAGATCCCAGTAGAGATGGTTGTGAGCTACCATAAGGTTGCTAGGAATTGAACTCAGGAACTCTGGAAGAGCAGAGACATCTCTACAGCCGAAATTTAGAATTCTTAATCCCCTTTGAAAATGTACTTTATGGTTTGATCTCAGTTTAGTTTTTCTACATGTTGTTTTTCTTTCTTGGGTCTATGTAAAAAAATTACATTTATCTAGCTGTTGGAGTGTGTGGGGCAGGGTAGCACATGTGTTTCATGGCATGAGTGTAGAGATCAGAAGACAACTTGCAGAAGTCTCTCTCCTTCCATTGTGTGGATTCCAGGATCAGACTCAGGTTATCAGGCTTGGTGCCAAGTGCCTTTACTCATTGCCATCTTATTGGCTCCTCTCATTTTCTTTACTGCGACAAATGTTTTTCCATCTCAGAGTCACTCCTGGAAAGCTGTTTTACTTTATTGTACAGTTTAGCAGAAGTTGTCATAGAACTCTTATCTCTGGACTGTGGGGAAGGCTCTGAAGTGTTTAGTTAACTTCATACACCACAGTCACCACCACATGCCCCTTGTCTGGTGCCACATCTGCTGGAAAACCTATTGAGCACTCCAGATTGCCAAGCATCAGGGTAGAACCCCATTGGCTACATGGTAGTAAAAACAGTGCTGAGTTGGCCTTATAATTTTTGTGTCTTGGATTTCTGCCACCACATTTTTGTACTCTTTCATGGTATTTTAAAGTATTAATCCATGATAGACACAAAAATTAATTATCTTATTCCTGTTCCTACAGATAGCTTGAGGTGTATTGCAGCATAACACACTGAAACATTTAGGCAGCTAGAAAATGCTGGAGGATAATCACATGGTGTTCAATTCATGTAAGAGGTGATTGGGTGTTGCTGGGGATGGTGAGAAGAGAAATGAGGGACTTAGACTGGGTCTGTGCAGTCTGGGGACACGGGGAGACATGAAGCTGACAGGACTTCCTGTTACAGCTGTGCTGCCGCAGCACTATAAGGATTGTTTATTGATTCGTCCTTATCACTGTTGCCATTGCTATTTTACTACATTTAGTTAGAGCTTTAGTATCTGTCCTAGTAGAATCTGTCCTAGTAGAATTTCTATTGCTCCAACAAAACATCATGACTGAAAAGCAGGTTGAGGAGGAAAGGGCTTGTTGAGTTTACACTCCCACATTGAAGTCCATTACTGAAGGAAGCCATGGCAGGAACTCAAGCAGGGCAGGAACCTGGAGGCAGGAGCTGAGTCGTAGGCCATGGAGATGTGCTGCTTATTGGCTTGTTCAGGCTGCTTTCTGATAGAACCCAGGACCACCAGCCTAGTGATGGCACCTCGCACAGTGGGCTGGGATTTCCCCATCAGTCACTAATTAACAAAACGTTCTACAGGCTGGTCCACAGTCTGATCTTACAGAGGTGGTTTCTCAAGTGAGGTTTCCTCTTTTCAGATGATGATAGTTTATGCCAAGTTGACATAAATCTAATCAGCACAGTATCTCTGGCATTTTATTGTGAGAAATTGTTTCTTATTTGTAAGGGACCGTAATTTTACTCTATTTGCTTAGTGCTATTTATACAAGGCATTGCTTGAAAGAATAAAAGAATCTAGTCCATTTTTTGATAAATATAAATGGTAGTGGAATATATATAAACAGATTTTAATTTATTAGTTTACTTTTATATTATTTCAGCAATTAAAAGGAACTCAAATACAAACTGCCAGAGTCCAGCAGAGCGTGTGAACACCGGTGCAAACACGCAGGACTGTGGGGAGGCTTCTCCAGATGCCATCAGTACTAACTCAGAGGGTGCTCAGGAGAACCGCAATGATCTGGTAAGCATCCCAGAGTTCTGTGGGAAGAAATGCCCCCTGTCCTTCGAGCTTGGCATAATCGTGTCTGTGGATCTGCATTGGTAAGATGGCTGCTCTGGTGCTAGGTGACTTACTCTGCTGCTGCTTCTCTTGACAGTTCTTTCCGCTTAATCAACCGGCTGTTCTGTCTTTATTTTTTAAGCTCATTTTGTTTGTTTTGAAGAAGGGAAGGGAGTAGGTCTTCTCTTCACTTTTTTTTCCATCTTCTTTCCCACTTATATTTTGACCAATATTTTAGTTCCTTTTAAGTGTACTTTTTAAAAGTTTGATGGCACAGATGGTAGTCAATCCTTATAGTGATGGTCCTTCTACAAAAGAAATAGGATGCTAGTTTCTTTCCTCTTTAAAAAAAAAAATTTTTATTGGTTCTTTATGAATTTCATATCATGTACCCCAAACCCACTCATCTCCCCATCCCTTCATACTTTTCCTCCTCCCTTGCAATCTCCCCCCAAAAGAAAAAAAAATCTCATTAGGGAAGCTGTAGCATGTCACAGTGTGTCCCAGAGTATACCCCTTTGTCCACACTTTTTTGCTGGCAGATGTTCACTTGTTGGTCTCGTACGAGGCCTCTGGCTTCTGCTACTCTGTCAATACTGGAACCTCGCTGGGACTCCTCTCAAATAGTCTGTTGTTGCCCTGTGTCATGGAGACCCTGTAGCTTTGAACTTGTCGGGCTGACTCCTTCGTGACTCCGGCAGTTCATCCATGGGGGAGATGTTGGAGTGGGCCAACTCAGAGCCCTGGATCTGGGCCTGGGAGGTGTCTGAGCTGGTCAGCCTGCCAGCTTTCCCACACCCATACTAACTGGGCGAGCTCTCCAACACTGCACCAGCTAGATGCTAGTTTCTTTTAGACCTTTGTGACATGGTGAAATTGTATGAAAAAATTTAGACATATCCTGCTTTTAGTGAACATCCATTCATATGTGGAAATGTCATATTATTAGTCTCGTAACCAAATACTTTCTCTTTACTGATTGAAAACAAAAGTAGCTGGAGTTTGTCTTCAAAGATTGAACATCCTTTGTTTTAAAATCTTGGGCCTGCACTGGAGAGGTGACTCAGAGGTTAAGAGCACTGTCTGCTCTTCCAGAGGTCCTGAGTTTAATTCCCAGCAACCACATGTGGTTCATAACCATCTATAGTGTGTTATGGTACCCTCTTCTGGCCTGCAGGTATACATGTAGATAGAACACTGAATACATAGTAAATAAATAAATTTAAGAAAAAAAGAGTTGCTTATAAAAAAAAATTCTTGGGCCCATAAGTGCTTTTGGACATAAGAATTTTGTGGATTTTGGAATTTTTGCATATGAGATATCTTGGATATGTGAATTTCATATCATGTACCCCTATCCCACTTATCTCCCCATCCCCTCGTACACTCCCCTCACCCTTGTAACCTCTCCCCAAAAGAAAAAAAAATCTCATTAGGGAAGTTGTAGTGTGTTCTAAACCCAAAGTTGATTATGTTTTATGGGTTCCTTATACACATGTCCTATAGGCAATTTTATACAGTTCTTTGATAGTCTTGTGAAACAACCTAGTGGCATGGAATCTTATGTCATTGCATTGTCACTTGAAAAGTGACCGATTTCTGATTCTGAACTAGAGATACTCAAGCTATAAAATGCAATAGCCAATCTCTGTGGGCCACAAGGACAGTTTGATTGATAAGTCAAAATTGTATTTGTATAGGTAAATACTTGTTTATTATTTCTTTACATTTTTTTTGAATTGCATGGGATACTAACAGTATTTATACAACCATTGACAGATGTCAGTTGTGGTGTTTAAAATCACTGGTGTTAATGGGGAAATTGACATTCGAGGAGAAGATACAGAAATCTGCCTTCAGGTGAACCAGGTGATGCCAAGTCAGTTAGGCAACGTCAGTCTACGGCATTACCTTGGTAATCGTCCAATTGGTAAGGTTTTGCTTAAAACCACTTTCACACAGAATACTTAAATATGTTTTAAATTCATTTTGTGTTCTCTATATGACTCATTAATAGTCCTGCCTGTTTCAGCTTAAGGAAGACCACATTCAGTAAAATGTTAGGGTGATTTTTTTTTTGTGGGGGGGGGCTATGTATATAGAATTCTATATGATACATAATGTATAGAAACAAATACAATCTTGCATAATATCAGCAAGTGTGCTGTTGTTTCCTTCCCTGGGAACTGGAGGTAGACATAACTATGCAGGGCTCACAGGGGCTCACAGAGACTGAAGTGACACTCACGAGCCTGCATGGGTTCGTGTAAGGTTCTCTGCATACATAATGTGGTAGTTTAGCTTGGAGTTCTTGTGGGACTCCCAACAGGGACCTGTCTCTGACTCTTGTCTCTGACTCTTTTGTCTGCTCTTGGGACCCTTTTAGTCCCTTTGGGTTGCCTCATCCTGCCTTGACATGAGAGTTTGTGCCTAGTTTTTTTTTTTTTTTTTGCATCTTCTTATGCTGTGTTCAGTTGCTGTCTTTGAGAGGCCTGCTCTTTTCTGAAGGGAAATGGAGGAGCAGTGGATCTGGGGGAGAGGAGAAATGTAGGGGAGAACTGGGAAGAGGGGAGGAAGGGGGGAGTTGTGGTCAGGATGTATTGTGTGAGAAAAGAAAAAAATACAAGTAAAAAAAAGGATCCCGGCCAGGTATTTTTTTTAGTCTTTGTAACCAAAATACTTTCTCTTGCTAATTGAAAACGAAGTAGCTGGAGTTTGTCTGTACCTTCTCTTCCCTTCTTATTCTGTTCCTTGTGTGTCCTTGCTGTGCCATGTACTTGTTTTCCTCTGTTTATTTTGATGTTAGTTGGCATAAAATAAATAAGCAAAATATTCCATTAGTTTCCATTCACAGCTAATTGATCTTAGTCTTCTCGTTACTAGTACCTTTTTACATCAGATATTGCATAAAACTTTTATTGGAGTTTTAAATTTCTTTTTATATGTTGGTATTTACCTCGGTAAACCAACTCAAATTCTTTCTTGGAACAAGGTCAATTCATAAACAAATGAATACATGAATTATATATTTCTTTACTATAATTTCAGTTTTAAATGTTCTTCAGGGATCTTTCAATGGCATCTCATCTGTATACTCTTATATTGCTTAAGGCCCTGATTTAATGAGTGCGAAGCCTAAGTAAGTTTTGCTCCACCACCATCACTTGTCTTCTTACAGAGACATAGCTGGGAATTCACATAGGTGCTGAATCTGAAGTGTGAATCTGATCAGAGTTTATCATGTATTTCCCCCTATTATGAAAAAGTAGAAAATATAAAAAAGGCTTGCCAGTAGTGTATTTGAAAATTGCCTAGAAAAAGCAAAATTATGGTGCTTATGATATATCTTATTAGTATGGTAGAAGCATTTACATTAGGAGTAAATATTAAAGCTGTTTCATAGATTTCTTTAATATGCAAGGTCTTTGATATTTTTACCAAAATTTTAATGGCATATAGTGTTCTTTTTAGTAGCAGCACAAAGTTACTGTGTTTCATGTTTGTTTCTCAGGTTCTGACCAGAAAGCTGTAATTCATCCCAAATCCTCTCCTGAGATTTCTCTGAGGTTTGAAAGTGGACCTGGTGCTGTAGTGCATTCTGTGCTTGCAGAAAAAAATGGGTTTCTCCAATGCCACATAGAGAACTTCAGTACTGAGTTCCTAACATCTTCTCTTTTGAATATTCAACACTTTTTAGAAGATGAAACTGTTGCCACAGTAATGCCAATGAAGATACAAGTTTCTAACACAAAGATAAATCTGAAAGTACGTTAAGAGAGTTACGCTTTTATTTTCATAAATGCTTGCGTTACCTTTTCTGGACTTTGATTCGTCTCTAAAATCAATCCTTCTCTAAATTATGTTGTCAGAATTTATGAATATGAAAGAGTAATATTTACAGAGAATGCTACAGAGCTTTTTAGAAAGAGAAAAATAGTGTAGGCAGTTTTTTGACATAGTAACTAAAATTATATAGGTAAATTTATAATGTCATGTTTATTCAAGTTGACTTTTAATATTTTTATGAGAACATACCAATATTTTCTCCCTACCCGTAGGATGACAGTCCACGGGGTAGTGCAGTGTCCCTCCAACCAAGTCCTGTGACTGTGCATATTGATCATCTTGTGGTGGAGAGGAATGATGATGGCTCTTTCCACATCAGAGGTACACTGAGAATGTTGTCGGTGAGCACCTGACATGGTGACACTGTATCATTTACGTGCTGATTGTTTACTTTATGCGGTTTGCAGTAGTGAAAGTTGGGGAATGCTTTGGCACATCAGTCTACAATATCTATGTGTAAACCCCAGAAATAACTCATCAGTAGTTAGCTTGATACCTGTTCTGCAGATGTGTCTTGAATGAAAATAACAAAGGCTTTTGTGATTTGTGTATGACTCCTCCCCCCCTCTGTCTGTCTCTGTGTGTGTGTGTGCAGATTCATTCCACAATGAGCATGTCAAAGTCAGGGGTCAACCTCGGGTGTTGGCCTGTTCTCACCTTCCGTCTTGTGTGAGACAGTCTCTTTGTCCCTTACCACTTTGTACTTCAGGCTAGGTGGCCTGCAAGGTAGGAATTCTCCTTTCTCTGCCTTCCACCTCCCCATAGGAACACTTGGATTACACAGTTGTTTAGCTGTTAAGAAAATAAAGTTATGAAATATGCAGGTAAATGGATAGAGTTAAAAACAAACATCCTGTTCGAGGTAACCAAGACCCAGAAAGGCAAACATTGCATATTTTCTTTCATATATAGATGTTAGCTTTTATGCTCTAGATATGAGTGTTTAGTTTAGAATACCCACAGAGGTTAGGTAGCTAGTAAGGGCTAAGGGGAAAGTGAGTTCTTCCAAGGATATAAAGGAAAAAGGAAAACTAGAATGGGAGGATTCATAGGGATAGGAAGGCAGGGTAGAGGAGGGGTTCTAGGGGTGGTGGTAGCTATCACTAAAGGCCTTTTGAAAGCCACGTGAACTACTACTGTAGAAGTTTTCTAACATACATACATACATAAAAAGGATTTAAATATAGTCACCATATAATGAGGAAGCCAGCACCCCAACTAGACATAAGACACTACCAAATAAAACCCCCAGAATGGGTTACATCTTGAATTGTTTGCCAGTGGGGGGGCCCATAATGCCCCTAAACATTACAGTGTATTGCCAATGTAGCGTAACCAACTTGGTTACTCTCCACATTTTGAAAGTTAGGTCTGTTGCTGAAGAACTGCGTATTTGTGGAGAATTCAAACTGATGCTAACTGGAAACTTCACCTCTCCTGGCTAGCATCAGTAGTGCTAGACAGTGCTATGCACACTACCCAAGGAGAAAGGTAATCATCTACATCACTTAGCTACAAACCCTGTGAGCTACAATAATGACTTTCTTGCAAGATACACCCACTGTCGCAGTAGTAGCATGAATGTTGTGGCACTAACCAACCAATTTTTAATTTGATTTAAAGACTATTACATGAGATGGAGCCTATACCTGATACTGTTAATGAGGCCAAGAACCTGAGACTAGATAGAACATGGGCCCTAACGTTCAACTTACTTCAGTTCTAGGGGATTTAATGTCCTCTTCTGGCTTCCATAGGCACTGCAGACACAAGTACAGATGCACATATGTTATGAAAATACATATATTTATAAAATAAGAATAAAACAAGTCTCATAAATAGATTTGAAGCAAAGCCATGTAGTCTAGTTTAGCTGTTTTCTTTCATTAGTATTTTGCTTTGGATTTCCTTGGAATCTATCACCAAACCTGAAGCCACACCCTTATGCTTAAAAGAAAAAGTTTTATAGATTTAGTTCTTAAATGTATCTCTTTAACTGAACATGAAAAGTAGGAGGTGGTGGTATTTAGTGTGTTGTGGACCATAGACATGGATTTACCTCTGGGTTTTCAGTCGTCTTATATTTCTATGTATCCTTAGGGCAGCTTTACACTGTCTTGGTAACCATGTGGCCTTAGAGGAAATGTGGACATTGGGAAGTGGGAGTCATCCATTATTGTTACATTTTTTTCAGTATCATTTGTCTCTCTCTGTATTCTCTTGTAGTTCCATATGAATTTTAGAGACACTTGATAATTTCTACAAAGGTAGCTCAGGTTCTGATAGCATTGCATTAGAGTTGTAGATCTGCAGGGAAATGCTGCCATCTTAACAATGTTAAATCTTCTAGTACATGAATCTGAGAATGTTTTCTGCCTATTTTGATCATTTTTAGTTTCAACAATGATTTAAATTTCCAGAGTGTAGGGGTTTTTGTTTTGAGAGAGGGTCTTCCTTTGTAACTCAGGCTAGCCTGGAACTTGGAGTCTTCCACCTACCTCTCTAGGGTTGGGGTTACAAACTTTCACAGCCACACCTGGCTCAGAAAATATGTTACAGTTTTTCTAGATTGATGTATTCTTTTCTCTAAAAATATTTTTTGGTGTTTCTGGGGAATGAACATAGGGTTCATGCCAATTTTAAAGGCATTTTAAATGGAATTGTTTTCTTAATTTCATTTTAAGACTGTTCCATATAGTGGTGCATAAATATAGTTTATTATTGTGCTACTGGCTTTTTAAACTCCTACAATCTTGCTGAACAGAATTACTAGTTCCAATTATTTGTTTATTTATTATTTATCTTATATATACCAATGTTTTATTTGCATGGACATCTGCACACCCAAAAAGCGTATCAGATCCCATAGACAGTTGTGAGCCTCCATGTGGGTGCTAGGAATTGAACTCAGGACCACTGGAAGAGTAACCAGTGCTCTTAAAAGAGGATCTCAGGCTCCTCTTCAGCCCTCCAATTAATTAATTAATTAATGCCAATTCCTTATTTTTTTGTAGGTGAAAAAAATCATATCACCTGCAAGTGTCTTTCTCCTTCCTTTCAGTCTAGGTGTGTTGATCCTTTGCCCAGTTGTGATGGCTAAGAACCTCTAGGGCAGTGTTGTAAGAACAGACATCCTTGTCTTATACCTGATTTTGGCAAAGAGGAAAAATACCATTAAGTGTACAAATGTGGAGTATCAGTACCTTTTATTACATCGAGGAGGTTCCCTTTCTGTTCCTAAATTGTCTGTACTTTTATTATGGTAAGGTGTAGGATTTTTTATTTTTATTTTTGTTTTTTTATCTTTTTTGGTTTTTCAAGGCAATCTCTCTACATAGCCCTGGCTGTCCTTGAACTCACATGTAGACCCGGCTGCCCTAGAACTCACAGACATCTGCCTTCCTATAACTCTCAAGTGCTGGATTAAGGACATGTGCCACATACCCAGTCCTCAAGTGCCACATACCCAGTCCTCAAGTGCATGTTCTACAAGCTTTGAAGTAATCACACAGCTTTATTACTCTGTAGATATAGAGATTTGTTTGACTTTTTACAAATGTAAGAAAATCTTGCAGTCCTTATTACTTGCCCAGGGTCTGTTTGTATTTTTAAATGTTGGTGTATTCACTTTACTAATATTTTGTACAAGATGTTTATGTCTCTGTTCACAAGCATCTTGATCTTAATTTTTAATTTGTTGGCATGTTATCATTGTTTTGAGATATTTTGAAAGAATGAGCTTTTGGTTTTACTCTGTTTCCCCTATTTCTCTACCACAAACTACTCTTCTATACTAACAGATATACTCTCATTTTAAATTAGTTTTTCATAATAGAACCTTAAAGATTGGTCAGGTTACTTGGAATTGTTATCTGAGCATTTTATTTGTTTGAGCAGATTCTTACATGTTTAACAATGGGACTGATTTGAAAGACAATGCCAACAGTGACCCAGCGGGGACGTGCGATGTGAGGAAAGAACACTGTGTCACTCAAGCCACCCAGACAAGCCCAGTGGTTCCTTTGCCTTGTCAGTCAGATGAGTTTCCTGAGTGCGCATTTGACTTTACAAGGGAGCAGGTAATGGGAAACCTAACTGAGGCTTAGTCCTAGCACTTGACAGTTCTAAAATGCCAATAGTCAAAACATCTTTTATGTATTTAAAGCTTACTGAAGGTGTGCTGGAGCTAAGCAGTGGATGCTGGAGTCATTCATGTTGAACAAGATCAGACAAAAGTGCCTTCTATAGTCTTGAAGTACAAGCAGTGTTTTTGTCCTTCCAGAATCTTACTTATCCTTAAATTAATTTTCACATGTGTATACTGTACTTAACTTAGCACTGTATAACATGTTTTTCATATTATTAACATTTGCTTCAGACATAGTTTAGTGGCTGAATGATGTGATATGGATATATTATCATTTCTTAACATTCAAGTTGCTTCTGATTATTTGAAATTTCACATAAACAAAATGATGTGCAGTGTTTTACTTCTCTGTGGTAGGATGGTAGAAGGAATTCATTGATCTGCTCAAGGATTTACAGGATGACAGCTCTGACCTGGTTTAGAAGCTGAGCAGTGTAATTGATCTCTGTAAATACAGACCGTCCTTGGTCTTAATTGTGTCTTCACATGTAGTGGCTCTGAGAGGGCAAAATACTTGAATGAAGTCTTAGAAAGTTTTTGACCATCTGAAAGAAAATGCCATTGGAATACTCAGAGCACGAGTCTGGGGATCAGGAGAGTTGTTGTGGGCCAGGCCGTCTCTTGTGTGTTAACCAGTTAAGAAGTGACATAAGTAAAAGACAAGTGACCAGCTGTGAGATCTAAGGTAATGTGACAACTGAAGGGACAGGTGGGAGGGTGTAAGATTGAAAGAACTGGCATAAAGCCAAAAGGTTAGAGGCTTATGAAGGAGAAAGGAGGTCCGCGTGTCTGAAGACACAGTGGCCCGAGGATATTATGGTGAAATTGTATCACTGCTAAATCTGGAACTGAGAAGTTAATTAGTACTTTGAATTATTGGGTCAGAATTTAGGGACACTTTTAATTGCATAGTAAGTGCTTTCAAATAGCTCTTGGAAGCAATTTTGAGTTCAAGTGGACCCTCACCACCACTGGGGTGGTTTACCATCCCAAGTGATGCTACATAAAATAGTTACATTTTCAGGAAGCGATTAAAGCCTCTTGTTTTCCGATGTACTTGTGTCATTTCAGCTCATGAAGGAAAACGAATGTCTTAAGCAGGAGCTGGCTCAAGCCAAAATAGCCCTTGCAGAGGTTCACTCGGCTAGAGACGCACTTCTCCATCAAATGAAGACCATGGCCCTTGAGTAGCTGAAGTGCCAAGAAAGCGGATTGCAGCTCTGCAGTAGGAAGGTTGTGTTTAAAACATGGCTGCAACCAGTTAGTGGGGGATTGTCCCTTGTATGAAGATAAAGTGAAATGGCGTGTGGTGAAGCAAGACTGTTCCAAACCCGGTTTAGAAAGCACGGGGTGAACAGTACAGTCTGCTGGTGTGGCCCGGTGAAGGCAGCGCACACTATTACACAATTCCATGCCTGATGAAAAAAATGTTAATTCCTGATTTCAGTGTCTCATCATAAGCGTTTTAAAAAGAGGAATGAAAACCTGTTGTCCTCATGCAGAGAGTTGCATTTATTTCTCTTTGTTAATAATTTACTATTATTTACAAAAAAAAATCACATGTTTTTAGGGCTAAGGTAAAAGATAAGTAGGCTTACATTTTAAATGTTTTTAAAATTATGTACTTAATCTTTAATTATTTAATTGCTGTAAAAAGTCCAATCAGATTAATAAATTATATAATTACTGAGTTTACAAACTGAAAACTCTTGACCCTACTGAGCTTATAAAGTGACTTGAAAAATGTGAAAAGAAAGGCACTTTAAATGATGAGTAAGGTACAAAGGTAAAAATAAAAGCACAAATATTAGCGTATCCAGGCAAGTGACTTAAAAGCAGTACTTGTACATTCCACTAAATGTTTATCATTAGAAGTAAAAAAGCAATTTATCTTGCTATATTTGGCAGTATTTGTAACTATAAAAATTTTAATTAATACTATTTTAATATTTCTTTATCTTTCCTCTTTAAGGAGAATGTTTTCAGAGAATTTGTTTTTCACACACATAAAACAATTTCATACCATTCCTGTAGTATCATATTACAGATGTGTTTGCTCATATGAATATATAAAGCTAGTTTTGATTAAAATTCTATGATGTGTGTCTATGTGTGTTTATATGTGTGCGCACACACAGACACACATACAGTCTACTCTAAGAGTCATTGGTAAATTTTGAATTCTATTTTCTATGGGTGAAGGTTGGAAACAACAAGAGAGAATCTTAATTATGAAATAGAAGTACATGAGTATTTTAAGAAACAGGTTTTGAAGACAATCTATTTCTGATAGAATTAAAGTAAGTGGTGTCTATTTTAAACTTCACATTCCTAAATACAGTATATCCAAGGTAGGTCATGAGACAGCTGGACTGTTGCTCACTTCACTGATGAACTTGAACCCTGGCCCTTGCTGTGACACTCTTGGTGCTTTTACTTGTTGGCACGATTTCCAACCATCCCTGTATCCAAGGACTTGGCAGAAACTACATACTTCAGTATATTACTTGTTGGAGTGATTTAAATACTATCATGAACAGAGTTTACTTCCCTGTTATCATCCTTTCAGTTGACATCGTTTGAAAATACAGACACTGTTTAGGAGCCAACATACAGACAAGAACAAATTAAATTGTTATGATCTTACCTCAGAGTATTTACAACATCATGTTAAAACTTTGTTTCTCTAAATGGTATGTAGCCTTAGATTAAGTGCAGAGGTGTGATTAGAGCTCGGGAATGTATGGCCTGCAAGCAGCCTTTAATGTCTCAGTGTGTGTTCAGCAAGAGCAGTCTTATAAAGGAGGATGGATGGGACATGAACTTCTGAGCTGATGCAGCTTCTCAGGACTGACCTATTCTACATAAACATACAATTTTTCTATGGTATAATGTTACATTGTATAATGAAACTAGACACTGAATGTTTTACTTATCCCCTTAAAATGTTCTTGGCCTTCCCAAGAAATCATATAAACAACAGAAGTGATAATATGCTGAGCATTCCATGTGCTTTGTCCTATTTGTTTTGTTTTGTTTTTTAATTCATAGAAAGTACTATTTTTATAGTGGTTTAAGATTCAGGAAACATTTCCAAAAATATTCCATGTATTTCCACTACAGACACAGAAAGTCTATGTGGCTGTGTGATGGGACTGCTGGGAATTTGAGAAGAAAGAACCTTTGATGCTCAGAATAAGTCAACTAGAACCACAATTAATGACTTAAAGCTTGCTATTATGCTCTTGTTTCAGCAAAGTCATTGATGTGCAGACTTTGCAAGGTGGAGGTAAAGGGATGAATCACTGTTTAACCTGTTATCCTTAAAGAGAACTATATATATATATTTAAGATTTTATTTTTAATTGTGTGTATATGAATGAGGGTTTGTGCATGTGAGTATAGTGCCTATGGAGGCCAGAAGAGGGTTTCTGGTACCCTGGAGCTGGAGATTGTGAGCTTCCTAAAAAGGGTGCTGGGAACATGCTCCAGTCCTTTGCAAGAGCATTACACACTCTTTTACCCACTGAGTCATTTCATGTGTGGATGTGCGTGTATGTGTGTGTGTGCGTATTGATGTAGGTCTCACTATGTATTATACAAACTACTTGAAAGATAGTGGAACAATTTTTGTTCCATAAAATTAACCTGATACTATTTACCAGAGTGAGAAATAAAGGAATATACAGTAAACATAGCAGGATTTATAGCATTACTACTAACTGGAAATAAAATTGTTATATCTTGAGTTTTATTTATATCTCTAGTAAGTATATGTGAATGGTCAGAAGTGGGGAGTGGTAATTATATTTTGCTTTTTTATTTGTTTGGGGAACTTTAAAAATTAATAGGTAAGCTAAAAATCATGTGTATCAAGTGATTTTTACATATGTACACATTATAGAATAGTTGAGGAAATGTCCTTGTGGTTTGGAGAAGAATCTTTTGGATATATGCCCAAGAGTGGTATGGCTGGTTCTTGAGGTAAAACTATTCTCAGTTTTCTGAGATATTGCCAGATTGATTTCCAGAGTGGTTGTATAAGTTTGCACTCCTACCAGCAATGTAGGAGTGTTCCCCTTTCTCCACAGCCTCACCAGCATGTGCTGTCTTTTGAGTTTTTGATCTTAACTATTCTGACAGGTGTGAGATAGAATCTCAAGAGTCATTTTGATTTGCATTTCCCTTATGACTAAGGATGTTGAACATTTCTTTTAAGTGTTTTTCAGCCGTTCTCAATTCCTCTGTAGTGAATTCTTGGCTTAGCACTGTACCCCATTTTTAAAAATTGATTATTTGGTTTGTTGGTGTTTAATTTCTTGAGTTCCTTATATATTTTGGATATTAGCCCTCTGATGTGGGGTTAGTGAAGATCCTTTCCCAGTCTCTAGGGAACCGTTCTAATGACAGTGTCCTTTGCCTTACACAAGCTTTTCAGTTTCATGAGGTCCCATTTATTAATTGTTGATCTTAGTGCTTGTGCAATTGGTGTTCTGTTCAGGAAGTTGTGTCCTGTGCCAATCAGTTCAAGGCTTTTCCCCACTTTCTCTTCTATTAGATTTAATGTGTCTGGTTTTATGTTGAGGTCTTTGATCCACATCAACTTAAGTTTTTTGGCAGGGTGATAAATATGGGTCTATTTGCATTCTTGTACATGTTGACATCCAGTTAGACCAGCACCATTTGTTGAAGATGCTGTCCTTTTTCCATTGTGTGGTTTTGGTGTCTTTGTCAATAATCAAGTGTCTGTAGGTGTTTGGGATTTATTTCTGGGTCTTCAAATAGATTCCATCGGTCAGCCTGTCTGTTTTTATGCCAGTACCATGTAGTTTTTAATACTATTGTTTTGTTTCTTACAGTTTGAAGTCAGGGATGGTGATACCTCCAGAAGTTCTTTTATTGTACAGAACTGTTTTCGATATCCTGGGTTTTGTTTTTGTTTTTCATATAAAGTTGAGACTTGTTCTTTCAGGGTCTGTAAAGAACTGGGTTAGAATTTTGATGGAAATTGCACTGAATCTGTAGATTGCTTTTGGTAAGATGGCCATTTTTACTATGTTAATCCTACCAATCCATGAGCATGGGAGATCTTTCTATCTGCTGATATCTTCTTCATTTTCTTTCTTCAGGGACTTGAAGTTCTTGTCAAACAGGTGTTTCACATGTTTGGTTAGAGTTACAACAAGGTATTTTATATTTTTGTGGCTATTGTGAAGCGAGTTGTTTCCCTTACTGCTTTCTCAGCCTGTTTATTATTTGTATAAAGGAGAGCTACTAATTTTTTTGAGTGAATTTTATATCCAGCCACTTCGCTGAAGGTGTTTCTCAGCTGTAGGAATTCTCTAGTAGAGTTTTGGGGATCACTTATGTATACTATCATATCATAATTTGACTTCTTTTCTAATTCATTTGTCTTTGATCTCCTTTAGTTGTCTTATTGGTACACAAGTTTTCTAGCAAGAACTTCAAGTACTATATTGAAGATTATATGGGGAGAGTGGACACCCTTGTCTTATCCCTGATTTTAGTGGAATTGCTTTAAGTTTCTCTCCATTTAATTTGATGTTGGCTATAGTCTTGATGCCTTTATTATATTTAGATATTGGCCTTGTATACCTGATCTTTCCAAGACTTTTATCATGAATGGGTGTTGGATTTTGTCAAAGGCTTTTTCAGCATCTAGTTATATGATCATGTTTGGTTTTTTGGATGATACCTTTGATATGTTGTTGGATTTGGTTTGCCAGTATTTTATTGAGTATTTTTGCATCAATGGTCATGAGGGAGATTGGTCTGAAATTCTCTTTCATAGTTGAGTCTTTGTGTGGTTTAGGTATCAAGGTGATTGTGGCTTTGTAGAATGAGCTCGATAAAAGTTCCTTCTGTTTCTATTTTGTGGAATAGTTTGAGGAGTATTGATATTAGCTCTTCTTTGATATCTGGTAGAATTCCATGGTGAAACCACATCTGGCCCAGGGCTTTTTTTGGTTGGGAGACTTTTGATAACTGCTTCTATTTCCTTAGGGTTTATGGGACTGTTTTATTTGTTTATCTGATCCTGATTTAACTTTGATACGTGGAATTCATTAAAAAAAAGTATCTCATTTAGATTTTCCAATTTTGTACAGTACAGGCTTTTGAGGTAAGACTTTATACTTCTTTGGATTTCCTCCTTGTCTGTTATGTCCCCCTTTTCATTTCTGATTTTGTTAATTTAGATACTGTCTCTCTGCCTTTTAGTTAGTTTGTTTAGTTAAAGGTTTATCTTGTTGATTTTCTCAAAGAACCAGCTCTTGGTTTCATTGATTCTTTCTGTTGTTCTCTTTGTTTCTAATATATTGATTTCAGCCTAGAGTTTGATTATTTCCTGTCGTCTACTTCTCTTGGGTGTGTTTGCATCTTTTTTGTTCTAGAGCTTTCAGATGTGTTTTTAAGTCGCTAGTATGAGATCTCTCCAATTTCTTTATGAAGGTGCTTAGTGCCATGAACTTTCCTCTCAGCACTGCTTTCATAGTGTCCCATAAATTTGGGTATGTTGTGTCTTCATTTTCATTGACTTCTAGAAAGCTTTAAATTCTTTATTTCTTCCCTGCCCCAGTGATCATTGAATAGAGAGATGTTCAGTTTCCATGAGTTTGTAGGCTTTGTGTTGTTTCTGTTGCTGTTGAAGTCCAGCTTTAATCTATGGTGATCGGACAAGATAACGGGGTTATTTCAACTTTCTTGTATCTGTTGAGGCTTGCTTTGTGACCAAGTCTATGGTCAATTTTGGAGGAGGTTCCATCTGAGAAGAAGGTATATATTCCTTTGTGTTTGGATGAAAAGTTCTGTAGTTATCTGTTAGGTCCATTTGATTCATGATATCTCTTAGTTTCATTTTTTTTTCTCTGTTTAGTTTCTGTCTTTATGATCTGTCTACTGGTGAGAGTGGGGTGTTGAAGTCTCCCACTATTAATGTGTAATTTAAGCTTTAGAAAGAGGATGCCCATGCATTTGGGTCATAAATGTTCAGAATTGAGATGTCATCATTTTGGATTTTTCCTTTAATAAGTGTGAAGTATCCTTCCCCATCTCTTTTGATTAGTTTTAGTTGAAAGTCTATTTTATTGGATAGAAGAATGGCTGGCTACTCCTGCTTGCTTCTTGGGTCCATTTGCTTGGAAAACATTATTCCAGCCCTTTACCTTGAGATAATGTCTGTCTTTGTTGATGAGGTGTGTTTCTTGTATGCTGCAGAATGATGAATCCTATTTTCATATCCATTCTGTTAGCCTGTGTCTTTTTATTGAGGAATTGAGTCCATTGATGTTGAGAGATATTAGTGACCAATGATTGCCAATTTCTGTTATTTTTTATATTAGTGGTGGTAAAGTGTGTGCATGTGTGTTTACCTTCTTTTGTTTTTGGATTTATTTATTTCCTGTGTTTTCCTGTGTGCAGTTATCCTTCTTGGGTTGGAGTTTTCCTTCTAGCGCCTTCTGTAGGGTTGAGTTTGTAGATAGGTATTGTTTAAATTTAGTTTTGTTGTGGAAAATCTTGTTTTCTCCATCGATGGTGATTAAAAGTTTTACTGGGTACAGTAGTTTGGGCTGACATCTGTGGTCTTGGAGGGTCTGCTGCTTAGGCTCTTCTGGCTTTAAGAGTCTCTGTTGATAAGTCAGGTGTAATTCCAGTAGGTCTACCTCCATATGTTCCTTGGCCTTTTTCCCTTGCAGCTTTTAATAGTCTTTCTCTGTTCTGTACATTCAGTGTTTTTATTATTATGTGGCAGAGGAATTTCTTTTTTGGTCCAATCTATTTGGAGTTCTGTAAGCTTCTTGTATGTTTATAGGCATCTCTTTCTTTTAGGTTGGGGAAGTTTTCTTCTATGGTCTTGTTGAAAATATTTTCTGGGCCTTGGAGCTGGGAATCTTCTCCTTCTACTATAATTCTTAGGTTTGGTCTTTTCATGATGTCCCAGAATTCTGGAATGTTTTGTGTCAGGAACTTTTTAGATTTAACTTTTTATTTGACCAATGTATCAGTTTTTCCAATTGTATCTTCTACGCCTAAGATTCTCTCTTCCATTTCTTGTAGTCTGTTGGTGATGCTTGTGTCTGTAGTTCCTGTTCTCTTTACCAGATTTTCCATCTCCAGGGTTGTCACAGTTTGAATTTTCTTTATTGCTTCTATTTCCACTTCAGATCTTGGACATTCTTCTCCTGTTTGGTTGTTTTTTCTAGTATTTCTTGAGGGATTTATTCATTTTCATTTGTTTGATTGCATTTTCCTGCATTTCTCTGATGGATTTAGTTATTTCCTCTTTTAAGGTCTCTATCATCTGCATAAGGTCAGATTTAAGGTTGTTTTCTTGCACTTCAGATGTGTTAGGATATCCAGGACTTGCTGTAGTAGGATAGCTGGGTTCTAGTGGTCCCATATGGCCCTGGGTTTTTTTGCATGTGTTCTCATGCTGTCCTTTAGCCATCTGGTTGGCCTTGTGTTGGCGGGCCTAGTGTCCCTGATTGTAGTAGGCCTCTGGGATTGCAGGTAGAGCTGATAGGCCTGGATGGCAGCAGGCCTCTGGTTTTCCTGGGTAGCAAGAAGCCTCCTGGTGGCTCTTGATTGCCACCTGGGACTGGGGTTACAGGTAGAGATGGTGCCCAAGAAATGGGGTGCAGAGGACAGGGGGTTAGACCACATGGCTGTAGGGTCTGCGCATGCGACCTGGCAGGCAAAGGGGTAGGAGGGGGTTCTCACCTGGTGGTCCCATATGGCTGCCTGGGTCTGGGGTTGCAGGCAGAAACAGCCCATGGGAGATTGAGTGTGGAGGGGAGGGGGCAGACCACACTCCTGTAGGGCCTGCCTGAGGAGCCTCATCTGGTTGTCCCAGATGGCTGCCTGGGTCTGGGATTGCCAGCAGAGATAGTGCATGGGAGATGGTGTACAGAGGGCAGGGAGCAGACCCCAAAGCCGTAGAGTTTGTGCATTGGACCTAGCAGGCAAGGGGGTAGGAGGAGGCTTTACCTGGTGGTCCCAGATAGTCACCTGGGTCTGGGGTTGGAGGTGGACATGGCTTTTGGGAGATTGGGTGCAGAGGGGAAGGGGTAGTCCACACCCTAGTGGGTCTGCCCCCACGACCCAGCAGGGAAGGGGGTGGGAGAAGGCCCTTACTTGGTGGTCCCAGATGGCTCCCTGAGTCTGGGTTTGCAGGTAGAAAGGGTTTGCAAGGAGATTGGGCACGAAGGGGAGGGGCCACATCCCTGTAGGACCTCCTGAGGGGCCTGGCCCATCCATCATTTCTTAAGGGAAACATTCCCTGGTTTCTTAAGACCAGCTGTTATATCTTCTCACTTGACCACAAATCTCTACTGCTTTATGCCTTTGTAATTTTAGATATGTGTGACTGATTAGCATCTGACCTACTAGATTGTAAACTCCAGTGAGGACAGGAGGTTTTTGTTGTTGCCACTATTAAACCTTGTATTTCTTTGGCCTTATACAGTGCTGGACATTGGTGCTTAGCAAATTAGTTGAAAGAATAAAATAAGATATTGAAGAGGTTCTTCAGGTATTAGATTTTTTTTCCTTAGTTGGATTTAAGAGAGGGGAAACGTGGGCAGAGAGGCAGTTAGTTATGGGATGTAGGGGGTGGGGACTCTTTGTGTCCACAGTGGGAAAAGGTAAATAACAACATGAGAACGTGGGCCATAATGTTCTCAGATCTTGGAATATCTGAGTTCTTGGTCGATCGGTCACAAGGTGGAAAATAAGCACACCATTGTGCTACTGTTGCTCAAAGTGTCACCTGGCTTTTGTTGTGACATATGGCGTTGTGGATGTTGAGATATGCCAATCCCATTTGCTAAACAGAGTGGCAATAGCCCAAGGGAGCGGTGTCTGCAATGCTTTCTCTTTGGAAAAGTGACTGATAACTTCTGGTTTCAGTTGTGCCTAATTCCTTAAAGCACAAGTAATCTTATTTTAGCTTATAGCTAGAGGTGCTATGCTGTGTGTGTGTGTGTGTGTTCATATGTTCATGTGTGTGTGGATGCTGGAGGTTGATGTTGACTGTTCTCTTGGATTACTTCTCACCTTATTATTGAGCTACGTAATCTGGGGTTCACTGATTTGGCCAGGCTGACTGGCCGGTGTCCTCCAGAGACCCACCTGTCTTCCGACCACCAGGATTATAGGCATGCATCATCATGCCTGGTATATATATGTGTGTGTATTTGTTGTTCTCTCATATATCCCAACTGCAGCTTCCCCTCCCTCCCCTCTCTCCCAGATCCACTCCCCACCATGCCCTCCCAGAAAAAAAAGAAGGCCTTTCAGGGACATCAACTAAACATAGCACAAGATACCATAAGACCAGGCACAAACCCTCACATCAAGGCTGGGCAAGGGAACCCAGTAGGAAGAAAAGGGTCCCAAAAGCAGGCCAAAGAATCAGAGATACCCTCACTCCCACAGTCAGGAGTTCCTCCAAATACCAAGCCAACAACTGTAACATATACAAAGGACCTAGCACAGACCATTGCAGGCTCCATGATTGCCACTTCAGTCTCTCTGAACCATGCCTGGCTTTTTTTTTTTTTTTAAACCTGGGTCCTAAAGATCCCAAATCAGCTTCTCATGCCTTTGTAGCAAGCATTTTGTCAACTGAGCTATCTCTGTAGCCCGACAAGTAAATTGAACAACTTTTTAATATTTGTACTTATGTGTCTGAGCATGTGCTTGTTAGTGTAGGACATCTGCTCCCCCTGAAGTTAGGGTTACAGGTATTTATAAGCCACCCAATGTCAGTGCTGGGAATCAAGCTCTGCACCTGCTGAGCTACCTTTCTAGTTTCAATTTTAAATTTTTCTTTTTCTTTTTAAACACTAAGTAATGTTTTTAAACAGTTTAATTGTATTTGGTTCTTGAGAAGTCCAAAGTTAACATGATGCAAAACATAAGCATTGTTTTTATGAACCATTAGGTGTAATCTAATGAATTACCATGCTATATAGGGCAATCCATGTGAATGTTCAA
>CAJQZJ010001638.1:6681575-6700761 GCA_907164525.1 Lophiomys imhausi
CAGAGGCAGGTGGATCTCTGTGAGTTCAAGGCCAGGCTGGTCTACAGAGTAAATTCTAGGATAGCCAGGGCTACACAAAGAAACCCTATCTTGAATTCCCTCCCCCCAAAAAAATTTCCTGGGAAATATGAAAACAAATCAATGCCCTTTCTACTTTATGAAATGTGTACAATTCATTTTAGTCCTAGGAAAAATCACTAGGTCTAATCTTTGTTTTTTTTCAATTCTGAAATCTTTTGTTTTAAAAAAACATTAATTACATTTTGTATGTGTGTGTGTCTGTGTGTATGTACTTCCATAATTGTCAGGTTTGCTGTCAAATGAACAAATACCTTTTAAAGTAAACTCCCAGGGAGATTAAATCTCACCATGGGATTAATTACATTTTTGCCGAACATAAATGGATCACAAATCTGCCTAAACCACCATTGATTCAGATGTATCACCCAGGTCTAGAGTACTGGTTATACATGATTACATGGCCACACACAGACCCAGGAGAGACTTAAGACTGTGGCAAACGAGATGGCTCCTCAGGTAGAGCTGCTGCTGTCAAGCCTGATGACTTGAGTTAGTTCTGTAGAACCTTTGTGGTGGAAGGTGTTGTATGACAAGGCTTTTCCTGGGGAAATGCTACTACACACACGTCTTCACCACAGATAGGGAACCCACGAGACCCCAAGATACAGATACTACCAGAGTCTGGATAGAGGTTGCTCAATTGGTTGGAGTGTCCTTTCCTGGTAACTCTGGTCTATTGTCTTCCAGGCATCTCGGCTGGTTTCTGCTGCTTCTAGGAGGCTAATCTGGTCTGAGAGGCTTCTTTGCAACTTGGTTTGTCCAAGAGTGACTAAGCAGTCTTTATTGCTTACTGTTTTGAGGGAGAGACCTAGTGAATCTTGTCAGCTTCAGGAATTTTCCTGAAGCTATTTTGACCTGTTTACTTCTGTCTTAAAGAGCTTCCCTGCTGGGTGAGATCTTTCAGTCCCAGAGGAAAGGAACAAGTTGCTAGAGTTGTTACAATTCTGCCCTCTAGAAACCTGCTGCAACTTGTCTGTCTTTCCCTTTACCCCCTCCAAATAAATGTAAAGCAAAACAAACTAGCAATCAAAAACCTTAGACTGTCTACCAGAAAGCTCGGGAAGGAAATACAGTCTGTTAAACACTCAAACTGCTTAAACCAGTCTTAATGATGAGGAATACAGTGGAATATGACATTTACTCATGACCCCACACATATTTCTAACATCTATGTGGCAGGCAGTGGTCTGAGGAACACTAGCCCCCCTTCCCATGTGGATCCAGTCTAGAGGAGTGTGTAAATGGATAATTTCAATGTTTTGATAAGGTAAATCCCTGTAATCCAGTCTTTGGGGGATTAAAGACCTCTTAGAAGATGGCACTGGAGCTGAGAGGCACCATCTACATACAGGCCAGGAGGTGTGAGGCAAAGCAAAGATGGAGACAGTGGCTATGTGGTTGAATCTAGAAGCTGGAGCTGCAGGAGCAGATACTTCTTCTAGGGTCTTGAAAGAATATGTTTACTTGAGTTTCAACTGTTTGTGTATAATTTGTATGATTTATAACCATTCAAGCTCACTTCTACTGAGTCAGGATTCCTAACTACACGTTTGTGTAGTGTGCATATGTGCATTTGTAGTTGGTGGTTTTTTTTTAAAATTTATTTTTCTATGTATATGAATGCTGTATATGCATATACACCTGCATTCCAGAAGAGGCCATCAGATCACGTTATAGATGGTTGTGAGCCACCATGTGGTTTCTGGGAATTGAACTCAGAACCTCTGGAAGAGCACCCAGTGCTCTTGACCACTGAGCCATCTTTCCAGCCCGGCTTTTTGGTTTTTTTAAAATCAGTTCATTAATTTAGTTTACTTGGAGGGTGCTCAGTAGTTACAGTAATAAGGACAGAAGTCAGCATATTTTTTTTCCCTGCAGAGGGTAAGGGTATGCTGTGGTCCCTGTTGCAGGCTCCCACCTATGCCACGATGGTGTCATAAGTCAGCTACAGGCAGTATGTAAATGAACGGTTCCACTGTGCTCTTAAGACTGTCCACAGAAAGGCAGAAGGCATCATCTGCCACCTCAGAAGCAAATCCAGACTACCCATGTTTGCCCAGCCGCAGGGTGACTTACATCCAGAACTAGGGAAGTCATTTCCCCATCATTCCTACCAATCCTTCATATGAGGGCGGTAGTCAAGGAGGGAGGTGATCCAGTGATGTGCAAATAAGTGATTTTGTTAGCCTTACTGACCTAGTACAGCGGTTCTCAACCCTCCTAATGCTGTGGCCCTTTAATACATTTCTTCATGTGGTGACCCCCAACCATAAACTTAGTCCATTGCTACTCCCTGCCTATAAATTTTGCTGCTGTTATGAATTACAATGTAAATATCTGACATGCAGGATATCTGATGCATGACCCCTGTAAAAGGGTTGTTGGACTCTCAAAGGGGTCACAACCCACAGTCTGAGAACCACTGACCTACCCTGTCAGAGCTGTATCTCTAAATGCCTGAGACCTGTTCCTTAGTTACTTCCTTTAAATCTACCCAGATTCACCTTGGTTGACCATACAATTTCATCCCTTGATGATCATGTTTTAATTGTCACTGTGAAAGCACAGCTCTCAACTCAAAGGAAGTAAGAGTTTGTTCTGGAGAAAATATGAGCTACTATGGCCTGGGAACACAAATTCAGGTTGCCCCAAATACTGTGTTCCAACATGGGAGCTGAAGTTTTTATAGTAACAGAACAAAAAGTCATAAGTCAGGGCACTTTCTAAATACATTGGTGGGGGCATCATATAAGCAGGTTACAGGAAAGCGGAGAGAGCTCAGCCCTGGGTCTTGGATGCTATCTGATGCTATTACTAGGTGGCCTCTGGGTTGATGGAAGCTGCTGGTTGGTTAGTACATATTGAAAAGGGCTTACGTTAAAATGTTAGGTCAAGCAGAGACAGGCAATGCATGCCTCTTAAAGGGACTAAAATAACTCAAGGGTTGGAGAAATGGTTCAGAGAGTAAGAGTGCTTGCTGCTCTTGTAAAAGATGCCAGTTTGGTTTCTAGCATCTAACAAAGTGATTCAGTGCTCTTGATAGCATTTTCTGTCCCTTTCCAGTCCTGCCTGTGTATAAGCCCAATACTATGTTTTGTTCCAGGTTATGTATACTGTATTTCCACACTTTTTAACTTGAAAGATATCCCTTAAACCCACTGTAGGCATCTACTAAACAGACTGTCCATTCCACTCTTGTTGCTGTAATAAATTACTAGAAATTTTATTTCCTTGTACAATTTCCTGGTACAATGTGGCTCTGCTGGATCCATCTCCTAGTTAAAAAGGCTGAAATCAAGGTGACAAGTCTGCATTGTTTTCTGGGGTCCCAGGTGAACTTGCATAAGCTCATTCAGGCTGTTGGCTAAAATCAGGATGGAGCTGTTTCCTTTCTGGCTGTGGAAAGTGTTCCCACTTTCTAGAGACCACGGGCATGCCTCAGTTCTCAGCCTCCTGTCTTCAAGGTAGAAGCAGGGCACATTCTTTCACCTTTGATTCTTCTGGCCTCATCTGCAACCTGGAGAACGTCCCAAGTACTTGGTCTCACTACCTGTATTGGAAATAGCACTTTCATAGATTTTTAAAGCATATTAAGGATTTTTTAAAGTTCTCATTTTATTATTTCCTGATTATACTAATTACTTAGCATTTTTTTTTTTTTTTTGGTTTTTCGAGACAGGGTTTCTCTGTATCACAGCTCTGGCTGTCCTAGACTCATTTTGTAGACCAGGCTGGCCTCGAACTCACAGAGATCCGCCTGCCTCTGCCTCCCAAGTGCTGGGATTAAAGGCGTGTGCCACCACCGCCTGGCCCATTACTTAGCATTTATTCAGCCATGAAATATCTTTTTCTTATGAACATTTCCATATGTGATTGAGTTCTTTGTAATTATCTATGATACTTCATGGAGTAGAATAAACTTTATCAATCTCTATTATTAATTGTGTGGGTTTTCCTTAGCTTTTTTGTATACACTATTGTGTACAATGCTATCATTGAACATATGTATACCAGAAAGAATGTGTTTTGTACTTATTTCTTAGGATTGATTCTCAACTGTATTATAACTGCATCAAGCAATATTATCCTACAATAGGGCTTTCTCTCCAGAAGGTTCATGCAGCGTGTCTTTAGAAGTGAGAGCAACAGCTAAAAGCTGCATTGAAAGCAAAGAGTTTGTAAAATAGTAGGTAACTCTTCAACGTGTTCTGTACATTTATTTCCCATAATTGCTACTGAGGATAAGATTTAGTGAGACATTGTGAATTGCTTGTTTTGGGGAATCTATGTATTTTACCTCTCAATTGTATGAGCTCTTTATATATGTAGTATACATACCATCACTCTTACTAGATGTCCTGTCCAGCACATTTGATACCATACACATTCGATGCTTTTAAATTTCTCTGAGGAGAAAGCAAAAGGGAAATCTGTCGAATAATGAGACTGAAGAGGCGAGCGGTGGAGGTGCACACTTTTCATCCCGGCACTCGGGAGGCAAAGGATCTCTATTAGTTCGAGGCCAGCCTGGTCTGCAGAGTGAGCTCCTGGACAACCAAGACTACAAAGAAACCCTGCTTTGAAAAACCAAAACCAAAATGATGACAATGAGGAGGAGGAGGAGGAGGTGGCTGTGGGACCATCCACTGGAACATGGGAAACCTACCAGTGGCATATCTTTAAAAGAGTGATTGTCCCTCCCCTAGTACCTAGCAACTACTAGTAGCTTCTCAGTCAAGGGTGGAATCTGGAGACCTGTCTCATCTATGAAAGGATTTTACCTGGCTGGATCTTGTGCAGGTAACTCCAGCTGCTGTGTGCTCATAGGCGCTGTAACCATGTCACGTCCGGACGACAGCATTCTTGTAGCACTCTTTCCCTTTCCCCAATTTTTATGTTCTTCTTTCCTCTTCTGCAGTGTTCCCTGAACTGGGGTGGGCAGAGGGTATAGGTGTCCTGTACTTTCTCCCCAAACAGCCTGCATGAACACTCTCCAGCACTGTGAATGGAAGTAGGGAAGGAGTTCCTGGCTGGTTTGATGTTGGTTTTTCTATGTCCTGCAGCCAAAGTGTGTGGTTTATTCAGCAGTAGGATCTCATCATATTCTTATATTCTTATGGAGGGTAACAAGACAATAGTGTGTGCTGTTTTGGAGAACTCTGGGATCCCCTCCACCCACCGCCAACCAATAACTCAAGGAGTAGCCTATCCCTTGCATTGTGATTTCCATTTTAAAATCTGTATCTTCTAAAAGTTATATTATTCATAGTTTTCATGAATCTACCCAGTTACCCTTCCTTTCCCACATACTCCTGCCCCATTCCCATTTAATCCTACAACTCCCACCACTCCCCTTCTTTCATCTCACATGTATCCTATGGCCTGTCCAGTTATTTTGTATTTCAGTTTTGAGATACCTGGTTTCCATACAGATTTTTTTATAGCCTTCCTTTGAGTAGCCCTTCCCTCCACCTTTTGTTTTCCCACATACTTCCATGCCCCTTCCTCCTTAAGCCTTTCCACCCCAATAGTCCACATCTCTACTTTTAACTTTACTACTTTTACTTGTAATCTACTATATTCCATCCTTTAACATGTCACCAAAAAAGCTCTTTCTAGTTTCCTGGTTTCTTCTTGAGTCCAGGTTAAATACAAAACAAGGTCTGAAACTAGGATCTGCACAGGAGAGAAAACATACATTTGTCTTTCTGGACCTCAGTTTTATCAGTATAATTTTTTTCCCAGTTCCATTCATTCCCTGTGAATTTCATGATTTCATTTTTCTTTACAGCTGAATAAATGGCACTGTGTATGTGTTCCACAATTTTTTTCTTTTGTTACCCATCCCCTCTCTTTGGTTTTTTCAAGATAAGGTTTCTCTGTGTAGCCCTGGGTGCCCTAGAACTCGCTCTGTAGACTAAGATGGCCTTGAACTCAGAGGTCTGCCTGCCTCTGCTTCCAGAGTGCTAGGATTAAAGGCGTGTGCCACTACATCCAGATACCCACTCATCTCTTAATGGGCATCTAGGTTGATTCCATAGCCCCGTTATTTGAATAGAACAACAGTGGGCATATATGTCCAAATATCTCTGTAGTTGTATCCTTCGGGTATATGCACAGGGGTTACCACATAGCTGAGTCATGTGAGTTCTATTTTGTTTGTTGTTTTTTTTTTTTAATTTCCAAAGTGGTTGCACTGGTTTACACTCCCAACATCAGTGTGGTTTTTTTCAACACACATCTATGTGTTTCTGACGATGGCCATTCTTTCCCAGGTGAGATGAAAGTAGTTTTAGTCAGTGCCTAAGATTGCTGAATACTTTTTAAACTGCTCCCTAGCCCTCTGCATTTCTTTGGGAATTTTCTGTCCAGTTCCATAGCCCAATTTTTAATTGACTTGTTTATTTTCTTAATGTCTAGTCTCTTAATTCTTTATGGAAACTCAGGAATGTCAGGTGAGTGGCTGGCAAAGAGTCTCTCCTATTTTGTGGGCTGTCTGTTTATTCGCTTCACACTTCCCCTTTGCTGTACAGAAGCTTTTTAGTTTCATGACATCCTATTTGTTGATTGTTGGTCTTCCTGAGTTATGGGAGTCTTATTTGGAATGTTCCTACCTGTTCCTGAAGGCTAATGCCCACTTCCCACTTTTCCGTCCAAAAGTCCTGGGTCTTATGTTAAAGTCTTTGATCCATTTGAGGTTGAATTTTGTGCATGCCGATAGATGAAGATCTGGTCTCATTTTTCTGCACATTGAAATTCATTTTCCCCAGCACCATTTGTTGAAGACTGTTTTCTCCAGTGTATATGTTAGGCATTTTGTAAAAAATGCAGGTAACGGTAGTTACATAAACTTACATCTGGATCCTCAAATATGACTCAGTGATCTATGTGAAACAAAATTGATTTTGTTATTAGCTTTATCACCTCCTCTCATCACATTTTAAAAAATATGTTTTTTTCATATTATTAAAAAATAACATCCTATAATAAGCTTGAAAATTATTGTGCTAATTGGTCTCCAATATTCTCCCTTTCCTTCTTCCATAATAACAGAATCCCCAGTTCTTAGGTGGTTTTCTGGAGCATGTGTAGGTATGAAAATGTATCTGCACATATATGCATGAAAATACATATGAGTACGTGCATTTGAATATATAATACCAGGCCTCTTGGTGCAGCTGTGCTGGCTGTGTTTACAAAGGAGAAGAGTTCTATGTTGCTCCTGGGGAATTTCCTTAAAGGGAGTGGCCTGTGCTCCCCTATTCCTCTTCGTTCCTGGAACATGTGTTTCTTCCTAAGTGATAGCAGAGAAGGTGGGGTAGCCATGAAAGCCAGAGAGGGAAGGAATATTTGGCTGTGTTCAATGATGCCCGAAGGCCAAAACCTTTTCAGTGTGAGGCAAGAGTGATGACATGAAAGAGCAGTCACAGTGGAGCAGTAGTGGGACAATTCCTGCTTGCTGTGGGTCCCTAGAGTAGAGAAATGGGGTGAGTGATCAGTGATCTCTTTGAAGATGATTTAAAAGGACCACATAGTTGCAGTCCTAACTGACACATTTGAAAAGGGCACCATTAATAATTAAGCCATGAGTTAATTAAGTGTGAACTAGAGTAAATGTCACCCTGAGGAAGACAGGTGTGTGTGTGTTTGTGTGTGTGTGTGTGATTAGAAGGGAAGTAGGCTAAAATAAATTATTATTATTATTGGTCTGTTTTTTAAAATGTCAAACGTTGGATAATGGAAATGACTCAAGAGGCATTTTATGCTAGAGGAGCAACAGGGAATTTTGGAGCAATTTCTTTACATTGGCATGAGAGGGTCACACAGTCTAGGTGCACAATTGGGAGGGTCAGTTTTAGCTAGGAGCACAAGCAGAGGGTAGAATATGAGAACGGACGAGGGTAGTCGGGCTGATGTGGTTATGAGAGCTTGCACAAAAACTTTGATGGTATTTGCGTTCTTAAGATAGGGTCTTACAGGAACTAAGGGGTAGGTATTGAAGATTTTGAGAAAGAAGAGAAGAAACACTTTTACGGAAGGATAAATGCAATGGAGATCTACAGTATGATCGCCAGAGCGCACTAGGATCCAACTGCAATTTCTCATGGGCTTGAAGTGTCACCAGTCAGCATTATCATGTGTTTTCTTCTAGGCTACTTTTAGTGTGCGGGTGTCGTCATGGGATGGGTTTAAAACCAAATCTAATGATGCTTTATTGGTATGCAGGTACAGAGGAAATGAACATTCAGAGTCTGTGCAAGGGAATGGTTTTATGTGACCTTTAATAATCTCTATCGTGATTTTATCATGTAGAATATAACTTCATATATTAATTTCCAAGGGTGACCGTGACAAAGCCTCAAAACTGGATGGCTTTATTGTCTCACAACTCTAGAAGCTAGAAGTCACATAGGAGTGTGTTGCCGGCTTGAATGGTTTTGTTTCTTTTTGTTTTCGTCAAGTTGACACAGATTGAGTCATCTGGGGCACGGGAACCTCAACTGAGAAAATGCCTGTGGGCAGGTCTTTGGGGCCATTTTCCTGATTAATGATTGATGTGGGAGTAGTGCCACCCCTGGGCAAGTGGTCCTGGGTTACATAATAAAGGTACCTGAGCAAGCCAACAAGCAGCATTCGTCCATGGCTTCTTCAGTTCCCACCTCCAGACCCCTCTGCCTTGAGTCCCTGCCCTGACTTCCTTCATGATGGACTACAACTGTAAACTGTAATAAAGCCTCTCCTCCCCAAGTATCTTTGATTTACTACAGCAACAGAACACTAACCTAGAATGATTGGCAGGATCATACTCTCTGAACGTAGTTTCTCCTTGCCTCTTCTAGCTTCTGGTAGGCCCAGACTTCCCATGGCTCGAGGAGCTTAATTCTAACACTGGGGAACAAGCCAACTATCCAGGGCTGGCAAATTCATAGATCTTAGAAGAGAACCTACAACAGCTTGGTAAGCCAGCATGATCTGTAACTACATTTTAAATATTTCTCTTTATACCACAGATAAATGTAGTCCTTTCCCCTCACCCCCAAAAAAACAATCAGGGAAACTTTTCTTTGAAACACACATTACAGAAAACCAGCAAAATGCAGCTGTAGAGCCCCGTCTCAGGAATTATAATTCCTGCACCTAAGGCTAGGGATCATTGAGGAAGAGGAGGTAGAAAGATTGCTAGAGCCAGAGGATCAGGGAGTTTTTGCTGTGAATTTTTGTTTTCTGGAAATTTCAGAAGCTATACCAATAGGGTCTTACAACAACAATAGATATGGAAAAGTGGAGCGAGGAAAGACCACAAGGACTCAACCCTTCACAGAGAACTACAGGCAACTAAGCAGAGTGGGAGAAATAGTCCCCCAGGGAAGAGCAATGGTCCACTCTGAACATAAACATACAAGTAACATGCAGACTGAACAAATTGTACTTCTGTGTATGTATATGAATATATGTGTGAATATACATACATTATGTATGTATGTGTGTGAGTAGAACAGCAATTAGTGAAAAAGAGGGCACAAATTTGAAAGAGCTAGGAAGATTATATGGGCGTGTTTGGAAGGAAAGGGAATGCAGAAATGGGTGATTGCACAATAATCTCAAAAAATAAAAGCAATAATTGAAATAAGTTAACTTGAGGGACACAGTTGGCCTTAACGCTTACGTGTATCCAAAGCATGTTCAGGCTTTTCTTTGTACTAGGTACCTTGGGAATGAATTTGAATAGAAACTCTATAGGTTTGATTGTTGTTAGGGGAGCAGAAACTTATGCCATTGTTCAGAGGGGTCCATGAGTTGCTTGATGGAAGTGGGGGCTTTGGGGGATTTTGAGGTTGCTAGGTTTGGAGAAAGATGAGCACTGATGTGCAGGTGAAGAGACTTGGTTGCCAAATGTGTTATGATAATGGAGGTGTGTTCATAATCCAAACGAAGCGCAGTCCTAGGTTAGCGAACCATTCCCTATGTTTGCTTATCTTCACTATCACTCCCACATGGCCTGGATCCTCTATGTTATAGTTTCTCCGAGCTCATCCTCATACACATGAAATCCTAACGTCCTAATGAGCCATTTACCAGCATTTCTCTATTTTTGCATTCCTTTCTAGTCAAAGCAATGTAATTTCTTACCTTCAATATCCTTATGATGGTTAGTCTTAATTGTCAACCTGAAAGGACTCAGAATCAACGTAAGCGACATGCCTCTGAGCGTGCCTGTGAAGGAAGAATAATTTATGGTGTATTAGCTGGGGGCCCGGCTGGGAGGGAACAGAGTGGCTGTCTGTCCTCTCCGAGTGCAGCCTGCCATAAGCTCCTTTGCTGCAGTCACCCTCCAGCTTCCTGGCCTTCCGACACGGACTGAAGACTTGTGGCTCTCCGTAATACTTCCGGCCCCCAACACTGGCCAGGAATTGCCGAGGCATCCAGCTTCCTGAACTGAGCAGATACAAGGTGAAGAATGTCATTATTAGACTCCCCAGCCACTACTGTGTAAGATAGTCTAATAAATCTGTTTACTTGACACGCGCATGCGCGCACTCTCTCTCTCTCTCTCTCTCTCTCTCTCTCTCTCTCTCTCTCTCTCTCTCTCTCACTCACACACACACACACACACACACACACACACGCGCGCGCGGTTAGTTCAAGGAAAATTCTCAGGAAGGGTATATGAACGGAATATTTTCTTCCCCTTAAAAATGAGGTGATGCTGAGTTGACTACGCAGGCAGTTCTTTCTTATTAGGAAAGTTCTGGCTTTGTTTGAGCAATCCATGCATTTTTACCCAGAATGTACCTTACTAAGTCATTTCCACTTTTTTTCAAAGTGACTGGCTTAAGATTTACCAAATATAAGCTGAATAAGGATGATACTAATGAACATTCCAAACTGAGATACCTCCTCTTCCCCTCTATTCCCCTGAAAGAGATATGGAGGGGGTAGGGGCACTGAACCGCGAGGACCGGCACTCTCCAACCAGGGACGAGTCTTGAACCCAATCGTCCTTCTGTCCCCAAGACCTCGTGTTATCCTGGGTTGGAAAGGAATGGCACACCCATCCATCGGGGTGGGAGAGAAGGCGAGAAGTTGGTGGGAAAAAGTCCATGAAGCCTCAACATTATACAAAGGACTATAGGGAACAGAAAAGCCAGGCATGGTAGAGGTGGCCTTCAGCAGGAAAGAACACACCAATTGGTTGTTGTCCAGTGACAAATGGTCAGCCTTGAACACATACATACAGGTAACATTATGAGGACTAAAAAGATTATATTTAGGAATCCATATGTATATACAAATACATGTAAGAATAGGAATTAGTTTTAAAAGAGAGCATGCATTTAAAGGAAAATAGGGAAGGGTGTATGAGATGGTTTGGAGGGAGGAAAGGAAAGGGAGGAAGGTTGTTACTATTATTATTGCTTTTTGAGACAAGGTTTTTCTGTGTAGACCAGGCTAGTCTTGAACTCAGAGAGCCACCTGCCTGAGGCTCTCCAGTGCTGGGATTAAAGGCATACGGTACCACTGGACAGCAGTAATTAAAGTCCCAAAAGAAAGAAGGAAAGAAAGGGAAAGAAAAGACAGGCCTGCGATTCAACGCTAGCCAGTGACCCTCCTTTTTCCTGCTGCTGATGTCATGGCTACATGCAATGCCTGGAACGGAAGGACCATCTCGTGGTCCAGAGCCAGAGTAACCCAGGGCAGAGCTGATATTGTGAGCTCTAAGGCCAATAGATCATCCAGACTCCAAAAAAAAGTTAGAAATTCTAACAAGAGGTTAAAAAGTCTTGCTTATTGTTTGCATTTAGTTATACTGGCTTTTCTGTTTCTAGGGGCTGAAAGTTCCCTGGTAACTGATTTTTAATTTTTTTAAGTTACCAATAGTATATATTTCTGCACCTATGACCTGTATCCATGAGCTGGTTGGTAGCAGTATTTTAAAAATATTTTTATAGCCGGGCGGTGGTGGCGCACGCCTTTAATCCCAGCACTTGGGAGGCAGAGGCAGGCGGATCACTGTGAGTTCGAGGCCAGCCTGGTCTACAAAGTGAGTCCAGGACAGCCAAGGAAACACAGAGAAACCCTGTCTCGAAAAACCAAAAAAAAAAAAAAAAAATATTTTTATGTGTTTCTACAGCATCTTTAGCCATTTTTTCTGTTTTTGTTTTTTAGGTTTTATTTATTTGTTTGTTTGTTTTGGTTTTTGAGACAGGGACTCTCTATGTAACCCTGGCTTTCCTGGGCTCACTCTGTAGACCAGGTTGGACTCGAACTCACAGATATCCACCTGCCTCTGCCTTCTGAGTGCTGGGATCATTTGTTTGTTTGTTTTATTAGAATTCTCTTTAAATGTTTTCTTTAATTATTATCTCTTTTCTTAATCCTTTGTCTACTAATCTTGATTGAAATTTACAAATGCAAAATGCTGTTAAATAAGACACTCGAGCTGCCTAGCAGTCACTCTTATTTTCACCTTAATACTCCTCAATCAGCTATTAAATACTTTTTTTTTCTTTTTGCTACAGACTTTCCATACTCTTTCCTTTTACCCATTCACACGAACATTTGGTTAATATTCCATCGCGGAAAAAAATAATCAAAAGACAAGTTCTGCATCCTCCCACCTTGCAGACATGAAACTTGTCTACTCACTGTTCCCTTACTTTCATGGCTAATAACATCCAGCTATTAAGGCCATCAGGGTTCAAGGAAGGGTCACAGGCTTTTCCACTGACCACTCCTTTCCTTTCTTCTCTGTCCCCTGCCAGCCAGAGTCTGAATGCAAAAGAGTCTATCCATTTCCATTTAAGATGGGGCTCTCTATTCTGGTCTCATGACTAGGGATAGCCTTAGCTACTTTCCTGTCGCTGTGATGACATACTCTGACAAAGGCAACTGAAGTGAGAAGGGGATTATTTTCCACTCCAGTTCAAGGTACACTCTGTCAAAGAAGGTGAGCCAAGGCATCAGGAACCGAAAGCAGCTTGTCCAGTCAGATCCACAAACAGGTAACAGAGAAGGGGGAAGGGTGTGGTGTCTCAGTTCTTTTTCTTCATTGATCCACTCCTGGATTAGCCAGGAACTGGCTCCCATGCACATTGGGTCTTCACACCTCATTTAATGCAGTCAGGATAATCTCCCACAAGCATGCCCAAAGACCCAGTTTACCGGTGATTCCAGACTGTCAAGCTGACTTTTGATAACCATTATAAGCAAGGGTGCATTTATTGATTATCCCCAAATTCATATCTGTAGCCCTGACTTTTTCCTTGAATTCTAAACTCATACATTTAACCTGGACTTGGGTATTACCCACTGGTTACTTTGTGTCATTAGCCCTGTCACAAGGAGAAGAGGGTCATTTTGAATGAGTTGAGATGAATTGATATCATTAAGACTTTCAATTCTTCAAAGTGTAGAACTAAGTATAGCAAAAAATCAATTTGCAATTTTTGTTTTGTTTTGTTTTTCAAGACAGCAGTTCTTTCTGTGTAGCCCTGGCTGTCCTGGAACTTGCTCTGTGGACCAGGCTGTCCTCTAAGTCACAGAGATCTGCCTGCCTCTGTCTCATGAGTGCTGGGATCAAAGGCATGTGCCACCACGCCTGGCTCAATCTTTCTATATTTTTTATTTTATACCTAAGCTTTCGGTTTTTTTTTTAATGATTTTTCCAGAGATGAGTTTGATGTTGGGTTGTTTTTTGTTGTTGTTTTTTTCTTTTCTTTTCTTTTTTAAATAAATAAAGACATACTTACTGGCTACTTAAAATAATTCAAGACTTACATTTGCTATCTTCAGATATGTAATTTCAAGCATTTAGTAGTGAAGAAAAGCTTTTATCTTCTATTGAAAAGATATTGATAAGTTGTGTGCTTCATTTGTCCTGTGATTACAGCTTTCAATATCATGCATTTGTGTTCTTATATTTTGAAAATAGAAACATCTGTGCATGTCCAGGCCTGTGGCAACTACTGGAATTTTCTCTTTCTCAAAACTCAAAATTTCTGACAATGATTTTGGTTCTATCAGTGAGTCTTTCTTTCTTTCTCTTTTCTTTATTCTTGAGAGAGCGTCTCATCTATCGCATGCTGCCCTTGAACTCATCACGTAGCTGAGAATGACCATGAGCTTTTGATCCATGTGCCTCTGCCTTCCCAGTGCTAGGATTACAGGCATCACTGGGGATGGAGACCCAGGGTTTCACTCATGCTAGGTAAACACTGAACTATACGAGGGCCAATCACTGAACACTATGCTTGGTACCCATTAATGTAATTGCTACTTGGCCAGATTTTTAAGGCATGGTCTTACTATGCTACAATTGTTTCATAATAGTGTTTATTTATACTCTCTAAATACGATTTTTAATCTAGATGAATATAAGCAATAGAGTAGTTGTTAAGAGTAGTTTATTCCTTCAAGCAATAAGTGTTTCTCTTCTAACTTTTTTTTTTTAGGTTCCAGTAAAAAATGTCCAAATTGACTTGTTATTTTTATTTCAAAATGTGTGGGAAGACTATGTTTTTTTAAAAAGATTAATTTTCTTTGACCATTACTATATTTAAATTCTGATGAATTCTATGCTTCAGTGGAAAGTATCAAACATGCCCATTTTTCTCTAAATATCCTCCTTTTCTGGGTGATTAAACATGAAAAATTCATGAAGGTAAGCATATAGATCAATGGAACAGAATTGAGAACCCAGAAGCGAACCATACTTACATGGTCAATTAATTCAGCAGGAAAAGAGCAGTGTTTTCAGAAAGTGATTTTGAAATAACTAGATGTTCATTTGGATAAAAAATGAGGGGGATGACAAGATGGTTCAATAGTTAAGGGCACTGCCTGCTGCTCTTCCGGAAGACTTGGGTTCGATTCCCAGCACCCCCATGGCAGCTTGCAACAATTTATAATTCCAGTTCCAGGAAATATGACACCCTTTTTCTGGCCTCTGTGGACATTGCACACCTGTGGGGCACAGGAACACATGCAAGTAGAACACCCACATAGATTAGATACATTTAAACAAAATTAAAGAGAAGTGAACTATGATGCTCTTTTGTATCAAATCAAAATTAATGCAAAATATCAAGACACACAAGAAAAACTTTGCAACCTTGGGTTGAGACACAGAAAATATGAAATGTGTCCAAAATATGTTAAACAAATCTCAAAAAAAATTTTTGCTTGTAAAATCAAAAAAACTGAAAAGATATGCTACACCTTGGGAGAAAATATTGGCAAAGCACTTTTTTCCTGACTAAACATTTGTTTTCATATCTAATTGAGAATGTACACAACCTAGTACCAAGATAGGATAGATTAAAACAAACAACAACAAGCCCAATCAGGACACTTGTACATGGAAATAAGCATACATTCTTTGGTTATCAGAGGCGTTAGATTGAATCCACATCACACTATCGCATTCCTGATTGTATATCTTTGAATGACTGAGCTTCCAAGTATTTGTGAAGATGTGGTGCGATTGGAATGCCGTGTATTACCAGTGGTCCACCACCTGTTTGACAGTTGACCATATCTTCAAAATGGAAACGTATATACTACATACAGAGAGCTAACTGAAAATGTTGACAAACCCGCTCCAACAAGCCCCGCCCCCATCCTTCCAAACAGTTCAACCAGCTGGAGACCATATTTAAACATGAACCTATGGTAGCCATTCTCGTTCAAACCACCACAGCTACCAGTTGGTGACTGGAGAAAATTGTGTAAATATGTTCAGCAGAATATGATTCATCAAATATCACGGAAAGTAGTGATATTCAGAAGAACAGGATGACTCTTGAAAACATCATAGTAAAGAGAAACATTTGTCCCTTGAAGGAGTAAATAATTGTTGACAACGACTCCAGTGCTTAAAGCCATCTAGATTTTCCTGTCATTTTTGAGAACACAGTTACGTTCCTCTTCCCCACTTTCCTCTCTCGGAACCCTCCCAATACCCTGCCCACTCTCCTTCAATTTCATGACCTCCTTTTTTCACTATTTATTACTGCGTACATTTATAGTTTCACACATACATGTTCCCAAATATAACCTGCTCAGTCTGTATAACATTACTTGTAAGGGTGTTTTCTGGGCCTTTTTGTGTTTAAGAAAGATAAAGAAGGAGCTAGATAGATGACTTAGCAGTTAAGAGAGCTTGTAGTTTTGGTTTCTAACGTCCAATCGTGTCTCACAACCATCCGCAACTCCCATCCCAGGGGGTCTTATGCTCTCTTGTGCTCTCCCTGGGCACTAAGCGTGCATGTGGTTCACAGACATACATGTAGGCAGAACAAATCATACACAGAAAATAAAAATAAATAAATCTTAAAATTTATTTTTAATTTTAATTTTAAAATAATCTTTAAAAAGATTGATGATTTTATTTATGTATTTATTATGTATACAGTGTTCTGTCTGCATGTATGCCTGCAGGCCAGAAGAGGGCATCAGATCTCATTATAGATGGTTGTGAGCCACCAGGTGGTTGCTGGGAGTTGAACTCAGGACCTCTGGAAGAACAGCCAGTGCTCTTAACCTCTGAGCCATCTCTCCAGCCCAAATCTTAAAAATTTAAAAAGAAATATAAATAAGCATTATTATGAGTTAGCTGTAGCACAGCAAGAGCACACTTCGCTCTGTGACATAAAAGAAATAAGTCATAGAGATGAAATATGAATGCAAAATTACGGAAGAAGTAGAAGTAGCTGACCCCGAAATTGTAGGTCACAGGTAAGAACGGCTTGACTGCCCTTCTTACCTGTGATCTTATTTAGATCACAGCACAAAAGATTGGCTGGTTGATCTAAATACTTTAAACCTTGAATCGTGAATTTGGTGGTATTTGGATAGCTCTACGTGTTATCCAACTTTACATTTAAAACAGATAAAGTCTATGATATACAAATTATATTTCATCAATGCCTTTAAGAGGGTGTATTTTAAATCCCAACATAAGTTTTCTTTAAAAGATTGCTAGTCACAAAATAAAACGAACTTGATGAGTATCAATTTAAAATGCCTAAAAATCCATTTTCTGTGAAACATAACTGCCTTTTCCCAGGACAGCTATACTATTAAAAATGCACAATCCCATTTTTAATAATAGCTATTATGTGAGCAATATAGACTGAATTGTAGGTTTATTAGTGTATAATACTGTTTCCAGCAAAATTTCATTATTTGGTGTTTAATCTTTTTGTAAGCTGTAACAAATTTAGGAATGTGGAAGTAACCAAAAAGTATACTTGATAGCTGACTGTGAGTGTATACTCTTTGTGTGAGGGTATATTGTCTCTGCATTAAAGTTTTAATCATGTCAAGTCACTGTCAAAAAGATAGGATGTTATTTGCCAAAATGAAAAGTACACAAGGGATAATTGCGTCTGAATCAATAATCTACACTGGACCATTATGTTTTCTCATCCTTGCCACCTCTATCATCATTGCTGTACACTATTAAAGAATAAGATTTTTATTTTTGATTCTGGATCAACGCTAACTATATGGCCTTAGCAGCAGTCCAAAAGAACAGTTAATAAAGAAACGAGTGTGCTTCTCATCAGCAATCAATACTTCATTTCACAAATTGTTTTGTAGAACGATAGTGTAATCATTTAACAAGATAGCCATTTAACAATTGTAATCATTTAACAAGAAATGTAGCAGTCATTTAGAATTTTAAATAAATTTCAAGGATAGGTGTAAAAATACATCTTTCTTTTAAAATGAAACAGAACAGTTTTCTTTGTAGGTAAGTGTACCCTCAACATTCCATTTATTAATACTTCGAATCTTGTCTTGCATGCCTCTTGGATTAAAATGCAAAGCAAGCTAAAGGATTTAGGGAAAATACTGTAAGTCTCTTTGGTCCTATAAAATTGGTGCTCCTTGAAGGCCTTTAAAATGTAAGTGCTATGAACAGAATTGTGTTCCGCTTAAAATTCACCTTGAAGACCAAACTTGGAGATGGGTACACAACCGTATTCAATCCCAGCACTCAGGAGGCGTCAACCAGCAGGATTTTGAGTTCAAGGTCTGCTTGGGCTATATAGCGAGACCTTAAAGTTAGATATGAAAGGACATAAATGCCCATGTGACTATACTTAAATCTATAAGGCCTAAGGAGGTAAATAGGTGAACTAAAATCATAAGAAGAGTTCCTATTCCATTAGGATTGGTGTCTGTGGTGGTTTGAATAGGTTTGGCCCCCAGAGTCTCATGTGTTTGAATGCTTGGTCCATAGGGAGTGGCACTATTAGGAAGTGTGGCCTTGTTAGAGTAGGTGTGGCTTTGTTAGAGGAAGTCTGTCATTGTGGGAGAGAGCTTTGAGGTCTCCTATGCTCAAGTTATACTTAGTGTGGCACAGTCTCCTTCTGCTGCCTCTGGATCAAGATGTAGAACTCTCAGCTCTTTCTCCAGCTCTATGTCTGCCTGTACGCTACGACATTTACCACCATGATGACAATGGACTAAACCTCTGAACTGTAAGCCTGCCCCAGTTAAATGTTTTCCTTTATAAGAGTTGCCATGGCTGTGGTGTCTCTGCACAGCAATAGAACCCTAACTAAGACAGTGTTCTTATAAGAAAAGTCACTGGGGAGGTTGTCTTCTTGTGAGAAAGAAATTAGAACAGACTTTGAGGGAAGGTCATGTGAGCACAATGAGAAGGTAGCTCTGAAGGCCAGGAAGGGATCTTTATTAGGCATGGATTTCTGCCACCTTAGTCTTCCAGCCTCCAGAACTGTGAGAATTATTTTGTTATTATAGCTAGCCTCTGGTGACAGATATAAGTAAATACAGCTTTTTATGTTAATGTGTGGCAAACTCTGAGCTTAATCCTTCAGACTATATGCCAAACTGCATATGGTTGTGCATGTCTATATTTCCATATCTCAGGAGGCAGAGGAAATAGAATCATGATTTTGAGGTCACTTTGGGAAATGTAGCAAGATCTCATCTCAAAAAACAAAAAAATAGAGAGAAATATCTCCCTGCTCATGGTTTTTTTATTTTTTGGCTTAATGCTCTTCCTTCCTTCCTTCCTTCCTTCCTTCCTTCCTTCCTTCCTTCCTTCCTTCCTTCCTTCCTTCCTTCCTTC
>CAJQZJ010001638.1:6702911-6713609 GCA_907164525.1 Lophiomys imhausi
ACACACACACACACACACACACACACACACACACACACACACACACATATACCATGGAGCAATGCACATATGGAAGTCAAAGAACAGCTTGAGGGAGTTGATTCTCTCCTTCCACAATGTATGTTTTAGGGACTTGGCTCAGGACATCAGCCATAGTGTAAGCTCTCATACTGACTAAGCTATCTCATGCCCCAGGACTGGTTAAGGAGGATTTGTAAGTTTTCTCTCCCCACATTCTTACAAACATAAGTGATATATATCTAGAGAAGATGGGGTGACTTTTTAAAATAGGGTCTCACTTTGTAGCCCAGGCTGGCCTGAACTTGTTATGTAGCCCAGGCCTCCTGAGTACTGGGATTTATAAGATTATGATGTCACGAACCAACATGCTTAGTTCAGAATGAGTCTTAAATACTTTATGAGGAAAGTATTTTTTTTTTTTTTTTGGTTTTTCGAGACAGGGTTTCTCTGTTTAACAGCTCTGGCTGTCCTGGACTCGCTTTGTAGACCAGGCTGGCCTCGAACTCGCAAAGATCCGCCTGCCTCTGCCTCCCAAGTGCTGGGATTAAAGGCGTGCGCCACCACCGCCCGGCTGAGGAAAGTATTTTTAATACCTACTTCATAGTACTTAACAAGCCCCTACTTACCCTAGAAATTTGAATATTTTATGACTTTCTTCCCTTACTCCCAAGGGTAAGGAAAATTACATAGTTCATTGAGTTGCATAGGCTTTGGGTCTGGTTAATTTGGTGTGAGATCTTACATATTTGCAAGTATTTTTTTAACTAATAAAGTTTATAAAATTAATGTTTAAAATAACAGCAAAACACATTACCCTCAAGATATTGGAATTTTTCTGTTTCCCTATATATCATAATCCTTCCATTCCTTTCTAGAATTTGGATGTTCATATAGACCTCGATCAAGCTGGCTATAATGAGGTACTTTGTATGTAGGTTCATCAGCCTAAAGCAGCATACTCCAACTAAGAAACAAACAAACAAACAAAAAAAGATATATTTGTTTTTGGTTGTAGGCTCTAGTCATGACTTAATTTTTTTTCTTTATACAAAATAGTAGGTCAAATTTATAGGGTCAGGGGATATCGGCATTTCTACCTTCATAAATGTATGCTCTTTATTAGAAACTTCATAGCTACTGAATATCATTGTAAAAACAAGCTGATGGTTTTTTGTTTTATGTTTAGATAGTACCAGGTAGGCCTTGAACTTGGGATAGTAGCTGATAATGACCTTGAACTTGAGATTCTCCTGTCTACATCTCTGGGGTGCTGGGATCACAGACATGTGCACGCTTGGTTTATGCAAATGCTGGAGATCAAACCCAGAGCTTCATGCATGTTGAGTGAATACTCAGCTGACTGAACTACCTCTCAGTGTTGATTGTTTTATGGGAAGTAATTTAATGATGGAGAATATTAGAGAGGTCACTTTATTCTTCTACTTCTAGCCTAGTTTTGGTCTCCAAAAAGCACTGGAAGGTTTCTTTATACTTATGTTTTAATTATTATTAATAATGAATTCATTCATTACTATAGTGCATATGAATGTACTTATTAATACAATGATCATTTCCCTGGTTTTAATTTTTTACTATATGCAGCAGGAGCACATACATATGCACTTATATATTTGAACTTAAGACTTGAGTCAAGCAATCATCTTAAAGGTTTATAGTTTGGGGCCAGTAAGATGGCTTAACTGGAAAAAATGCTTATCATATAAACCTGACCAGCATTGAGTCTCCAGAAGAGAATTGATTCCTGAAAGTTGTCCTCTGGCTTCCACATATATGCCAGCACCCCCCCCCACACACATATAAGCCAGCACACCCCCTCTTTCTCTCTCTTTCTCATAAACACACACACACACTAAATAAAAAACTAAAAAATTGTAATTTAGAATAGAATGTGGGTAACAGTGAACTCCAATCATTAAAATTTTGAAAATACTCAGAACTTCCACGATGAGAAAATTCTTATGACTCAAATGAGCATTATGAGCTTATGGGTTTCAAAGTGAAATGACTTCTCCTTGATTATGCTAAATCTCAAAAGAAGCAAAGGAATTAGTTCAAGCATGAAATTACTTCTAAAAACAAGATCGGCACTGTGTATAAGAATATAGTTTTGTTATGTAAAATTTATCTTTACCACCAATTTATCCACCAAGTGGAGATATAGATAACATTAGAAATAATAATAACTTAAATTTTTACTTGTTTAGATTTAACAAACATTTATTGAACGTCTACTTAGAGCTAAGTAGTCTTAATTAATCTAATTTGCATGACAGCTGACCAGTCAGATGTGGGCTGCATGCCTATAATCCTTGCATTTGGGAGGTAGTGTAAGGAGGCTTAGAAGTTCAAGACCAGCTTCAGTTACATAGGAAATTCACCCAGCCTGTCATATATGTGGCTCTGTCACAAACAGACAGACAGACAGACAATCTATTATTCCGTTGTGTGTTGAACTGTGTCTTTCTGAGTTCATGTTCATATGTCAAAATTCCAATCCCCATAACATCAGCATGAGACTTATTTGGCAACTAGGTCTTTGAAGAAACAAACGAATTAAGACAAGTCTAATCCAATATGACTGTTGTCCCCATGAGAAGGGGAGAGTTAGGATAAAGACACACAGAAGTAAGATCTTTGACAACAGGGAAGAAGAGCCAACAAGAGAGGCTGGACGATATTAACCCTGTAATGTCTACCTTCCAGAGTTATGTGGAAACACTTCTTTTCTTTAACCCATCTACCCTGCGGTATTTTGTCCTGGCAATCCTAGCAAGCTAACACACCTCTGAAAGTGTGTACTCCATTCCAATGTGGCCACAATGTATCCACCCAAGGTCTCTAAATTAAGGTCAAAGCAGGGTTGAAATCCAGATGTTCTGACTCAAACCCAGGATTTCTGCCCACAGTTTTGGCACTCCATTATGGCCTGTAGGACAACGGAAAATGCTTCGGGAAGCATTTGGTAGCGATGTAGAATAAAACACATGCATTTAGTCTGATGAGAACTACTGAGCCCAGAAAGATCTCTCAGTGATTCCCCTTCTGCTGTTGGCTGCAAATTTAGTCCAGCTTGGTCCCCATGTTGGCAGATTTCGGCTTCAGCTGGGTAACAGGAAGAAGCCAGCCCACGAACATGGGAGGACTTTATATTGCAGCAAATAAATAGAGAATGAGTTGCACATGTTTCTTTGTTAGCGCATGGGAACTAAGAAGCATATGTACGGTGGACAATTATAGCTAGAATTAACCATTCATTTTTTATAAATAGCTTAGCTTTCTTTTCAGACTGTTGAAACTGTTCCCATCCCTACTCCCTGCTCTGTAACATATACACAAGCACTTTGAAAAGCATGAGCTGTGGTTTATTTACTTTGTTTTCTTTTACGGGGAGACTTTTTTTTGTGCACAGATTTCAATTAAAATGAAGTCAGGGAGCATAAACAAATGGAAAAAGAATTTTATTTTAGTTTTAGGAAAAACATTTTTATAATGCCTTATGTGTTTTTGAAATCAAGAGCATCCAATAACGAGAATAAAATTGAAGGAGCCGCACAGGCACAGTGGGGGGACAGGGATAAATAAAGCAAGTTAGGAGCAGAGGTGAAGAAAGGAGGTTGGCATGAGTGTCAGTCAACAGTTGCCCCTCCCCCCTCCAGCGTTCATGGATGCTCCTCCTCCCAACTTCTGCTGGCTCATCGCCCAGGTCCTAGACGCAATGTCTTACCCAGAGACAGATCTTCCATGTACCGCTAAGACATAGGTGATGTGTCTGCCACTCAATGTCACGCGGCTTTGCACTTTCTTTTTTTTTCCTTTATTTTTTATTTCTTCAAGTTACATCTCAATCTCAGTCCCCTCCCTATTCCCCCTCCAGTCCCACCCTCCCACCCTCAACCCCCCATCCTCTTCCCTTTTTTTTTTTCTTTTAAGTTTAAGGTATATCTTATTTGCCCCTACAGTTTCCCCTTTCAGTCCAACAAATGGCTCTTTCTCTTATAATAATAAATACAATACAGTACAACAGAGGTAATTAGGCCACAGTTATGAGGGTTATATGGCTTAACGTACATTCCCAATGACCAGTCCATATGTATTTGGTACCTGACTTTAACATTCTACTATCTAAACATCTCCATGAGTTTAAAGTTCCATATCTGACTCAACATTCATACTAATTGCAACACAATTTTAAAAGTATCTTCTTAGATGTATAACACTCTCTTGACTCCTAAACAGCTCAAAATTTAATTATGAGACTTTATCTATCTGTTCTTCAATCACCTCAGAGACCTGAGAGGGATAAATATATCTGATTTTATAGGAAGTACAGGGTCTGCAGCTTCCCAAACTAAGAAATGACATACCAGTGGCTGCCTGGACAGTTCCCATTTTCTCTCCATACATTACAGCATCGCTCTTCAGTCATTTGGCCCCGCTTCTCTGACAGACATTGATTGTAGAGCAGGGGTTATGAAGGACTTACCTACCCTGTCTTGGCAGAGCTAGGCAGTCGACTTACCTGCTTCCAGGTTTTGTCCTTTTTGGACAGCAGTCTGTCTACAGTTTAAGCAAGGGTTTTTTCTTGCCAAGAGAAAGGCTTACCACCAATTGAACCATCTCCCACTGGAGATTCTTCGATGCTCATCTTCTACTTGGAGTAGAATAGGGGGTGCTGTCAGGAGCTGACATGACTCGGTATCAAAAAATCTTAAGTTAAGAAAACATCTTTGAATGCCATATTCTGCAGATCTCTTGAGGTTTTTGAAGAGGCCCTATCTATCTCTTATATTAGGGTAAGCAGATGTTGCTTGTCTCTTAGCAGGTTTATTTCTGATTAGCTTAGCAAGTAACTATAATAGGCTGTCATAGTACCTAACAGAATGACTGGCTTGGATAACCATTAGTTTGCATTTCTTAATTATCCTAAACAGTTCATGACAGTTAGTAGTAAAAGGCCAAAACATCACATTTCATTTTTTTACTTTACCTCCTAACCCTTCCATCCCATTTCCTGGGTGGGTTGTCCTTATATAACAGTCCCTCATCTCAGTTGAGAGGTCGTATGAGGGCCAAGAGCCTCTTCATTCACTGGGGATCTATGAAGCAGTACCATCAGTGAAAAGTGTCTCATTGCCTGGGAGAGAGAACTACTAAACAAACAAATCAATAAGCATACAATAGATAAAAAAGACTAAAAAATAGAAAAAAATGGAAGAGAAATGGAAGAGGCCTTTAGAAGATGGAAAGATCTCCCATGCTCATGGATAGGTAGGATCAACATAATAAAATTGGCCATCCTACCAAAAGCAATATATAGATTCAATGCAATTCCTATCAAAATACCAACACAATTTTTTATATACTTGGAAAGAGCTAGTCTCAATTTCATATGGAACAACAAAAAGCCCAGAATAGCTAAATCAATCCTGTACAATAAAAAAAATCTGGAGGTCTTACCATCCCAGATTTCAAGCTGTACTACAGAGCAATAGTTGTAAAAACAGCATGGTATTGGTATAGAAACAGACCAGTAGATCAATGGAATCGAATTGAAGATCCAGAAATAGACCCACACACTTATGGCCACCTAATTTTTGACAAAGAAGCCAAAATGGCACAATGGAAGAAGGACAGCATGTTCAACAAATGGTGCTGGTCCAACTGGATGTCCATTTGTAAAAGAATGAAGCTAGACCCATACTTATCACCTTGTACAAAACTTAAGTCCAAGTGGATCAAAGACCTTAACATAAGGCCAGTCACACTAAATCTACTAGAAGATAAAGTGGGAGAAACCCTCGAACTAATTGGCACAGGCGACAACTTCCTGAACAGAACACCAACAGCTCAGGACTTGAGATCAACAATCAATAAATGGGACCTTATGAAACTGAAAAGCTTCTGTAAGGCAAATGACACTGTCATTCGAACAAAACGGCAGCCTACAGACTGGAAGAAAATCTTCACCAACCCCACATCTGACAGAGGGCTAATATCCAAAATCTACAAAGAACTCAAGAAATTAAATGCCAAGAAACCAAATAATCCAATCAAAAAATGTGGGACAGAGCTAAATAGAGAATTCACAAAGGAGGAATCCCTAATGGCTGAGAGACACTTGAAGAAATGCTCAACATCCTTAATCATCAGAGAAATGCAACTCAAGAAGACTCTGAGATTCCATCTCACACCTGTCAGAATGGCTAAGATCAAAAACTCAAATGACAGCACATGCTGGCGAGGGTGTGGAGAAAGGGGTACCCTACTCCATTGCTAGTGGGAGTGCAGGCTTGTGCAACCACTATGGAGGTCAGTCTGGCGATATCTTAGAAAACTAGGAATAGCTCTGCCTCAGGACCCAGCCATACCACTTCTGGGTATACACCCAAATGCCTCTTCACGGAATCATAAGGAAGTTTCCTCATCTATGTTTATAGCAGCCTTATTTGTAATAGCTAGAAACTGGAAACAACCCAGATGTCCCTCAACCGAAGAATGGGTTAAAAAAACTGTGGTACATCTACACAATGGAATATTATTCAGCTATCAGAAACAATGAAATTATGCAATTTGCAGCCAAATGGATGGAACTAGAAAAGCTCATCCTGAGTGAACTAACCCAGACTCAGAAGGACACATATGGCATCTATTCACTTATAGTAGGATTTTAGCTATATAGTAGAAGGTATCAATACTGTAACTAACACACCAAAGGGAACTTGGACATAGACTTCTTATTTTTAATTTTTTATTTATTTTTTATATATTAGTTATATTTTTTTCTATTCTTTGCACTTTCTAACACTATCGCGTTTGCTGGTCCTTGCTCCACAGCGTTTAGACTGAATAGAATGTGAGTTCTGTGTGGTTGTGATCACATTTGGCTCATTCACTGCTGCGTCGCTGGGACTTGGCAGACTTCCTAGTACACAGCAAGCATTCAGGAAGCACTGAATGAATACCCTGGGAAATCCATGCTCTGGTTACACCATTGAGGCAATGTAAGTTTGCTTCTTACCATGCTCGCTGAAAGGGGAAATGACTTCTACGACATTCTGTCTTAACTCATGTGACATTAAATAAAGGTTAACAAAAACGGGGACGGTCTCTTTTTCTTGATTTCTTATAACTTTTCTTATAACTTGTGTGTAACCGAACTTTTAAGTTATTATTTAACACTTATTTATTACTAAATTCACTTATAACAAACACCAACAATTTCTTAACTATTAATCCTATAAATTTCTACAACCCCTTTAACCTATCCACTAAACCTATTGATAATTATAACAACTACTTTCATAACCTTTTAGAATGATACAGTCTCTGGGGCAGGTCCTCAGGCGTCAGGAACACAGTCTTTGTTGCAGATTCTTTAACACACTTAGCAGTCCTTTTTCTGGATCTCTCAGATGCAGGTTCGTCAGGGTAGTTGGTTATTGCAGTCTCACCTTAAATAAGGCTTCATGCTTTCTTCTCTGTGGGAGACCCCAGCCGTCTGCAGGCCAACTTAATTCTTTTGAATCAGGAACTCAGCTGCTGTCTGCAGGCCAACTTACTTCTTTTGAATCAGGAACTCAGCTGCTCTGCCTCAGTCCTTAAAGCCAGGCACCGTTTCCTTTAGGCCACTGTTTGGACAGATCAAACCCCTCTAGGCCAAAGCTGAGCCACAGGGTCCAGTCCTTGGCCTTTTGGTGTCTTGCTCAGGCTTTCTTTGCTCACCGGCTTCTTTCTGCTTCAGGGAGAGAGCTGGCCATCAATGGCCAGCCCTTTTTTCAGCAGGACTCTTGGAGCTCTCTAGCATCAGGGGCCTCTTCTCCTCTGGGCTCCATGCACTGTCCTCAAATAGGAGGAACTCTGTTTCAGCTTAATTTGGGCTCCGCCCACTTAGCAGCTGAAAACAATGTCAGGCCAGATACTTTGTTTCTTCAATTCTATTGAGTCTTTCCTGTTTTCCTGACTTCAAACTTGTTTTTCAGTCTATTGAGTCTTTCCTGTTTTTGCTGACTTCATGCTGATAATGCTCTTCAGGCCCCGAATTAAGAGACAGTATCAGAAACTCCTATATATTTCCTAAATCTAATTTGTCTAACTCCTACACTTGTGATGGAAACTCCATGAGGATAGGGACGATCTTTAATATTCTTTAATGTCTTTAATATTCATTCTATAATCTAGAGCCTGGCAGACAGGAAGCTCATGATAAGATGCATCTCTAATAACAAAGATATCAGCTATACAGCTATAGAATCAAAGACAAAATACACCAAATAAATAGTAAAAGGATAATGTAAAGAAAGATTACAAGTAGGTCACACCTTCCATTGTGTGTTTCCTAGGAGTCAAGACAGAAAGAGAATTAGTCAATTGCTTAGTTATTATTATCAGCAAATAATAATGTCTTAGTGCTTAACCAAACTTTCCTAGTTCAGCTAATTTACTTGCTGAATTATGTGAAGTTTCATAAAGAATCCACTAAAAATAGTGGAAAAAGTCCTCAAGAACATTCCTATCTCCTCTACTCTAGCAGATATCAGAGTGGCCGATAAAAGCAAAAGGCGTGACATTGAAACGTAATGATTCAAAGCTGATCTGCAAGGGGCATAATATTGTTTGCCTCATGACAGAATGCTGAGTGCAGTGTTCCTGAGGTTCCCTCCTGGTAGATGTTTGCTGGTGTGCATGTGGCAGTGAGGAAGGGAACAGCAGTTTCTAGATGCCACTGTACATGTACACACCTCTGTTACTTGTAAGGACAAAATGAAATAGTCCACATTAAGTGCCTGCTTACATACAAAGCTTTTAAACTGGCTTTGGTAGTTATTTCCATGGGCTGGTCCCCTTAAGAGAGTTTATCTTGCTGAAATGTTCAGTATCATTGCATGTTAGACCTTCTGTTGTATTTAATTAACCAAAATTCAACCCAGGGGCTGGAGACATGGCTCAGTGGGTAAAGCCCTTGCTGTACAAATATGAGGGCGTGAGCTTGGAACACCAGAACCCCTGTGAAAGTCAGGCATGGTGGTGTCTGGAACCCCAGTGTTTCTATAGCAAGATGGGAGGTGGACAGAGAGGCCTGGGACTACGCAGGCCAGATAGCCCAGCACACACCATGATGAGCAATAAAGTGAATGTCTCAGAACAAGGAGGAAGGTGAGAGAGCACCTGACGTGTCCTCTGACCTTCACATGAGCATGTGGTACATAGACATAAAGACAGACAGGTGGCAGATGCACACCTATACTCACAGGAATATGCACACACATACATCACACACACACACACACACACACACACACACACACACTCTTTCAATCAGAATCAATTCTGCAACTTATCTGTTTTTACATTTAGGTAAAGCTTCAACACTTTCCACAAACTCCCTACCTAAACCTCACCTTACATGCCAGTGCAAGCCTTTGCTCTTCAAACCCTGCATATCTTGAGATTCCACTACTTGGTCTGTAGGGTAGATAAAGCCTTGAGACTTACTTAGATACTTAATTAGATGTGACATTTCATTAAAATGCATCTATTATACTGCACCCAATGATATATTCATAGTTAACTGGGAACCAAACAAACAATCAAAAATAAAACTGCATTTCAGAACAAGCAAACAAGGAAATTGGTCATTATACTGCATCTTACTTATATTTTTGGTTGTGAGCCATTTCTCCAGCCCAAACATCTTACTTATGAGAATACCATTTTGAATCCAAGATCTAAGAATTAGATATATACCAGTAAAAAAAAAATACACACAGAATGAATAAATAACTAGAAAACCACAATTTTTTCCTATTGAAGTTATGATCTATGAAGAGCTCAAAAGTTACCATTCCCATTCTTACAACAAGGAAGAAGCCAAAGAAACAGAAAAACAACTATGTCTCTTGAATCTGTCAAAGAACTGAAGTTGCAGAGAAAATTCTACCCACATCTAGAGACATAGTTAACTATGGAGAAAAAACCCTATGTTAACTTACTTGGCGTATCTATATCTATATCTATCTATCTATCTATACTTATAATGTATAAATAACATGTATTATGTATGTTATATACATATATTATATGTGTAAAGGGAATTTATTAGAATAGCTTATTGGCCGTGGTCCAACTAGACCAAAAAAGGCTGTCTATCAACAGAAGGTCCAAGAATCCAGGAGTTGTTCAGTCCCTGAGGCTGAATGTCTCAGCTAGTCTTCAGCATATTGTGGAACTCCGAGGAAGTATGCTCTAATGCCAGATAGGTAATGGACTTGCCAGTGAGAGGGAGAGCAAGGAAAGAGCAAGATTTCTCCTTCCATGTCCTTTATTCAGGCTGCCAGCAGAAGGTGTGGCCAGATTAAAGGTGGATCTTCCCACCTCAAAAGATCCAGATTAAATGTGGGTCTTCACACTTCAAATGATTTAATTAAGAAAAAAAAATTATCACGGGTATACTCAGCCACTTGGATTTCAGTTAATTCCAGATGTAGTCAAGTTGGTAGCCAAGAATGGCCATCACTGTGTTCTCTAAAAATTAGTAATGATTTATAGCAGTGAAATAAATGCCCAATGGAGAAAAAGTGGACATTCAGACAGCAGGAAATTTCTTTCTTTCTTTTCTTTCTTTCTTTCTTTCTTTCTTTCTTTCTTTCTTTCTTTCTT
>CAJQZJ010001638.1:6713619-6723725 GCA_907164525.1 Lophiomys imhausi
TCTTTCTTTCTTTCTTTCTTTCTTTCTTTCTTTCTTTCTTTCTTTCACTCATTTGCTCCAACCTGCTCCCTGGCATGGCATAGCTCAGAAAATTTCGGGAAACCAGGGCTCTGAAACTCATTCTGGAAAACTGGAGATAGCAGAGTGGACCTTATAAGCAATGTTTAAACCTGTCTAGAGTATATCTGCTCAGTCTCTTTGTTACCTAATTCAGAGCCCAGATGACCAAAAGTAGCACAGCTTGTATTTCAGGCTGAGAGAGCCACAGGAAGCATTGCAAATGGGTCATGGCAATGTAAGGGACTGCAGCTCACAGACTGAGGAATGTAACATGGCAGTTAAGGCTTCAATAATAAGCAAAGGAAAAGACCCCAGAAAAATCAAGAACACACACACACACACACACACACACACACACACTGTACACACTGCACACAACACACATGTGGTGAGAAAGAGAGAGAAGTGTATGCCCAGAAAAATGCCTGAGAATACTATACATGTTTATATTAGTTTAATTAGTGAAGGGCTTCCACAATTCAGAGACAATCTTCAAAGACTAGAAAAGGTGATATAGTTGCGTCTTTTCAGATGCTTGGTTTTTGACAAAGCACAAAGCATACAAAGATACAGGAAAAAATGATGCATTTAAAGAAGGGAAATCTAGAATATATGTCCCTGCAGAAACAAGTACAAAGCTTAGTCAAGGCTTTTTAAAACACCGTCTTAAATATACTCAAAAATATACTCAAAAAGGAAAATATTCACAAACGGAACCAGGAAAATGAGATACAAGAAGAAATATCAAGAAAGTATCAACAAAACTTATTAATAAAATAAGCAGAAGTTTCTGGTTCAGAAAAATATGAGCTAAATTTTAAAAAGTTGTAGAATGTGTTCAACAGCTACACAGAGGAGGAAGAATAAGAAAGAGCACTTGAAGACAGATTTCTGGAAAGTATCAAGTTTAAAGCGCAAATGAAATAATATGCAAATGAAGAGGTGTGAACAGAACCTCAGGGATTTATAGAACATCAATCAAATCAGCATATGCATGTGGCAGTTTGGGGAGGGGAAAAGAGGAAGCTAGGTTAATTAAAGATGCAGGAAGGTAGATGGACATAGAACATATAATGTTAAGCGAGGTCACACAAATTCAGAGAGAAAAATAAAACCCCCACACTCTCTGTCATATACAGACTCTAAACACAATATACATGTTTATAGGCAAACCGCTATAAGTTTAGGTATAGTAGTGCACCTGGAAAGATCAAGAAAAGGTAACTTCAGGTGATAAGGAAGGATAAAATGGAGACAAAAGGGCACATGAATCATGAAAGAAACTAGAAAGTAACTGGTTTTTTCTTGTTTCAAATCTGTCTTGGATTTTTTTTTTTCTGTTTTCGTGTGTGTGTAGTAGGTTAGTACAATATAGCACGAAGAGATCTTATTTTGTTCCCCCAAAAAACCGATGTTGGGTGCAGCAGCATGAGTGGGAAGTGCTAACTTATTTAGGTCTTTGAAATTCTCAGTCATTTTCCAATGGCCATCTGGGAGCTTCTTCGTCCCGGGGTGCTGCTGTGGTGTGTATGCTGGGCAACTGTGCACCCTTGATGGGCTCCCTGCAACTGCGTAACAGCACTCAGCCCAGGCTCTTCTTGATCTTGTGGCAGTCTTTTTACCTTTGCCTCTGGAGTGTTGGGGTTGCAAATGAAGAACCACAGCAGCTAGCCTGTTAACAGTAAAAGTTGTACCCATCAAACTGTAGGAGGAAACTGAACACAATGGTGTAAGCACTTGGGAGGCTGAGGCAGGAGGATGGGGAGTTTGAGGTACCCTGGGCTGCACATTGAGATCTTGTCACAAACCAATCAACAACAGAGAAAGGAAGGAAGGAAGGAAGGAAGGAAGGAAGGAAGGAAGGAAGGAAGGAAGGAAGGAAGGAAGACCATGAGAAGGGTGTCCCTATGGATGGAATGAATGTGTTGGACTACAACTGAATCATAATTTTCAAGGGTCCCTTTTGGGTAGTGTGAACTTCCAGGCTCAGGAGTCTCTGGGCAGTATCAGAGCGTGATGAAGACAGTGCTGAATAAAGAGAAATATAAATGGTTTTTCGGGTGTTTGGTGAAATTCTGTAAGAAAATGTGTCACTCTCCAAACTTTTAAAAGTGATTGGATTTTTTCATAGGAACTGGTGAGGAGTAGGTAGGACTCTACCCTGGAGAAGGAAGTAGAATCTAAAAGTGCTAGGAATTTCAGGAGTGGAGGCAGATGTCCAAGAGTCTTAGGAATGGAAATATAAAGTAAGGAACACTCGGAAGCTGGGGATAGAACTCCAGCTGAGGAATGAGGGATGATGGTGTGAAGAGTCGAAACCAATTTCGAGGGGCAGCTATGCCAATTATGATGGTACTGCCTCTTAACTTGGAACCCAGTCTCACAGACAGTCGTGTGCTGCTTAATGACAGCGATGCATTCTGGGAAATGCACAGTTAGGCAATTTCGCTATTGCATAACCATTATATAGTATGCCTACATGATCTATAACAGCTATGTTAGTAGGCAATGCGAGCTCACAAGACACTGCTGTGTGCAGGAAGCTTCGTCGGAAGGAGATTGTCGCGTGGTGTATGGTTTTGCGGTGCTTCAGAGTTTTGCAAACCATCATCTCTGCTTTGCCCCCTGGTTATGTTGGGATCCACCGACAGAGGGTGCTCGAAGAGACTGTGTTTCCTCCAGCTGCATTTCCTCAACCTGGCAGTGGTAGTTTGTTTCAGAAACTGCAGTTAATTCACGATGACTGCTTTCCCTCTCAGACATCAGCGCCAACCAGCTGGTACCCACTCTCAAGAGGTTGGGATCTCAGTCCTGTGGGTCAGTGATACTGGCGTCCTCCTTCTTCCCATAAGCTGAGTTGTGGCTTGGCAGGGCCCCTACTTCAAGATGCTTGCTGTAACTGTGGCAAAGGCAGACACAAAGAGGGTATTAAAAAAGGCACAGAAAAATTACAATAATAGATACCCCGAGAGCTATTCCCAGATATATGGGAATTAGGATCTACTGATGGGGAGACTTCCTATCTGCCCAGGGTGGAGTGGGAGACATGGCTTAAAGGGGAAACTTATTCTGCCCCTTCTCTACACCCCACATATAAGCAAACAGACCAAATGAAGAAGTATTACTCTAGCTACTCTATCAATCACACCATTGCTAAATCTGTAGATCATACCACATGGGTCAATTCCATCGGCAGCCGGTACAGCAAAAGGGGTAAGATTTTTTTTTTTGTCATTATTGACATCATTTTTATGTGCATGAGTGCTTTGCCTGTATGTGTGTGTGTGTATCACATGTGTGAAGCACCAGTGAAGGCCAGAAGGCAGCACTGAATCCCGTGGGAGTGGAGTTCCAGGTAGCTGTGATCCTGCTGTGTCTGAGCTGGCACTAGAACTGGGGTCCTCGGGAGGCAAGGCAAGTGCTCTTAACCACTGAGCCATCTCTCCAGCCCAGTGTTTGCATTTTTAGGCAGTTGAAAAATTATTTTGTCATCGATGAGAATGATACAAACTGCACATTTCAGTGCACATAAAGAAAAGTTTTTATAGATTACCACTGTGCTCATTTGCACATCTCCTAAGGTGACTTTCAGGGTACAGAAACGGAGCTGAGCACTGGATAGAGACTGCACAGCCCACATTGCTGGGGGGATGGATGATGAGGTTAAAGAAGGAAGGCTCGAGTGTTGGAGGAAGGTCTAATAATATTGCTTCTGATAGGCTGATTTCAATGCTGAGATCTGGTTGCCGCTCCTTCTGAGGCATTAACCAATCTCTCTGATTGGTTAATAAAAGTCGCTGATGGCCAATTAGCTGGGCAGAAAGAGTATAGGAAGGTGGGCCTTTCTGAGATGGAAACAGGAACCCTGCATTTTACACAAAGGAATGTCTCTTTCCGCCAGGAGGCAGGGAAGCAGACAGATGTGTTTGAGAGCTCTGGAAGGTAACAACAGGCCACATGGCTGTTTGGGATTAGGTGGTCCGGGTTAATTTAGATTAGCTAGTTGAGAGTCTGCCCAGCTAAGGGCTAAGCACTGAAACATTAAAAGCTCTTGGGGTATTTAATTACAGGGGAAAGGACCGAGGTGGCCTATAGGCCACCAGTCAAAGCAATCCAGGCCCACTGGCCTCCTGCCAAGCCCCTATGGCTGTCCCTCCAGGCTGACAACAATTCTTCTGGTCTAATATAATAGTTTACAGTTATTAATAAGTATCTGGCAGCCATCCCACTAGCTTCTCCACCAGACTACACCTCCAGGCTGTCCCTCCAGGCCTACAGGCTTCTAAGGCAAGTCAGGCCTGGCGATCTCCCACCAGGCTGCTGGCTGCCCCGCTGGCCTAATGTAACAACTTGTAGTTATTAATGAATATATTAGTTAGCAGAGGTTAGGTTGCAGGTGGTGAAGGCCACCCTTGGTCCAGGGCTTTTTCCCCAGGACAAGTCAGGTCGCCAGTTAAGGCGGGTCAGGCCTGCTGGCCTCCTGCCAGCCTTCTAGCTGCTCCATCAGCCTAATCTTACAGTTTACACTTATTAATAAATACAATTGATAACTAAGTTGCAGTTTCACTGGGGTTAGTGTTTGAGGAGGATTAGACACCCAGACTAAATTATATGTTCATGTGTCTTCTTAGCTGCTTCTCTGAAGTGCTTGTAATCAGTTGTCAGATGTACCTGGTGTTTCCTCAGGAAGATCCTCTAGGTTGGCCTGGCTGTCCTGGAACTCACTCTGTAGACAAGGCTATCCTCAAACTCAGAGAGCTGCCTGCCTCTGGCTCTGGATTATTGGGATGACTGGTGTGGACCACTGCACCCAGCTTCTCAATAGAAAAATAAAAAGATGGGGAAAATGATTGGAATTTTAGAGACCTCTCAATGTGCCAAGTAGTTTGTAGACTATACTACATTTTCAATGGGTACCTGTAGGGTCACATGTCGGGTACACAGGCTCTGAAAGGTAATAGTAGCACAGAGGCCAGATGTCTCTGAGAGGGGAGGGAGTTAATGCAACAGGCCATAAGAAGGGTGATGGAATGTGAGGAATAGGGTCTTGGGGGATCTCTATTCCTTCTCACTGGCTCTCCCTACAGGACAGGAACCTTCTGTTTCTAAGCAGGAGCTGTGAGACAATGAACACTTTGCTTTTTCTGCTTAGATCCTTTGGGACTGCTCTTTCAGTGGGTGGAGTTGCTTTGCTTTCAAAATACAATTCTGATTCAACTCTGGTTTTCTTTTTCTCTTGCCTCTTCTGCTTCATGGATAACTAAGCCGGTTAGTGGCTTTTTCTTTGGCGTCCAGCCTCCTATTTGTCATTTTGTTTGTTGTTTTGATTCTCTTTGGGAGACAGGCTCCTAGCCCTGTAATCAAGATAAAATAAGAATCTATATATTTGACCAAAGATTCATTGTTTGGATTGGGAAGAAATGTGAATTCCAAATTCTTGTCTGAGACTCAGACTGTCTAGTTGGGTCCTAAGATTTATTGGTTCTTCCTACCAGTCACAATATTTGATAAAATCTGGACATTAAAAAAAAACTTGGATATTTAGCCTCTTCAGATTTTAAACTGGCACTATCAGTTTTGTATATACAATTTTTTCCCACAGGCAGGTCTCAAGATCCACATTTCCAGGGAGGTAGGTTCTAGTTTCATTGTTGGTCTGACCATAGCAGAGCTCTCCATACTTTGTATACTATTAGACATTTCTCTGAGACAGCAATAAAGATGACATGCAAATGACATACTCATTTTGTTTCTTGTATTTGGAGAGGATTGAGTGGTTAGAAGTTCATGGTCTTCAATGTTCATGGGGTGTAAATAGAAATATACTTGTAATGTGCTTGTTCTTTGGGGCTTCTCAAAAAGATAGTGAAGGATGTGTATATGTATATATATATATATATATATATATATATATAAATTACATTTGTGTATACCATAATTTAAAATAAGGGATTTAAAAGAAGTAAGGTATACACTTTTGTTTTGTTTTTTGTAGGAATTATATATACCTCCCAGTTCTGTAATCAGGATAAAATGAGAAACTCTGTATTTTACCACAGGAATACATTGTTAAAACTGGGAAGCCCTGTAGGGATGAACTCCAAACATTCATTTAACACTGAGATCCAGATAGTTGGCTCCCAAGATTTAATGGTTCTTTCTACTACTCACAGATGCAAAAATGTTTGATGAAATCTGAACACTTAAAAAAATTCTGGATATTTAGCCTCTTCAGATTTTTGGAATAATGTTTTCACTTTTAATTTACATGTTTATTCTCATTCAGTGAAAACCTTTGGCCTCTTCAGTAGAAAGCTAGGAGCTAACTAAAACAGAATGTGTGGAGGAAAAAAATTGCCGCTGAATATCATTTTAGCAGAGTGCCTGGAACTACCAATCCTTAGAATAAATCACTTTTAATGGCTCTTTCCCCAGAAGTTGCATGAGTTTTGAGAAGGACGACTCAGGAGCCCCCAGTCACTAACTCACCCATGATTCAACAGTGGTTGATAATTTAGCTTTGCTCATTTGAGCACTTACAGGATATTGTAGGAAAAGTTTGTTTTGCTTAGAAGGCAACAATAGTAAAGAAGAAAAAGGATTTTGTCATGCTATTTGCAAAACGAATTCATGACTACTTGTTTCTTGTTTGAGGAACTGTTTTGCTAGGCCCATAATATCAGGGGTCATATATCATCTTCTCATTCAAACAGATTTTAAAATGAAAAGCAAAAACCAAAATGTCACACTTGTCAAACTCTATGCCCTCCCAGAACCCTACAAGGAGAAGCCATAAATTTACCTAATACTCAAATGACTTAAATGAAATTTTAGAATACTGAGCTGTGGAAAAACGCTTTAAGTTACTTTTGTTTTTATAATTTCTGAGTGTCTTTTGAGTTTCCCTGTTGCTTTCTTAAAGTCTTGGCCTAGCTAGCAGACAGTCCTGGATTTGTCTTCCCTTACTTTCCAGCAGCATAACTTTGAGCAAATCAGTTTTCTCATACATTAAAGATGAAAGAGGTACCTCTGCCCCCCCTGGTAAAGGGAAATGCACAGATGATAGGCCCATATTCTACAGAAATTTTGTGAGTGTTGAAACAAAATTCTAGAAAACACTTAGCACATACAACTTCTGGCATGTTGTAACTGCTCATCAAATGTTTGTAAGAATTATCATCTATGTAATGTGTTGTTCAATGAGGGCTGAGGTTGGGATCTGGATTAAGCCAGTTCCAGTTCTTAAAATTTTTTCCCATTCATTATTTATTTTAAACATTTATTTTTAATTGTGTGTGTGCATGAGTATATGTTTATGTGCACCTGTATGTATGTATACCTAAGCCCAGGGCCCATGGAGGCCAGAGGAATTGGAATTAAATTTTTTCCCCATTCATTATTTATTTTAAACATTTAATTTTAATTGTATGTATGTATGTGTGTGTGTGTGTGTGTGTGTGTGTGCACCTGTAAGTATGTGTACATAAGCACAGGAACTGTGGAGGCCAGAGGAATTGGAATTAAACAAAGATATCAGTCACTGGATATGGTGCTAGGAACTGAACTCTGGTTCTCTGCAAGACCAATAACTACTCTTAACTGCTGACTTATCTCTCCTGCCTATCTCTCTCTCTTTTTCTCTTTCTCATCTATCATCTATCTCTACCTATCTATCTATCTATCTATCATCTATCTGTCTATCATCTATCTATCATCTGTCTATCTATTAGACTATCTATGCACACACACACACACACGTGTGTGTATGTGTAAACATGTGCATGTGTGTGGATGCCCGAGGACAACTAAAAGGAGTCGGTTTCTTTCCTTTGACTGTGAGGGCTCGGGAGATTGAACTCGGGTCCTCCAGTTTGGCATAAACACTTTTACCTGCTATGCCTGTTCACTGGCTCCAGGGTCCAGTTTGTCAGCCAATGGCTCTGTGTGGCATCTTGTCCCTTTCTGAACCTCTACCTTAGTTCTAAAGTAATTTACAGTAATAATATCCAGTTCACAGGGTTGTTGTAAGCACAGAACCTATCACAGCCTTTTCCTATCAACTGACCACAAGCTGTCACAGGAAGTTTCAAAAGAAAATAAGCGTGCGTTCTCTACCACGAGCAAGGAAAACATCCAACAAAATCAAGCCAGCCATACACAATGAACCGCTGATGATATATGCAAATCAAAGCGCTCTCTCGACCATGTCCGTTTATATTTTTCCTAGTGTGGATGTGGAGGAATTTCCAATGAGAACCGCTTTTCTGGTATTTGTACAAGTCAGCACATCTCCACAGCCCAAGTAAAATCCAGGCTGATGAAAGACCCTACAAAAACTGCAAAAGTCGCAAGTCACTGAGTAGTTCAGAAAAGAGGATAAAGCAAACCTCTTCAGTCCCTTCCAAGGGTGGGTATCTCAGACTCTCCCTAGAAGTAAAGCAAGAGGATGAAATATCCTTCAAGTCACCTGCCCTGGGACAGAAGCAGCAGCAAAAGCGCCTCTCCCCAGCATCGGGTTCTCCCTCACCTCCTAGTGGAGGATTTTCCTCAAGTGTGGTTACCTACTCTGGGCTCCAGGCTGAGAAGGCGTCTTGGCAGCCAGTGGGGGTGATCTCCGGTACTCACACAGTTAAACCTCTTCCAAGGAAGACGGGAGAAGCGAGCAGAAGGGAGGGAGGGAGGGAGAAGGGAAATAGGGGAGGGAGAGGGAGCAAAGAGCAGGGAAGGAGGGAAGAGAGCGGCGGGAGCACAGAGGAGGGAGCACCGAGGAGGGAGCACGGAGGAGGGAGCACGGAGGGCCCCGCCCCGGGGAGGGCCCCGCCCACCGGCACCGAGCTGGCCTCCCCGCCCCACGGTCGGCCCCGGGCCACACCTGCCGCGCGCACACGCCCCCCGCGCGCCGACTCTCGGAGCCGCCGCCGCCGCCGCCGCCGCCGCCGCCGCCCTCCGCACGCACCCGCTGCGGCTCACCCTGCACAGCCCAGCCTCAGCGCGGGCTGCAGCCGCCCCAGCCGCCGCCGCCGCCGCCGCCGCCGCCGCGGTGCTTCTTCCAGCCTCGGGCCGCTGCCGTCGCCGAGCCAGCAGGGCGCGGAACCGAGGCGAGAGTCCAGGCTGGGCACTGGGGCGCACGGGCCTCTGCTGCCGCCGCTCGCCGCTCGCTACCCTCTAGCTCCGGGGAGGACACAGTCGACTCGCTCGCTCGCTCCCTCCTCGGCAGCCCCAGCGCCCCGTGCTCTGCTCAGTGCCGGAGCATCCTCCCCGGTGCTCGGCATCCATCCTTCTCTCGGCGCCCGAGCATCCTGCCTGGAGCTCCGCGTCCTCCGCGCTGAGCTTCCTCCCCGGTGCGCGGCATCCTTCCCGGTGCTCGGCATCCCCCTCAGAGCTCAGCAGCCTCAGGAGCGCCCGCCGGGGCCCGGTCCCCACCGGCTCGCACCCCACCGGCGGGGAGGAGGCCTCGGGAATGCAGGGGAGTGGCTGTGGGGGCGCGTCGCCGCTCGGGCAACCCCTCTGCCCAAACACGGGCTACTCCCGGTTGTAGAAGCCGCGCGGGGAGAGGAGGACGGCGGGCTGCTCCCGGCGCTGGGCTGCGGGGAATCGCAGCGTGCTGAAGCCCGGGCATTCTCTTAGGGTGGGGCGGGGAGGGCCCTGGCTTTTGGGGAGTGGACCGAGAGGAGGACTGGAGCAGGGAAGGGACTCTGTAGGGGACTCGGTGAGAGACTATGGGGAAGGACCAGGAGCTGCTGGAAGCTGCTCGCACTGGCAATGTGGCTCTGGTGGAGAAACTCCTATCTGGCAGGAAAGGAGGGATCCTGGGCGGTGGATCCGGACCTCTGCCCCTGTCTAATCTGCTAAGGTAAGAACTGGTACCCACTGCGGGCGGGAGGAGGTTGTGTGCACCACTCCTTAGTGTTGTGATGGGTACGTTCTCTCCTCAGGGTACTGTACCTGGAGGTGTCAGCGATTCATTCTTAAATTAGGCAGGAAAACAGACCGTGTGTATGTGTGTGTGTGTGTGTGTAGAGGAGGCAAGAGCCTCGCAGTCAGAT
>CAJQZJ010001638.1:6723735-6734733 GCA_907164525.1 Lophiomys imhausi
TGTAGAGGAGGCAAGAGCCTCGCAGTCAGATTGATGCTTTAGACTCTGAGTAATTTTAAAATAGCTTTCCACCAATGCGTCAATCCGCTACTTTTCTCTGAGCTGTGGTGGTGCCGAACTTGTAACATGTACAAGTAGAACATGCGGGTAGAAGAGAATCAGCGTGACAGTTACTGTTTGTATTTGCAGCTGTAAAGCCCACCCTACTATTTGGCTATTTAAATGAGGAGCTGTTGGGTGCGTGCTGTTAATTCTACCAAAGCCTCCTTGGATTGCTGCTCTACCTTCGCGTGCAGAAGGCACCGGCAGTGGGCTATGATCACACAAAACAAAGGCGGCGAACCTTCTGAGGAGATGTCAGTCAGTCCGGAGAGAGTGTAAAACCTGATGAGGCAGGTTAGGCAGTTTTAACAGTACTTTTGAGTTTCCCAGACTCAGCTGAGTGAAACTCAGGATGGAGGAAGCCACGTCCCGCTTGGGAAAATGTGTATGGACTACAGTAGAGGCCTTTTAATATTAACATGTTGCAGGTGAGATGAATACCACTCAAAGAATCTTTCTAAGGTGACATCTTAAAAAATGTCAAGGTGTTTATTCAGCAGGCATAAGCTGGAGATAGCCGGGTTGATTTGCGCATTTGAGAAACTATTAAAACTTGAGTGCAACAAATGAAGTCGCCTAGGAGGAAGGGTGCCCGGAGAGCACTCACAAAATGAAACCCAAGGAAAGCTCTTTAGTCTCAAGTCGTGGTTATTCAGTTTGTCCTGTATATTTTTGGACGCGTCTTTCATCATTCATATCTTTACCTTCAAACACCTGTTAGGCAATTAAACGATAGTTATAAAAATTTTTTAAAAAGCTTAAGTGATTCTCTCGCTTAAAAGTATTTTGTACCACTCTTTGTTATAAAAATTAAAAGCGCCCATGCAGAAATCACAAAACAACTTGTGAGAGTGTATTCTCCTCCTCTCTTCCACCATGTGGGATCAGGAAGCGGTACTCAGGTTCTTAGGTTCGAGACCAAGCATCTTTATCCCCTGAACCAGCGGTTCTCAACCTTCCCAACGCTGAGACGCTTTAATACAGTTCCTCATGTTGTGGTGACCACCAACCATAACATTATTTTTGTTGCTTCTTTATAACTGTAATTTTGCTAGTTATGAGTCACACTGTAAAGACCTGTGTTTTCCCATGGTCTTAGGTGAACCCCATAAAAGGGTCATTCTGCCCCCAACGGGGTCACTACCTACAGGTTGAGAACCGCTGCTCTGAACCATCTTGTTGACCCCATGTGCTGATCTTGATACCCGTTTGATACAAACTTTTGGATGAGAACATTGTGTTATATACACAGGTTCTCATAGTTGTGGTCAGACAGTGCAACTAATTACAATACTGGCTATAGGGAAGAGGACACAGTGAAATGAACATAATTGGAAAATGGTGAAGTTTAAACATAGGCATATTATTACATATACTTGGTGACAGTGACACTTTTGGAATGATATTTCACTGCAGAACAGTGGACCTTATAAAAGATGGCTATGTCATGTATCCTCTTTCATTTTCAAACACAAGTAGATATTATACACATTTTAGACGACAGTTTTGATATTTACCCCCAGATAGTTTATAGAAAACAAGTTTAGTTATACTTTTAAATTATAAATGAAATAAGTGTATTTGCAAAAATATCAACCCATTAGTTATAAAAATTATTCTGACTGTATACTAAAACAAGTTCCTCAAAAATTAATTTCTTTGGAAAAATAAAGAATTCATTAACAATGAGAAATTTAATTTAAAGGATACAAATTGAGACAAATGGTATTTTTTTGAATACTCCGTTCTTAGTTGTGATATTTTTGAAACAAAACTAGATAAGTTTTTAGGGTTTACACACCAAATATTTAATGTTAGTAAACACTTTAGTAGCAGAAGCATGGTCCAGAGTGCTCATCTGCAATGAGTTTTCCTTACTACTGCTTTTGATAGGGGTAGCCCTGGTTGCAGGAGCACACATGGAAAACAAGATATAGTTTTAAGTGTAGTTTGAATGAAGTTGTAAAAAAATCACAAATAAAACCAGTAGTACCTTTCAGACTTGCATTTACCTGTCTCACACCAAATAGACAACTAAAGCATGTCTTTTAAGAAAATGGGGGTTGAAGTTGTATTTAGGTGATCCTTTGCATAAAATGAAATTTCTAGGAAGACACATTTTATGTGGTTATCCCTTTGTTTCATCAATGATTGTCAATCAGAAACTCTCAGGGTAATGGGAGACGTGCTTTTCTCCAGGAAACATAATGGCACTTTGAAATATTTTCCATACTTCTGAGTGAATTGTGGAATAGGTTAGTGAGTCTTTTCTACTTGCTTTAGTACCTGTGGAGCGTAGTGATTGTGTCAGACTCTGGGGTAAATGCTTGCATGTCTCATCCAGAGGTCAAGGCTCCTTTCACAGATGAAAGACTAAGGACACATAGGAAGATTAATACATTGTCCAAGGTCACTTAATTAATAATGGCAAGGATTTGAAACTCCGAGATTCAAATTTGCTTTACAGAGTCTCTAATTGTATTCATGAATTTATCTCGTTTTGAAAATTTAAGGTGTGTGGCCAATTTAGACAATACAGTGTGAATATTTTTTTAAGCTGAAATTAATAATTGTATTTAAAATCATTTTTTAAAGAAAATGTGACCCTTCACTGCTTGTTTGATACACAACTAGATTAAAAACTTTTCAGAATATACTTTTGTTCATTTGTGATTTGCTGTACCAGCTGTGGTGATGTGATGAGGTGTGTTTGAGTGACGTTGCAGTTTTTAGTGGCCATAGGAACGCCTTTAAATTACTACAAAAAGCCGAACTCAGTGCAAAATATTGTGAGGTGGAAACAGTAATAGTATCTGTTCCTGGGGCTTTTGTAAGGATTAAATGGTGTAAGAAGTAATAAACGGAAAGTCTTGAGTGCAGGGGTGATCATCGTTACTGTTTGGTCCCCCACATTGCTCTGAAGCATAGGAGACTGAGGGAGACTTTATTTCTTATGGCCTCATTCACTAAAGTGGGAGTGAATTGCCATGATAAGTTTTTCACTGGAATCAGAATCTTCCAGTAGAAAGGGGCCTTTAGTCCAAGTTCTAACGAGGTGTAGGAATTTCTTGTCCAGTTAGTTATCTCAAACGCTATTTACACTCCCAGTACTTAAAGCCAGTCCTGTTGTTGTTTTTGTTTGTTTTGTTTTGGAGGCAGGATCTTGGTATCCCTCACAGGCTGATCGTGAACTCAGCGCACCTTCCTGCCTCAGCCTCCTGGGCGCTAGATTACAGGCATGCTCCACTGCATGGGGCATCTGTTCTGTTTCACTTTTTGATAGCTGTGGTCATAAAAAAAAATTCAATTTTTTTATTGAACTAAAATGCACTTTGCTGTAACTCCCAGCAGCTGGTACCGGCTTGCCTGCATGGGTCAAGACAAAAGTTACTGAGTTCATCTGTCAAGACAGTTCTGAGGGGACATGCATTAACGGATTGTTTTCTTATAAATCTGCTGTTTTCACGGAAGAGCTACTGTCTTTTAACTGTTTGTGACTGGTGTTAAAACTCAAGTTTTCATTTCTTTTAAACCACCTTTTTTTTTCCTTTGACTATTCTCACATTTCAAAATGACCTTTTAAAATATGACAAAAGTGCTAAGACATGAATAATATGTACTAGGTGTCACGCAGTGTAGAATGGCATGGGGAATGATATGCTTATGCACAGAAAACCCCAACTGATTGTAAAAGAGCCTTCATATCTTGATTCTACTTTTGTAAGAGAAAGTAATTACAAAGACTTACAATGTACATTAATATGTCTGGATATGGAACACAACAATGAGGATAGTATTCATCTTTGAGTGATGGGAGTGTGGGTTGTTTTTATTTATTTATTTTATTTGTTCTTTCATGGATTATGTAATGAGGATATGTGGAACCTATTAAAATATGATGCAATGAAGTTATTACCACGGTATTATTGCTCTAATACCTTGTTATAGGTCAAGGTGATATGAGCCATGAAATTGATGTTGATCAATGAAACTTCCAAGTATTTTTTTTTCTTTGAACAACCTGTGAAGTTGTAATTCCCACATCTGATACTTGTGAAAAGTGTTGCATAAACTTAAGCGAGCCTTACAACATTTCATCTTGTTTTACTCTGTATTTGTAACCCGTGCATGTCTTTTTGGCTCCCGAGCCTGCTTATCAGTGTGTTAGCTTCCCATTCTGCATCATCTGTGGATAAACACACTTTGTAACTGGAAAACGACGCACTGCAAGATATTCCCAAAGAACGTCTTTTCAGCATATGTGATTTAAAGTGGCAGTCTTTATGCTGGGTATTTCTTCTTCATTGGAGCTACTCAGTTGACATGCCAGTCTACTGTTTATCTCCATTATACCAGTAAGAACATTGTGAAGTATTTTATTTATTGTCTTTCTAAACTCATGCACTAGTGTCTTTATGGTATTTCTTTTTTTCTTTTGGTTTTTCAAGACAGGCTTTCTCTGTGTATCCTTGACTGTCCTGGACTCACTTTGTAGACCAGGCTGGCCTTGAACTCACAGAGATCTGGCTGCCCCCATCTCCCAAGTGCTGGGATTAAGGTGTGTGCCACCATGCCCGGCTATTTATGGCATTTCTTTGAGCTATCCCTTTAGTCATATGACTATAAATTCCAAAAGAATCAGCATACTTAATAGTGGCTTGTTTCTTGGAGTGAACCATTGGTGATTCCTAATTTGATGAAAATGCCTTCTACTTGAATTTAAATTTCCTGGGTCTGGATATCTAATACTTATTTTTCTTAATAAGTTTAAAGTTTGTTATTTATTTATTTATTGTTCATACATGTGTATGGCTGTCTGCACATGAAGATCATAGGACAATCAGAGGTGGTCACTTCTTTCTTTCTACTATGTGGGTCTAATGGTTCTCAATCTGTGGGTCTCAACCCCTTTTGAGAGTGTCAAACGACCCCTTTCAGAGGGGTCGCAAATCAGATATCCTGCATATCAGATATTTATATTCCCGGTTCCTGACAGTAGCAAAATTACAGTTTTGAAGTAGCCACAGAATTTTATGGTTGGGGGTCACCACAACATGAGGAACTGTGTTAAAGGGTCTCAGCGTTAGGAAGGTTGGGAACCTCTGGTCTTGGGGACTGAACTTGGATCACAAGGCTTGGTGGCAAGGCAAGTGCCTTTACCCACCTAATTATATCAGTAGCCCACATCTGCTCCTTCTAAAAGCGGCCTAGTGTCTCCTGTGATCTGTCTCTGTTGGAACTTTAATGTATCTCTGTTTGTGTATCTCCTTTAGCTTGAAAATGATCCCCAACAGGGAAGATAGAAGAAAATAGAAGTTAGGAAGAATCAAATACTTGTCATTGTTAGATATAACAGAGAAATGTTATGGTCTAAAACCGTCTACGGATTGATACCGTCGAGCATCAGGTTATGTCAGTGAGCTCTTACACTCTACTCTTCAAACTTAGCTGAGGGCAGGAGAGATGGCTTAGTGGCTAAGAATAATGACTGCTCTTCCATAGGACCTGGGTTCAAATCCCAGCACCCACATGGCGTTCACAGCTGTCTGTAATTGCTGGGCATGGTGACACATGCCTTTAATCCCAGGCAGTGGACCTCTGAGTTCAAGGCCCGCCTGGTCTACAAAGTGAGTCCAGGACAGTCAAGGATACACAGAGAAACCCTGTCTCGAAAAACCTTAAAAAAACAGACAAACAAACAAACTTAGCTGAAAGAGCTATTAGCCTTTTCTCTGGAGAAGCGGACATTTCCCCCTCTCTCATTTGAATCTCCTTTCATTCTTACAGCTACCTGAGCTCACCAGAATTCTCAAATTGACCCTCCTCCCCTTTTCTAGTCAGTTTACGTGCATAAAATTTTGTTTTCTAAAACTCATGTGCTTCATTAAACAGCCGAAAACCCTTTTAAAATGTATCTTTTGATGCAACATTTTATTCTAAACAAAAGTAATTTTCATTTATAAGGTACATTAAATTTCCACTGACATTAATTAAGAATCATTTACATTTTAAGAAAGCAATAAAGGGTTGCTAAAACCTCAGATTTATTGGGTTTTCTTTCTTTCTTTTTTTTCTTTTAAGACTTTAATAGAAGTACATCAATTCTCCTTTTCCTTCCCTTCCCCCAAACCCTCTTTGCTGTTTTTCATATTCATGGCCTTTTTTTCATTGATTGTTGTTACATGCATAACTATATACATTCCTGAATACAACATGCTCGGTCTGTATTACGTGACTTGCATGTATGTTTTCAGGGCTGACCATTGGGTATTGGATATCCAATTGGTGTGCTCTTCCCTGGAGAAGATAATTTCTCCCATTTCAGCATTCCTTTGTTGCCTGTAGTTCTTTGTGAAGACTTGAGGCCTTTCTTAACCTTTCTACTTTGACACGCCTATTGTCGTTGTTGACCACGTGTTTTGGCAGTCGTGTTGATGAGACTGTCTAATACATGTAAGCCTGTTTATAAATATACATATTTAGTTCGATTTTTTTTCTCATTTGGGATGACAGTGCTCCCTCCAAGAGTAGAGACTACCTTACAGAACCCCCAACACCAGGGATGAGGAGCTATCTTTTGAGTTGTGTTGGTCAGCGTTGTTTGAGAAACCCCTAAAACATACAGGCTACTGTTGTTTCCCTTGGTTGCCCCCCAGAGGTGAAAAAATAAGTCCCAATTGTTGGAGATACTCTGCACTTGAGATACAGGATCCAGAGGTGTTAGTGTAAATTTATGTAATTGTATTTGTTTAGGAGTTTCTCTCTTAACCCAGGTAATACCCAAATAATTGAGAATGTGTTATACTATATGTTTACTAAGCTTCACAGCACAACATTGAACAGTTTGAATCTATTCTATGCTTGTCTGACTCCCTCTTTGCCAAAATCCCTGAGATACTTGCAGTTTAGGACGTTCTGTGCTCCAGCTGCTCCTTCCTCATCCTTCCCGGACCTCTCCCATCCCTGCTTCTCCTCCTTTAACTCCTCCTCCCCTGGAAGGCAGGAAGTCCAGCCCTATTCTCTCCCCTGCTCAATGATTGGCTGAATCTGCTTTATTGGCATATCAGGGGACAACTGGGGAGCCGTGTTTACAGAACATTGAGACAGGAGATTCTCAGAACAAAGATGCCCCCCAGATATTGGGGGGGCAGTACAGAAATCAGCATTTGAATTACACAATAATCTTATGCCTATACAGAGGTCCTTAAGCTGAAACTGATCCAAATACTTCCTCCCTGAGTACTTGCTTTCATGGCACCAGAAGGTGCTATGCAACCTTCCAAAGGAAGGAAGCAGCCAGCATTTCTACCCAGCTATGACACCTATGAACCATAACATTGACCCTAAGATTACAGTAATGGCACACATACTTTGGAAGTAACCAATAGCCCTCTAATTGGACTTAAGATCTACTCAATAAGAAGGAAATCATGCCTGGTACTGGAAAGCCAGCCAACAACTCAGTACCAGTGAAATCATTGGAGAAGAACCTACAATCCCTGTTTTACCATGCCAGCACAATACTTAACTATACTGTAAATATTTTTCCCTACTTAAAAAAATTCTTCTAAGGCTTGAATGTTAGGTGTAGTGCATTTCATAAATTATTGTTGAACATAAATGATCCAGCTCTTAAGACTCCCATGTGAAAAAGTAAACCAATAAGAAGTAAGAAGAAACAATTTTTCTGATCTCCAAGGACATATCAGCCAGTTGCCTTATGGTTTCTCAAATTTAGGATTCAACTCATGAAGCTTTTGGTGATAGGTATAAGGAAATAAGAGGCAACTAGAAACAGGAAAAAAAAAACCCTATAATTTTCACAACTATTTGGGCAGTTAGGTTTTTGGGAATCCGATGTAAGAAACTTGCATTCAGAGATGCTGCACTTGTTAAGTGGATAAGTAACAAACAGAGCACTTAAACCTCGTGAAAATGTTCTATGGGTAAAAATAGTCAAGCTGCAAGTGGGGTATCTATTTAGGTTTGAGGCAGTGATTGCACCATTATGTTCAGGGTGTCGTGTCTGCCAGAGTGAACATGCCAGCTGCATGATAGGGTGTAAAGAGAGAGGAGAGGGAAGTTTGGTATTGACCCCCAGTCTTCAGCTTCCTCTTTAAAATGAAGAGGTGATGTTTGGCAGTGAGCTAGCACAGCTAGCCTACTGACTGCCAGTCATCCCACCTTTCCGTTCTGTTTTCTTGTGGTGCCAGGGATTAAAACCAGGGCCTCCTCTATGCTGGGCGAGTGTCCTGCCATTTACTTGTATTCCCTGACTCTGGCTAGTTCTGTGTTGCATAGTTCTTGTATGTTTGCACCTTAGTGGTTTCTCATCTCGTGGGAGGGTGGAGGCAACTGTGCACTGACGTTAAGAAGAACTTGACGATGGTCAGCCGGGCGTCTACGGACCGTAACAGTCTAGCTTCTTAGGTGCCAGTGAACAATTTGATAAGTTCAGCCAAATACTGAAAGAGTTTATTTTGCATTTGAGGTAATTTGAGAAGAGTCTTTCCTAAGAGCCTACACATTTTAGGCACTGAAGTGCACCATAATGTAAATGAAGGGGTAGGAAAGATTTAATTTCAATCTATAGACCCTGAAACTATTTATTACATTTTAGTGCATTTGGTTTCTGGTTTAAGCATATTGCAGATTTGTTTTAGTTAGTTGAAATATGACATTTTGCTTGCTCATACATTGCTGTGAAAGAATATTTTATATTTGAAAAAGCAGGTTCATCTGCATTCTGTTTTCCCCCATGTGTGCGATGACTAGGCTGTGCAAGTACCATAGGCAGGCAGAGGCACAATGTCACCTAAGTCCCGAGTCCCCTCTGTACTTCATCTGTAGGAACTTTCCCTAGAGCCAAGTTTCCTTCCTTTTTTATATCAGTCGGATAGCAGGTTGATTTTACATTTTTTTTTTTGTAAAGTTAAGTGAAGCTCTGAAATGGAGTCTTTTGAGGGAGAGTGGAAAAGAAAGTATGGCTGAAGGATACATTTTGTTTTCTGCAGTTTATTCTATTCCCGTGCCCAAAGTGCGTGAGTCTCTGGACCTGTTTCTTAGGAGTAATGCTTTCTTATTAAGTAGTAGTGTCTTCCTGTATCTAGCTGTAACATGGAGTGTTGATTCCCTCATGCGTGGTCATTTGGACTCTTTGGTGACAGTAGCTTTGTTTAAAATGGTTAATTACTTCTGGGTACGTGAACAGAGACAGTGTGCTCACACTGGCTACTGTTTGATCAAAGAGGATCAAGTCTTGGCTGATGGCTTTGATCCTAAGCAGGCGGCCTCAGATCTTGCTGCCTGCTTGGTATTCCTGTTTCCTATATGCCTCCTTACTCAAATATCTTTCTTCTGGAAAATGAAATGGTTTCTACTCTTTTCTAATTATTGCAGACTCAGCCTGGCCACAGTTTTTGTTCCAACTGTCCCTTTCCTAAAGGGAGACAGAAGGTGCTGGTTAGTTTTTTTTTTTTTTTTTTGTGTTTGTTTGTTTTCCTTCCCTTTATTGCTTTTGGTCAGTGTCTGGTCACAACAGACAGGTAAACAAGAACAGAAGGGATCTTGTGACAGTAGAACTGCTCTGTTTTGTGAGAAGCAAGTTAAGAGTAAGTCGTGTGCATTTAATTTGGGAGTCTGGCTGGGTAGTGGTGGCGCACTCCTTTAATCCCAGCACTGGGGAGGCAGAGGCAGGCGAATTTCTGAGTTCGAGGCCAGCCTGGTGTACACAATGAGTAGTTCCTGGACAGCCAGGCCTATGGCACAGAGGAACCCTGTTTTGAGCTGCCTCCCCTGACAGGTAGGAGTCTGGAGTATGCTTTCAGCGTCTTTGCTGTTCTGTCCATCCCAGTGTTAATATACGCTTTAATCTGTGCTATCCTTGTCTTTACCTCCACCCCAAATGGCTTCTGGGTGCCGGCAGTTCAGTGATGGTGAAGTGAGATTGATTGGCAGAGCTTTTAGGAAGAAAAACCTCTTCTATTACTTTCACTGAAGAGACAACAAAACACTAGGCAAAATAGCATAGTGTACAGCGGCACATTGTGCCTGGATGAATGGAATAGGCTCTGCTTAGTTCATAAGAGGGGGCTAGATAAGGGAAGTCATTATTGTTCCTTCTTATAAGAGAGAAGAGGAAAGAGATGTATTGGAGACATGGCTGGTAATAAAGAGGCTCTTAAAAGATTTACTCCTTACTTAATCACTAGAATTTTTTTTTTTTTGGTGGCACTGGGGCTCAAATATATACCATTAAAATTTTTAATTGGATTAATATGATATGAACGCCTAGTATATTGTTGCCTGGGTCCAGAAGTTATTCCCTACATGGGTGCCTTTTGTTGTATAATCACAGGTGGCAAAACTGTGGGATAGAATCGTGGAGCAGTTTTAATATCTAATGTGGTTTGAGATCCAAATCAAGATATTTTAGGTGGATTTATTTTCATTTAAAAATATTTCATGTTGGGGCTGGAGAGGTGACTCAGTGGTTAAGAACACTGGCTGCTCTTCCAAAGGACCCGGGTTCAAATCCACACGGGAGTTCACAGCTGTCTGCAATTGCCAGGAATGGTGATGCACGCCTTTAATTCGAGCGCTCGGGAGGCAGAGGCATGTGGATTTGTGTGAGTTTGAGGTTAGCCTGGTCTACAAAGTGAGTCCAGGACAGCCAGAGATACACAGAGAAACCCTGTCTTGAAAACCAAAACCAAACCAAACCCAACCAACCAACCAACCAAACAATCAAATAAAAAAAAAAATAGAAAAAAAGAAAAGAGAAAAGAAAAATTCAGGCTACAAGTTGATTTCAGTGTCCATTTGACTCCACAAACACTATTGTACAGTAGAAGCATTTGAAGTTTTTATCTGGAAACCCAGTCAGCAGTTTTTGGC
>CAJQZJ010001638.1:6735133-6772163 GCA_907164525.1 Lophiomys imhausi
TCCCTCCCTCTCTCCCTCCCTCTCTCTCTCTCCTTTCCTCCCTCCTTCCCTCCCTTCTTCATAACTCCATCTTTTTCTTCCTTCTTTACTTTTGTACCAACTCCCTCCTCCTTTTCTTCCTAATTTCCTCCTAGCCACTTTGGGTTTTTGTTTTGTACCTCTTCTTACTAATGCACATTTGTGGTATCTATGTCTTAAGTAGATATGTATGTTTCAAAAACCCTGAAAACTGCTGTATTTACTTCCAGAACTGTGTATGCTTTGTTTGGATGCTTTACTGCCAGCATGGAGACCTGGGTGTAAAGAGCAGGTGTTTGTGGGGAACAGTGGGCATTATGTAGGGATAGTCTTTGTTTTGGCAAACTGTCAGTGGGGTTCTGAGTTGTTTCTTGTTGGGAGTGGTCTGCCATTCTGAAGACTGGAAGATACAGAAGGACACTATCAGAAAATGTGAAAACTTACACATATTGGTTAAATTGTTGCTTAGAACTTAAAACATATTTTGGCTGCTATGTATTAGGATGTAGTTAGGACAAACTTACTCTACCCAGCCAAGCACACAGTATCCAACTGACCAACTCAGTCAGGGATTTATAGAACAGACAACTGATTATTTCAACAGGTACTGATTAGGCATTTTCTGGATTCTAAACTTGAATGAGGTAGTCTCTACCAAGTCCAAGTGCTAGTAGAATGACGGAATAGTTTTGTAAAGAGTTAGAATACATGGAAATGTAAGCTACGGTACAAGTACCACACTGTGCCACTGGAACACTGGGTCAAAGGAGTCATTCTTTTTTTTTTTTTTTTTTGTTTTTTGAGACAGGGTTTCTCTGAATATCTCTGGCTGTCCTGGACTCGCTTTGTAGACCAGGCTGGCCTCGAACTCACAAAGATCCGCCTGCCTCTGCCTCCCAAGTGCTGGGATTAAAGGCGTGCGCCACCACCGCCCGGCTAAAGGAGTCATTCTTAATTCTGCCTAGGAGGAGTCTTAGAGAGCCTGAGAGAGGAGGTGCTGCTTGAGTCTTGTGGGAGGAATAGAAATTTACTGGACTGACAAGATTGGGAGAAGGCTATTTTAGGCAGAAGGAGCAGTATATCCAACAACAGTGTGTGGAAATGCAGACTGTAATTTGGAAATGTTATAAGCAGTTTGATTTAATGGACAAGAAGTAAGTCTAGAGACTGAAGGATTTTGGGTGTTTCCCTAAGGAGTTTGAACTTATCTTGAAGGCCATGGACAGGTATTAGCTTTTTTTGTTTTCTTATGTAATGTATGAGTTATCCACTTATGATAATAGCATGACTGAAAAATTTGAGTAAAAACTAAAAGTTACAATCATTTTGCTAAGACTTTTCCCCTTACCATGTTTTATATACTTATCTGATAAAGCATTCAATTTTGGATTCTGAATTTTTTATTTAATAATGTATGATATGTTTCCAGTATGATTACTAAGTTTTCACACTCATAATTTTTTCTCCTATTCTTCTTTCATACATTACATCCCGACCACAGTTTCCCCTTTCTCCACTCTTCCCTGTCCTTTCCCCGACCTCCCTTCTTCCCCCAGATCCACTCCTCCTCTGTTTCCCTTCCGAGAAGAGCAGGCCTCCCAGGGATATCAACCAAACACAGCATAACAAGGTACACTAAGACTAGGCACAAACCCTCATATCAAGGCTGGATGAGGCAATCCAGTAGGAGAAAAACGGTCCTGAGAGGAGGCAAAAGAGTCTGAGATATCCCCACTCCCACTGTTAAAGTCCCCCAAGAACACCCAGCTACACAATCATAATGTATTTGCAGAGGACCTACCTCAGACCCATAAGGGTTCATGATTGTTGCTTCAGTCTCTGTGATCTCCCATGAGCCCTGCTTAGTTGATTCTGTGGGCTGTGTTCTCGTGCTGTCCTTGACCCGTCTGGTTCCTGCAACCCACCCCCATTCTCCTGCAGGTTTCCCGTGACTCTGTCTAGTGTTTGTCTCTAGGTCTCTGATTCTGTTTCCATCAGTTGCTGGATGATACCTTTCTGATGACAGTTGGGCTAGGCACTGATCTAGGAGTATTGCAGAATATTATTAGTAATCATTTCATTGGATTTTTTTTCTCCCCAGTCATGTTTACTTCTATCCTGAGTCTCCAGGCTGTCCAGCCTCTGGTTTCTGGCCACCCAGATAGTGTCAGGCATGGGCCTCCTCTCAAGGCATGGACCTCAAGTTGGATCAGTCATTGGTTGGACACTCCCATAAGTTCTGCAACACCATTGGCCCAGGACATCCTCCACACAGATTATAGGTTAAACTTTTGTGGCCAGGTTGGTGTCCCAGTCCTACTGCAGGAAACCTTGCCCCGTTACAGAAGATGGCCAGTTCAGGCTCTGTATCCCTCATTACTAGGAGTCTTTGCTAGTCACTCTCAAAAGATTCTGGGGAGTTTCTACTGCATTAGGTTTCCACATCGACTGGACGAGACAATGTAGTAGGAGAAAAAGGATTAGAAGAACAGGCAAAAGAGTCATCTCCCAAATGCCCTCTATTCCAGTCATCTCTCCCAGCATTCTCCCCCTTCACTTGATTTCTCCAGTTACCATCATTACCCATCCCCAGTTCACTTGAAAAATCTGTTCTACTTTGCCTTCCCAGGGAGACCCATTTGTCCCTCCTTGAGTCTCCCTTGTTACTTAGCCTGTGGATTTTAGCATGATCATCCTTTACTTAGGTGAGTACATACCAGGTTTGTCTTTCTGGTTCTGGGTTACCTCACTCAAGACTATTTTTTCCTCATTCTATCCATTGCTGGCAAATTTCGTGATGCCATTGTTTTTAATACTCCATTGTGTACATGTACCATATTAAAAAAAATTCCATTCTTCAATTGAGAGACATCTAGACTGCTTCCAGTTTGTTATGAATAAAGCTAATGTGAACATAGTTGAGCAAGTGTCCTTGTGGTAGGATGGAGCATCCTTTGGGCTAGGAGTGATATGGCTAGGTCTAGAGGTAGATCTATTCCCAAATTTCTGAGAAACCACCATATTGATTTCCAAAGCTGCTGTACAAGTTTGTATTCTCACCAGTAATGTATGAGTATTTCCCTTGTTCCACATCCTAGCCAGCATGAGCTGACACTTGTATTTTTGATCTTAGCCATTCTGACAGGTGTATAATGGAATCTCAGTGTCATTTTGATTTGCATTTCCCTAATGGCTAAGGATGTTGAACATTTGTTTTTCAGCCATTTGAGATTCCTCTGTTTAGAATTCTCTGTTTTTTTTTAAAGAGTTCTTTGTTTAGAACTGTACCCTGTTTAAAAAAATTGAATTATTTGTTTGCTGATGTCTACTTTCTTGAGTTCTCCGTATATTTTGGGTATTAGCCCTCTGTGAGATACAGAGTTGGTGAAAATCTTTTCCCATTCCGTAGGCTGCCATTTTGTCCTATTGATGGTATCCTTTGTCTTACAGAAGGTTTGCAGTTTCATGAGGTCCCATTAATTGATTGTTGGTCTCAGAATCTGAGCTATTGATGTTCTGTTCAGGAAGTTGTCTCCTGTGCCAGTGTGTTCAAGGCTATTCCCCAGGTTCAGTATATCTGGCTTTATGTTGAGGTTTTTGATCCACCTTGACTTTAGTGTTGTGCAAGGTGATAAGAATCTATTTGCATTTTTCTACATGCAGACATCCAGTTACACCAGCACCATTTGTTGGAGATGCTTTCTTTTTTTCCATTGTGTAGTTTTGGATTCTTTATGAAAAAAATCAGGGGTCCATAGGTGTGTGGATTTATATCTGGTGTTTGATTTGATTCCATTGATCAACCTGTCTGGTTTTATGACATTTATTATTATCTTTGTAGTACAAGTTGAAATCAGGGATGGTGATATGTCAAGCATTTCTTGCATTGTTCAGAATTGTTTTAGCTATTCTGGGTTTTTGTTTTTCCATATGAAGTTGACTGTTGTTCTTTCAAGATCTGTAAGGAATTTGTGTTGGAATTTTGATTGCTATAGATTGCTTTTTGTTGAATAGTCACTTTTACCATGTTGATCCTATGGATCCATGAGCATGGGAGATATTTCCATCTTCCGACATCTTCAATTTCTTTCTTCAAATACTTGAAATTTTTTTTTTATCATACAAGTCTTTCACTTGCTTGGTTAGAGTCACTCCAAGATACTTTATATTATTTGTGTCTTTTGTGAAGGATATTATTTCCCTGATTTTCTTCTCAGTTCATTTTTCAGTAGGAGGGCTACTGTTTTTTTTTGAGTTGATCTGTATTCAGCCACTTTGCTGCAGGCATATATGTATCAGCTGAATGAGTTTCCTGCTAGAATTTTTGGAGTTGCTTATGCATACTACCATACCATCTGTGAATAGCAATATTTTGACTCCTTCCATTCCAGTGTGTATCCCTTATCTCCTTTAGTTGTCTTATTGCTCCTGGCAAAAAATAAAATATTATATTGAATAGGTATGGAGAGAGTCTTGTTCCTGATTTTAGTGAAATTGAAATTGCTTTGAGTTTCTCTCCATTTAATTTGATGTTGGCTATCAGCTTACTGTAAATTGCTTTTATTATGTTTAGGTGTGTCTCTTTTATTCCTAATACACTTTTATCATGAAGACCCCTTCATGATTGGATGTTGTCAAAGACTTGGATTTCATGTTGGATTTTGTCAAAGGATTTTTCAGCATCTAATGAGATGATCATGTGGTTTTTTTTCTTTGTTTGTTTATATGGTAGATTGCATTGACTGATTTTTCATATGTTGAACCATCCCCGCATCTCTGGGTTAAAGCCTGTTTGGTCATGGTGGATGATCTTTTTGATGTGTTCTTGATTTGGTTTGCTAGTATTTTATTGAGTATTTTTGCATTTATAGTCATGAGGGAAATTGGTCTGTAATTCTCGTTCTTTGTTGGATCTTTGTGTGGTTTAGGTATCAGGGTGATCATGGCCTCATAAAATTAATTTGACAATGTTCCTTCTATTTCTATTTGTGGAATAATTTGAAGAGTATTGGCATTAACTCTTCTTTGAAAGTCTAGTAGAATTCTGCTATAAAACTGTCTGACTGTGAACTTTTATTATTGTTATTTTGGTTGGGAAACTTTTAATGACTGCTTCTATTTCCTTAGAGGTTATAGGTTTATTTAAATTGCTTATATGATTTTGATTTAACTTTGGTAAGGGGTATCTATTGATAAAATTATCCATTTTAGATTTTCCAATTTTGTGGAGTACAGTCTTTTAAAGTAGGACCTAATGATTCTTTGGATTTCCTCATTGTCTCTTGTTATATCTCCCTTTTTGTTTCTGATTTTGTTAATTTGGGTATTGTCCCTCTGCCTTTGGTTTTAGTTTAGATAAGGGATTATCTATTGTGTTGATTTTCTCAAAGAACCAACTCTTTGTTTCATTGATTCTTTGTATTATTCTCTTTATTTCTATTTTATTGATTTCTGCCCCCAGTTTGATTATTTCCTGTCATCTGCTCCTCTTGGGTGTATTTGTTTCTTTTTGTTCTAGAGCTTTCAGGTGTGCTGTTAAGTTGCTAGTGTGAGATCTCTCTCTCTCTCTCTCTCTCTCTCTCTCTCTCTCTTTTTTCCGAGACATTTCTCTGTGTAACTCTGGCTGGCCTGGACTCACTCTGTAGACCAGGCTGGCCTCGAACTCAGAGAGATCCACCTGCTGGGATTAAAGGTGTGTCTACCATGCCCTGATCTTTTTTTTTTTTTTAAGTGTAAACACTTAGTGCTATGAACTTTCCACTTAGCAGCACTTTCATTGTGTCCGATAAGTTTGGGTATGTTGTGCATTTATTTTCATTGAACTCTAGAATTCCTTTAATTTCTTTCTGTTTTGACCCAATTTTCATTAAGTAGAGAGTTGTTCACTTTCCATGAGTTTCTAGGCTTTCTGTTGTTTCTGTTGTTGAAATCTAGCTTTAATTAGTGGTAGGCTGATAGGATGCAGAGGGTTATTTCAATTTTTTTGTATCTGTTGAGACTTGCTTTGTGATGGAGTATTTGGCCAATTTTGGAGAAAGTTATATGAAGTGTGTCAAAGAAGGTATATTTTTGAGTTTGGGTGAAGTGTTCTGTAGATACATATTAGGTCCATTTGATTCATAATCTCTGTTAATTATGATATTTCTCTGTTTAGTTTCTGTCTCCATGACCTGTCCATTCTGGAGAGTGGAGTATTAATGCCTCTCATTATCAATGTATGTGGGTTGATGTGTGATTTAAGCTTTAGCTGTGTTTCCTTTACAAACGTGGGTGTGCTTGCATTTGAAGCATAGATGTTGAGAATTGAAAGATCATGTTGATGGATTTTTTTCCTTTGATAAGTATGAAGTGTCCTTCTTGCCTCTTTTGATTAATTTTGGGTAGAAGTCTATTTTGTTAGATATTAGAGCGGCAATACCAGCTTGTTTCTTAGGTTTTGCTTGGAAAATCTTTTTCTATTCCTTTTACTCTGAGTTTAATGTTTATACTTGATGTATGCAGCAGAAGGTAGATCCTGTTTTCAAATCTATTCTGTTAGTCTGTGTCTTTTTACTGGGGAATTGAGACCATTGATATTGCAAGATATCAATGGCCTATGGTTGTTAATTCCTGTTATTTTGTGGTTCTTTTTTTTTTTTCAGGGTTTCTCTGTGTATCCTTGGCTGTCCTGGACTCACTTTGTAGACCAGGCTGGCCTCGAACTCACAGTGATCCACCTGCCTCTGCCTCCCAAGTGCTGGGATTAAAGGCGTGCGCCACCACCGCCCGGCTTATTTTGTGGTTCTTGTTGTTTGTGGTAGTGTGTGTGTGTGCTTTCCTTCTTTCGATTTTGCTGATGTTAGATTATTTATTTCTGTCTTCTGTATTATCTCTTTTCAGTTGGAATTTTTCTTCTAGTACCTTCTTTAGGGCTGGGTTTGTTATAGATATTGTTCAAATTTTACTTTATCATGGGATATCTTCTTTTCTCCATCTAGGGTGATTGAAAGTTTTGCTGGGCATAGTAGTTTGAGCTAGAATCTGTGGTCTCTTAGAGTCTGCAGAACACCTGTACAGGTCTTTCTGTCTTTTACAATCTCCATTGAGATATCTGGTGTAATACTAATGGGTCTCTCTTTATGTGTTACTTGACTGTTTCCTTTGCAGCTCAAAATAGTCTTTATTTTGTTTGTTTAGTGTTTTCATTATATGTGGTGAGGGGAATTTCTTTTCTGGTCTGATCTATTTGGTGTTCTATAGGCTTCTTGTACCTTTATAGGCATGTCCTTCTTTAGGTTAGGATAAATTTCTTCTATGTTTTTGTTGAAAATATATTCTGGTCTTTGACCTGGGCTGCTTCTCCTTCTTTTATTCCTGTTATTTTTAGATTTGGTCTTTTCATAGCATTCCAGATTTCCTGAATGTTTTGTGTCAGGATTTTTTTAGATTTACCATTTTCTTTGACTGGTGTAATTATTTTTTCTTATATTTTTGGTTGTGAGCCTAGCCTTTAACGGCTGAGCCATCTCTCCAGCCCGTAATTATTTTTTCTATCATATCTTCAATGCCTGAGAGTCTCTCTTCCTTCCCGTGTATTCTGTTGGTGATGTTTTTATCTGTAGTTCCTGTTTGTTTAACTAAATTTTCCATATCCAGAATTCCCTCAGTTTTGTTTTCTTTATTGCTTCTGTCTCCATTTCCAGGTCTTGATCAGTTTTATTCATTTCCTTCAACTGTTCATTTGTGTGTGTGTGTGTGTGTGTGTGTGTGTGTGTGTGTGTGGGCATGTGTGTTTTGTTTGTTTGTTGTTTTCTTGACTTTCTTTAAGGAACTTCTTATTTCTTCCAATTTTTTGTTTGTCTTTTCCTCAATTTTTTTAAGGAGTTCATTATTTTCCTCTTTAAAGACCTCTATCATTGCCATAAAGTTGTTTTTAATGTCATTTTCTTCTGCTTCAACTGTGTTGGAATATTCAGGGCTTGCTGTAGTAGGATAACTGGGTTCTGGTGGTGACATATTGCCTTTGTTGTTGTTGGTTGTATTCTTATAATGACATCTAGGCATCTGGGTTTGGGGTGATTATAAAAGTCCAGGTGCTGTTTTCTGTGTTTTATGGGTGTTTTGTTCCTTGGTTTCTGTTTCCTTTCTGGTCTTCTGGCCCTGGTGGCCAGTGGTTGAGTAGAAGGTCTTCACCCAAGTTGGGGACTGGAGTTCTAGAAACTGGGGCATAGCTTCTGGTACAGCAGGGAGTCTTCCACTGTAGCAGAGGTTCTGACTGAGCTGTGGCCATAATTATGATTTTTATTGCCTTTCTAATTCAGAATCTTCAGAGACTTTCTGTATTCAAACAACACATGGTTGTTAAGATAGCATTTTCTGATCTTACCCAAAATCTATAGAATTTATATATATAATACTTGGAAATATGCATTTAACAGGTTTCCCCAGATGATTACAAAATGTGCACTAAAGTGCAGAACCATTGATCTGAAGAATACTATTATTTGACCATTGCTGCAGTGCTAGACACTTGGGTGAGTTTTGACTTACTTGTTTTGTGTGCATAATGCTATGAATGTGTTCATTCAAGCTGCCATTTCCATAAACTACATTTTTAGAATTCACATCTAGAAGTGGAGCTGCTTGTATTGTGTGTCCAAGGTACACTGTTTTATGTGCTTTACAGCTGATCCTTACAACATTTTCTTAAGATCATTACTAACCTCATCTTTCTCCACAGGATGAAATCAGGAAAGTTGCATAATTTGCCCAAATTTCTAGTCAGTAAGTAACAGATCTAAGACTCAAATTCAGGGATTTCGGACCCCAAAGGTTGTTCTCATTGCTGTTTTGCTTCCTAGTTACATAAGAATCAATCTCTATCCTGAGTTAGAGAATAAAAATAGCAATATATATTTGTATATAAATAGTACTTTTCCTGTAAAATTATATAGCACCATATCTCCACTCTGACATAGTTCTCAGTTTTGCTTTTCTTTCTTGACAGTTTTTCTTGATAATATGTTTCTTGATAATACACAAACAGGAAAATGAATGTTAAATAAATTAAGATGCTTCAAAAATATTCCTTGATGAATCATTTCACTTTAAAATAGTGCACTTGTCCTATTAAAATTTTTTGTTTTGTAAAATTTTTTTGTCTTATGGTTTTTGTGTATGTGTGTATATGTGAACCAAGGAGTTTAACTAGGGTTTCTTACAGGAGCATAGGTGAGGGGTTATTTATAAGGAGTATGGGCAACTCCAATTTCTTGGGTTTTTACTGTCATTGGACATCTGTTGTCTCCAGAAATGGCTTAAAATTTTGTCCATTCTGTCTCTTAATGTGAGTGGTGCTCACTTTTCATCTTCTCTTGCTCATACAAAGTAGAAGAGTGCAGTGCTCACAGATCTTTGATTTCTAACCTATCTCTTTCAAGACAAAAGATCTGAAAGTCCAGTAAATAGAGAGTCAGACCATGCCCCCTTGGAACTTTCTCATCTTCTCTTGTGGTGGTCTTGCATGATTACCTTTGTGACTCCTGAGCATTTTTGGCTGCTGTTATCCTGCAACGCAGAACTCCACTGAGTCTTATCCTGGATCAGCACGTTTTTCTCTATTTCATTTTTATCCTCTCAAGGAGTATGTCCCATTGGCTGCTTTGGTGTTGCTGTAGCACGCGTATAGCAGAAACAACTGAGGGAAGAAGTGTGCGAGTGGGAGGCTCTTGCTGCATCATCACGGGCGGGGGGAGGGGGGAAGGCGTGGTAGAGTGGCTCCTTTTGTGGCAGCAGGAGATGAGAGAGGGGCTGTTATCCTGGTTGGCTGATCGGGAAGCTGAGGGAGCAAGACTGGAACCAGAGGCAGATGTGCTTTTAAGGGCCTGCCCCTGGCAACCAGTTTCCATCAGCTGGGCCTCACCTTCTAAAAATTCCACAGTCTGCCAAAACAGAGCCAGTAGCTTAGGATAAAGTGTTCCAAACATTAGCCTGTGAGGGACATTTTAAATTCAGACCATTAGCACTCATTTTTATTAATAAGAGAAGTAAGGGGGTGGGTTGGAGGTGGGAGGATGGAAAAAATCCTGAGTTGTGGTTTTCAAAGTGAGTTCCCTACTCACTGGTCAGGACTTGTTAAATTATTTAACCTCTTTGTGCTCTGGTTTCCGCATTTATAGGATAGGGTGATAACATATATCTGTTAGGTTTCAGGATTAACTCACACTCCTTATCTGATGTTTCAGGTATCTGTGGTCAGCTTTAGTCTGAAAATATTAGATGGAATATTCCGAAGTAAGCAGTTCATCAGTTTAAATAACTTCTATAATGTCTGTCATTATTCTACTTAATCATTTTTGTCAGGCTTTTTTATTTTTTAAACTGTACCTTACTTGTAAATTAAGTTTTACCATAGACACAATTGGTACCATGTGAGATTTTTGTTTTGGAACATGCCTACCATGGATAAGGAGAATAGTGTAACTTAGATCAGGCAGCAGAGGGCCTGTCACACACTAGGGGGAACATGCTTACTTTTGTTTATGTATGTCCATGACTGTATAAAGAATAAGTCAACAAGCATTCGTAATTATAAACCTAATGATAAACAGCACATACTTGAGTGGGAAACTCTAGGCTATTTACATTATCTCAGGCTTGTGTTTTGTGTGCGTGTGTGTGCTTGTGTGTGTCTGTGTGTGTGTGAATAATGATGGAGGCAGTTTACAAACATGGAGCTTTAACTGCTGAGCCATCTCCATAGACCCACGTCTGGAATTTTTTTAGAAATGTGGACTCTAATTCTAGCCCTATTCTAGAAACAAAAGTAATTCTAGTTTTTACCTTCTTGTATTTGTAACTTCCTTTATCTTTCCCATGATTTTATTTCCTTTGTATACACACTTACTTGGTAAAACTCCTCCTGTACACGCAGCCTTCTCCACTGCTATCCCTCTTTCTCCTATAATGGTCTCCTACCCCTTATCGGCGTTGCCTCTCCATGTTAGGCTGCTCTTCTGCATAGATACCTTTCTGTGCAGGCTCTCACTTCCTGTCCTGATTCACAGTCACAGGGGGAATACCCACTTCAATCTGCATGGGTTCAAACTTCCCCTTTGTGTGTGGATGCCATCTTACACTACTTGTGGTATGTTCCCTTCCATCAGTACCACAGAGTGTCCTTTTCTGAGGGGTTCTCTCCTGCCAGTCCAGCCGTCCATGGGGGATGCTTTCTTTCTTACTTAGGCTCCGCTACTCCACGCTGAGTTGTCTCGGGTATAGACATTTTCTAATCCTGGTTTGGACTCTTGATATGTTATTGTAGGCCACTGCAGCCTTTTTTAAAAAATATCTGTTATGAATGCAAACATTTCTCTTCTCTATTGCTAATAATATTAGAGACTAAATTGTTCCTGAAAAAGAAAGAGAAATGTAGAAAAAAAAAGCAGAAGAGGTCCTAGAAGAAGAAAGGGATGATGTAATGCTCCCATTAAAGATGATAATGATGATGATGCTGATAAAAATGTACCAGGCTCTGGACAGAAAGAAATTTGGGTAATATGTAGATTTCGACCAAAGTATGAATACTATGTAGCTTCTCTAGACTTTTCTTTTTACATTTTGGAAGACAGAGAATGACATTTTAATAAGTCAGCCAGCACTTTGCTTTCTTAAAAAAATATAAAAATATATATTATTGTAGGCACAGAGTGATCTCTAGACTGAGAGAGAAAAATCTTAATATATATATATATATGTATATATTGCTCTGTTTAGCTGAAGGTCTCTCTCATAATTGTCAGTGAAATGCATGCTCAAGAATTTCAGTAAGTTGATGATAATCCCAAAAAAGACTCGTGAAAGCAATGAGATAGTAGCTGTCATTTACAAGGAGGTTGGGTTTTCAGAATATGATAAGAGGATTTCAGCAAGTAGGTTCCTGTTATATGATATTCCCACTATGATTTTTAAATGTTACATTAATGTTTATATCAAGAGATCAATAAAATGTGTTTTTAAAATGGTAAATCTTCACAAGTCTTATAAGAATGATTATTGCTCCAAATAAGGCAGGACAGTAAGTAATTCATCCAGGGATTTCTCAGACTTTAAATTATTACTAGGAATCTATAATTCTTAGGAACAACTCTAAGCAAAGGAACTTCCAGGAAGCTCTTGGGTAAACATTTGGTGTAGCTGAAAAATAAAACCATTATTTGCAAGAAAGTGGGAAAAAATAGTTAGGAGCATTGTAGACATAATTTATTGCAGTTATAGCTTGTACTTTAAAAGACCTTTCTGCTTTTTATGCCAAAGGTAAGAAAAACTAAACAGCAGACACTGTTATCAGCTGCCGCTCCCTCTCTGTAGGTTTGGAAAACAAGCACAGTGGAAAGATGATCAGATTTTTAGTTGTAGTACTTAGGAAGGGAATGAAACAGGCTTGCATTTAGAGTGTCATATACCTAATATACAAGGCAATATGTAAGCACACAATGATAAAATGATTCTTATTCTTTTCCTATGTTATTGTTTTCTTATTGTTAACACCTGTAATGGAATATGACCTTTCCTAGCATTACATCAATGTTTATGTCTTCTGTCTTCATGAGGTCCTTGGGATTCCATAGAAATGTGGTGTGTGTGTGTGTGTGTGTGTGTGTGTGTGTGTGATGTATTTGTATATATATGTGTGTTTAAGGAGAGAGAATGAATCTGTGTATGTGTTTATGTATGTGTGCACACATACATGTGTATGGATAGGTGTGCACATATGTGTGTATGTGCATGTAGAGGCCAGAGGCTGACATAATTTTTTTCCTCGATAATTCCCCATCTTATATATATGTTTTTGAGACAGGTTCTCTCACTGAACCAGAAGCTTTACGGCTGCCTAGACTGGCTGGCCCAAAGGCCCCTGGGATCTTCCTATTACTGCTTTCCCAGTGCTGGGATTATAGATGTGCACCTGGTGCTGTGTGTGACATATTTTTTCACGTGCTTGTGTGTGTGTGTCTGTGTGTCTGTGGGTTGTGCTTGACATTTAATGTGGTTTTGGAGATTGAACTCAGTTCCTTATCCTTGAGTGACAAGTGCTTACTAAATGAGCCATCTCCTCAGCCTCAGACATGGTTCCTAAACTTTGTAGTTGGTGGAATTTCATTAGAGGGATCATGAGTCATGTAGACTATGTATGCTGTCTATTCCCTGGTACCCTTCAAAATCTGTCCAGAATTTTTGAACTTGGGGATTAACAGATAATTATCTACTCGGAAATCTAATCCACATTATTATCATTTCTCTGGTGGGAGGAAAGGATCCATGTCTGATTGACTTTTAAATTTTATATTTTAATTAAAATATAATTACATTACTTTCCCCCCCTTTTTTTCTCCTCTCTTCTTCTCCCAGGTCCCCTTCCTCTAACTCCTTCCATGTCTTCCCTCACATTGATAGCATTTCTCCTGATAAATGTTGATAGATATGTAAATGCTTGTATGTAAATATATATGTACACACTCATATATAAATACAACCTGCTCAGTACATCTTTGTTGTTTGTGTGTGTGTATGATTTCAGGGCTTATCACTTTGTATTGGACAACCAATAAGGGGGCTCATCCCTGGGAGATACTCTAAACAGTCAATAGTTGCCTGCAGTTTCTTCTTATCCAAGTAGTTGACCTGTGAGAATTTTTTCCCCTTCTGTGTTGGCATGTCTGTTGTTATTACTATTGTTCAGATCTTATTTATTTAGCAATTTCCATGAGAGACTGTTCCACAGCACACTTCCTGGTATTCTGGCTCTTAAAAATCTTTCCTCCCCTTCTTCTGTAATGTTATTGATGTTTGGCTTCCCACAATCTGTTGATCTCTGCAATTCTGCTTTTCTGTGATGGTCTCCATTTGGTATAAGAGAAGCTTCTTTGCTGATAAGATACTACACTTACCTGTGGGTATAAGGATGAGATTTAGAGCACAGTTGGGGATTATGCTGGTCTAGCAACATGGTGGTAGTAGATTCTTTTTTTTTTTGTTTTTTTTTTTTTGTTTTTCGAGACAGGGTTTCTCTGTGTAGCCCTGGCTGTCCTGGACTCACTTTGTAGACCAGGCTGGCCTTGAACTTGCAAAGATCCGCCTGCCTCTGCCTCCCAAGTGCTGGGATTAAAGGCATGCACCACCACTGCCCGGCAGTAGATTCTTTTCTAAGATCTAGGACCTCACTGGCTCTGGAAAGTTGACTAGGTTTCTAGTACTAGGCCTGATTTCCTTCTTTTTGAGGAGGTTGTAAGTCCAATTAGAAAGCTGTTGGTTTGTAAGGGTAAATTTTTATTTATCACACATATATTTATCAATACTTAACAATTAACTAACAATTGTCTATAAAATTCCTAAATTCTAAACCCAAACCCTAACTCTGAAACCTAGCACCTAAAACTTCTTAGTACCTATAATACAAGCATTTAACATTAACCTAAGGTTTCTCAAAAGGATATTTTTCTCTGAGTGTGGGTCCTGATGGATGGCTGGTCTTCATACAATTTTTCAGTTTGAAAGTCTCTTAAAGTCTCTGAATTTCATTCGTAGCCTTTGTGATCTTAAGGCCAATTAACATATGAAAGTTTCCCAGGTGGCTCACCTATTCAGATGTTTATAGCCTGCAAAGGCTGGAGTCCCGGAGCTCTGCTTCTACGCACTCCAGAATCTCAGGGAGAATCTGGTTCCTCTCCAGACCGGAAACTGATAAACATCAGAAAGTGAAATTTTCCAATGAGATTGTGATGTGTGTTTTTCTGCTGGTGGAGGAAAATGTTGTTGAGTGTATCAGGAACAGGAGAGAGAGCGAGCCCTCCATCCACGTGAATCCTGCCTTAAATATCATCACCTGTGGGCAGAAGCTTTTGTGCTCTTTTCAAGTTATGGCCCTGGGCTCAGTCTTTTTCAAAGAAAGCCTTTTGCAGAGGGGTGTGAATTCATAGGTGGTCCGTAGATGTGGGCAGGTGTCTCAGAGCATGACATTCAGATGCTTTTTGCAGAGGGCTGGGAAATGACAGGAGACCTCCCAAGGGTGGGCACCTCAGGGGGCATGTCCTGCCTCTAGTCCTAAGATCAAAGAGGTCCTGGTCCTTGTCGAGTTTCCAAGGACATGTCACTTCAGAAGTAAGTCTTTTATCTTAAAGTCCAGCCTTATTCCAAGTTCCTTGTGCTTTATATACTAACACTAAACCTACCACAGTTGGTTCCCACCAACATGTGAGTGCCACTATTGCACCTTTGTGGATATCTTGTAGGTCCTTGTTTCTGAAGAGGCACCTACTTATGACACAGAACTAGGATTATTTGAGCTTATTTGCCTTTTGTGAAGATTTGCTTTATTGTTCTTTAAGACTGAGACCTCTCTCAGAATCAAGGAAAACTTGATCTACTCCACTGTTGCAGAGATCAGGAACAGAAGCACAAACATATCTCAGGGAGAGGCCATGTTGCCAGAAAGTAAGGACTTTCCGGCATGTTATACCCAAAATCATAATGGAGGGAGAAATGAGCAGAATCTTTTTAAAAAGGCCCAAGGAAAAGTACTTATCACCTCAACCGTTTTGCAAAATTTGTTTGGTGCACGTGTGTGTGTATTAGAGGACAACCTTGGGTGTGGTCATTCCTTCCTACCTTGTTTGGGACAGAGTTACTTTGAGCTTCCAGGGATAATCCTGTGTACACTCTCCATCCCGCCACAGCATCCCTGAGATCACAGATGTACTAATGTGCTTGGCTTTTTTTTTTTTTTTTTTTTTTTTGTGGGCTCTGGTGATTTGAACTAACATCATCACATTTACATGACAAGCATTTTACCTACTGAGATCTCTTCTCGAGACTTATTTTGTACATTTCCTGAGAGAATGCACCCAACCAAGAAGCTTTCCTTCACTTTACAGCTCCTACTCAACTCTTGTTATACTTCCTTGACTTTTTAAAGAACCAGAATATAGGGGCTGACAGGATGGTTCAGTGGTTAAGAGCACTGGCTGCTCTTCCAGAGGACTTGGGTTTAATGCCCATTGCCCACATGAATGCTTACAACTATCCATAACTCCAGTCCCAGGGTTTCTGCACCCCCTTCTGGCTTCCACCGGCACCAGACACACATATGGTGTACAGAAATGCATGTAGGCAAAACATCCATGCCCATACTTAAGAAAAAAGGCACAATACAGCATGACACTATTGGGCATGGTATCCAAGGTGAGAGTAGTATTACAGCAGAGCTGTAATTGTTGCGGAGTTTTCGGCAGTTGGGAACAGTAAATGTCTACCCCTTCTGCTTTTCCTAGTCATTGGTTATGAACATTATCTAGATGGTTCCACTTTCCCTGATTCCTCTCTCTCTAATGACTGTCTTTAATACTCTAGTTGTGTTGCCTCCTCAGCTCAGCCGTGTCAGCTTTTCCCTGTGGAAAGGAAAGTAGAAAATGTTGTGTGAGCAAAACAGAAGCAGAAGGAGCAGGAAGGACCAGAGAAAGTGACGTGGGGTGGCTCTGGGTTTCTCAGTTTAATTCACGTGGCTAGTGTGGGGTAGTCAGATATCAACACAGTCAGATTGTCTGTCTTGTAAGAGTGAGAGGAACTGTCCCCTGGGTAGGTAGTCGCAGCCCAGAAAGGGGGAAAGCTTATCCACGGGGACTGAGAGCACTTTCCTATCTGGTTCTTCAAGCTTGCTCTGTGGGTGAGCTTGTGTTTTTCTTCAGCATTTGAAACATTACACATAAATGTGGATTTTGAAAGAATTCCCTATATTTTCCATTTATTAACCACAATTTTGTTTATATTTCAAGTTTGCGTCCACCCCCCCCTTTTTTTTTGCAAATATGTACTGATTTTGGCTGTTTTCCAGGTCTGACAGTTGGTGGACACGCTTCAAGAGAGCGAAGGAAATTTCCCTTGCTTATCTACTCTCTCCCGTCTGCCCAAGATAACGTGTCTGCCAATTGTGACCTGATTTGGAAGTAGTTTATTAAATGGAGGGCTGCATGATGTTATTTAAAATGTTGGTGTGACATTGACTTTTAGTCCTTCAGTGAGCTCTTCAGTAGATTCTCTTGGTGAACTACTGCCTTGGGATTTTAAAATTCTGAACGCCTCTGGGAGTTTTGATTCTGTTCAGCATTAATGTTTACTCAGGAAATTAAATAGTTTCCTTAAGAAAATAAAACTGACTGTGGTTTTTTTTTTGCCATGAAAACATTATTTTGGAACCATGTTGATTATATAGATACAGAAACTTCCTTATATTGTTAGCTAGTAGACTACTTAAGAAAAATAATAAGCAAATGAATGTAGAATACTTAACTATGGCAATAAATGATATCTTCCATTACATGCATTGATATTTTTCTTCTTTTATGTTAACTTTAATGTACATACAATAGATAGTCATTTAAAGTTTTTAATTTGCAATTTTTAATTGGAAGTTGGGGGAAAAGTTTAAAAGATCTCATTTTCTTTTTAGAAATGACTTGCTATTATTATGCAAAGTCTCACTATGTAGACTAGGCAGGTCATACTTCTTTGTCTCAGTCTCTAGAGTGCTGGAGTTTACAATCTTACACCCCCATATCTAATGGAATTATATTTCTCTTAAAAAGATTTTTTTCTTGATTTTAAAACTTATTCTCAAGAAATCCATCTTGAATTTCTGTCTCAGATTCATTCCTCTTCCTGTACTACAGACATGTCCTTCCACTGTTCTTTGGACTGTCTCTCTCTAAATCAGCGATTCTCAACCTTCCTAATGCTGCGACCCTTTAATACAGTTTCTGATGTCGTGGTGAGCCCCAACCATAAAAATATTTTTACTGCTGCTTTACAACTGTAACTTTGCTACTGTTATGAATTGTAATGAAAATATCTGATATGTGACCCTGAAAGGGACCCACAGGTTGAGAACCACTGCTCTTAATGTCTGTACGGGATTCCAAATGCTCACCATGTCTCCTTCCTTTCTGCTCTGTTACTTGTGTGACTCTTTGGGATTAGGGAACTACAGTGGACCATTTGCCTAAGTTAGAAGCCCTAAGAACTGGCTTGACTTACTTCCCTTCCCACAGACACCCATTCACTTTTCAGCACCTATTCTGTGGAGCCATTTCCTCCGTTGCCTCGGTAGGCAAGATGCTCTACAGCATCTTGCTTGTTGACTTAGAAACATATTAGTGACTCTCCACTGAATGAAGTCCAAACTGTCGTTATTACCTGAGGCCTTTTGTGACTTGGATCACTCTAATACCTGCCTCCATTTTTGTTTTTTTCATCAGCTCTTTGCAATGTTCTTCTGCAAACAACTGATTCTTGTACTTGACAAGTTTCAGCAGGAATTCTGAGCTTTCCACTGTCGCTCCCCTGGCCTGGCCATCTTTCTGTTATATGCTCAGCGAAGCTCATTAATCCTGACAGACTCCTCTGGCTCCATCACCTCAGGAAAGCGTTGCTTGACTTACGTCTTTGGTGCTTCCCTGGCACTTTGCATGTACACTTCTATTTTTAGTGCTTAGAGCACTGCATTGTAATTTGTTTGTTTATGTGCTCGCTTCCTCACTAGAGCATGGGTTCCTTTGGCCAACAAGTAGGTTGGCTTGTTTATCTGCTATAATTTTGTACTATTATTTTATGCCTAAATCATGTAAGATATTTAGAAAATTTACTTTTGTTGAATAAATAGATGGATGAAAAAGTATGTAATATGGTACACACCAATGAATGACACGTGATTTGGATGGACTCCATCCTGTGGATTATTGACTGAGAATATAGCCGTAGCTAGTTAGTTATGTTTAGCAACATCAGTGCTGAGAACAATTGAATAAAGTTTCTTAGAACACTAGGTGTTGTCTTCACTGTCCTGTGTGTATTAGCTTACAGGACACTAAGGCCTAGAGGAGTTTGGTCACTCAACTAAGTAGCTGTGTTGGATTTAAAACCCAGGATTGCCTGACTCAAAATCTATAGCCCTCTCCTCAATGACAAATGTGATTGGAGATGCAGGTTGGGGAGGAAACTCAGTTTCAAACAAGGACAATGAGTTATCTTAGGGTAAGTTTGGAGTCATCACATCTTCTTTTCACTATAGATTCTAGAGGTGTCTAGGAGAGACTTTGGGGTAGGTAGTAGTAAGTTTGTGCTCTTAACTTCTTTGAATTAATGAAAAAAAGGATAAAGGTTTTTATGAAATAGAGGGAACTGGAGAAAATTAAGCAAAAAAGAAGACGTTATAAGAGATTATGAAATTTTAGCCAGTAAATTTATATCAGATATTAATATTCTTCTCAAGGGGATGACCTCACTCCTCTGATTTCCTCCCTTGCCCTGCTTCTGGAAAGTTCCATTACTTCCCAATAGCACTCCAGGCTGGCAACTAAGTCTTTAATACATGGCCCTTTTGGGGGACATCCTTCCAAGCTATACAACCATCTTAAGAGCCATAAGACACACATACCAGCTGGTCAGATGGACACCTATGTCAGCTTCTGGAGAGCATTCAAAGTGCATCTGAACTTAGTGTCAGCCTTGGATTGTACACACTAGGGGGCTAGGTCTGTTAGAAATTTCACTGAATGCAAAGCTGTGAAGCAAAGCCTTTTCTGCATAGATTGTCTTGAGGACATATTCCTACCACTTGGGTTAATTTGTTACAGATGCTACATAATTAGCATGCAAAGTGAGAAGGACATTTAAAGGAGAAGAAAAGGAAGAGGAACATTGAAGTAGAACATTGAAGATTTAATTCACATGATGACATTGCTTAATATGTCCCTCCCCTAAATCTTGTCTGATATTTATTTGGCCGCTCTCTAACCCATTTGCTCATGAATCCATTTGTTAATGTGCATTTGAGACTGTTATTTATGTTTTGAGGAAGAAATATTATGTTTTCTTTGCTTTTGATCATTTATTTATTTATTTATTTATTTATTTATTTATTTATTTATTTATTTATTTATGTTTTTTCTGAGATAGAGTTTCTCTGTGTAAAAGTACTGGCTATTTTGGAACTCACTCTGTAGACCAGGCTGGCCTCGAACCCACAGAGTTCTGCATGCCTCTTTTATCCTGAGTGCTGGGATAAAAGGCATGTGCCACCATGCCCGGCTTGCTTCTTTTGTTTTTACATGTGGGTGTCTATATGCGTCTGTGTTTTTGTATGTAGGTGCCAGTGGAGGCCAGGGTCCAGGGTATTGGACCTCCTGGAGCTGGAGTTACAGGTGTTTGTGGACTACACAGTGTGAGTGGTGGGAACCTTAATTTGGGTCCTCTGGGAGAGCAGTAGGTACTCTTAACCATTGAGCAATCAAGCCAGCCCCATGTTTTGGAATCTTTTTAGAGCTATAGAATTGTAATCAATCTTACTACAAATCATCTATGTATATATCACATATGTGCTTAAGTTGCTAGCTCTTGGGCTGGAGAGGTGGCTCACCAATTAAAGGCTAGGCTCTCAGACAAAAATATAAGATATTAGCTCTTTAAGAGTAGGGAACAATGTCTTTTTTTTAACTCTCATGTTCTGCACAGTATTTGATAAATAGTTTTGTAACTGCAAGAAAGATCTAGAATTTAGTCATTCTAAAGCTATGCTCTTTACACCTTGAGCCTGAAGGCTTTTGGATCATTTATTCCTTTAGTAACCATATAATAAAGTGTAAAACCCGTGGCTACTATTCTAGAGAGAGCAACAGCCCCTATGGGGACTGAAGAAAGAGATGGAATGCTGGTGCTGTGAAGTTAAGATGGGAATAGACTCTTTAAGGTTACCTTGATGTATAGTGTTAAACTGTATTGTTGCTTAGGGGGTATTGGGAGCCATAGGTGATTAAGACTAGATCAGGCTGGTTTGGAGACCAGACTGTGAACAGATCTCAGTCTGGAGAATAAGGCATAATACTCTCTCATTCTTCTATGATGCCACACAAGCTCAGGGGAATTTGGGAAACACACAGAAGTAAGTGTCTGAAGTGCCAGGTGTCAGGAGGGAACTAAGAAGATGAAGATCAATTTACCATAGCATTACTGAGAAAAAGGCAAGATCTCAATGGTTAGGTAGACAAAGGGCCCGAGAAGACAAAGTATGACAGAGTGGAAGAGAGAGTGAGCTTGAGCCAAGACAGCTCTCTTGATTGCTGAGTTATTTATAGGCACAATTGAAGTGTAATAGTTTTTTGAGCAGAATTTCTCAACCTTGATTCTGTTAAGTTTGGACCAGATAATTTTTTGTTGTGTGTGGTGGGACTGCCCTTTGCGTTGTGGGATCATAGCATCCTAGGCAGTGTCAGATGGATACTGAAGTAACAGCAAACCCAAACTAAAGCGAAACCAGAACAATCCCAAAATAAAATAAAACCACAAAACAAGCCGGGCGGTGGTGGCGCACGCCTTTAATCCCAGCACTCGGGAGGCAGAGGCAGGTGGATCTTTGTGAGTTCGAGGCCAGCCTGGTCTACAAAGTGAGTCCAGGACAGCCAGGGCTACACAGAGAAACCCTGTCTCGAAAAAAAAACCAAAAAAAAAAAAAAAAACCACAAAACAAAACTAAAAAAGGTAAGAAAACAGCAACAGCAATAACAAAACTTGTAGACATTGCTAGGTGTCTCCTGGGAGGCAAAATTTGCTTGTAGAGGTATATGAGAGAAGTGGCTACTGCCGGCCAAAGAAAAGAGTAAAATTCTGTGTGATGGAGAGGGTCTGTAATCCATGTACTCAGGAGGATGAGGTAAGAGATTCACGAGTTTGAAGTCAGCCTGAAGTATATATCGAGACCGTGTGTTAAAAGTGACAACAAAAATAAACAGTGAGTGAACAATAATTCTCAGTAGCTCTGTAAAGGTTACATTTTTTCATATGAATTACAAAGTGAATGAGGATTAAAAATAACCTAATTGTGAAAATTGGTTGGCAGAGATAAATTTTTTTTTCAGAAGCAGCAACTTCCGTGCTTGCAGATATGGAATGCAAACTATTTAAAATTGGAGTAGAGAAACAGTGTTTGGAGAAAGGAGATTGGGATTAATATAGTTAGGCATAGACTGGGGAGAACTTTGAAAGTCTACATGTTGGAATTGGGAGTCAATCTGAAACAAACAAAGAATAAATGTTGAAAGAGCCTTTGGGTTGGATTTATTTATTTGTAATTTCAATGCTCAGGACTAAGCCCATGCCTTGTACCTCCTAGGGAAGTGCATAGTCTCAGGCAGTGCTTTGTATTTAAAAGCAAAATAAGAAAGGAAATCTAATCAGGGTTTTTAAAATAAATCATATTAATATGTGAATACAAAAGGACAGGAACTCTAATAAGTCAATGGAAGTTTAAGTTTTGTTTATATTGTGATATTTCACCTCCACCACCCACTGCTGCCCCATTTCTGCTTCTCCCCTCGGGGGGGCGGGTACCCTGGCTTGGTGCACACAGAGCTGGACTGGAGGGAGGGAAGCTTAGGGAGGGCTGGGGGGTGGAGTTTTGGTTGGAGATGAGAGCATAAGAAACAGACTTCTCTGGAGACAGCTTCATTGAGCAGCTCATTTAACTGGGGAGGGGTACAGAGGCTATTTAAACCTTTGGGGAGTGGGTAGAGGCTTTTGGGGTGGGTGTACATCATTGAACAGAGCCAACGTGCTGGGAATGCCTTATATACATTCCAGGTGCTTGCTGGACATGACCTTATCCGAGAGAGAGGAAGTTTAACCTGTAACCTGGTCATCAGGCATCAGGCTATGTGACCACATCAAGGGTGGCAGAGGTGGGGGCTGGAAGGCTCCGTGTCCTGGGACATTGCAGGCCCAGGGCAGGGCGGGAATGGTCCTACTCCTGCCGGTCTCAAGATGAGATTTTTGGGGTTTGAACACACCTTGACCTCACTCTTGCCCCAGGCTGGTTCTCTCAGTCTCATGGCTCACCACAACCCATCATCTACTTCACATCTACCAAGAAACTCTCTAGTGTGATAGTCCCTAGTGGTGGAAATGGACATACTTCTGCCTCCAAAAGTGTGTTTTGTTAATGATTGGATCTTCTCCACAAATTCAGGGTAGCTGCATCTGCACTTTTCCCAATACTACTATTGCTTAGGCAAATACTAAATAGATAAACTTTCCATAATTTTGCCATTAACATCTACCAGAGAAACTGTGCCAAGCCTTTTTCCACTCTTCATAAACTCCATTTTTGCTGTAATTGCTCTCAGAGCTAACCCGGTGTCTTATTTAGCTGACATTTGGACTCAAGTCTTTTGGAAATTTTCACAGCTTTCCCTCTACCTCTAGTTTTGTTTCCTTTTCATTACAGCTCTGTACCACACTAGGGATGCCTTGCCCATCTCAGGCATATCTTTGCACCCATTCTTCTTGTTATGAAACCTTTTTTTCTCCTCCAAGTCTTCATTAATTACCTTTAATTTCCCTGTTTATTTCTTATTTTTTTTCTCATCTCTCCCTTCTGTATTTCTGTTCAAGTTTTTCTTTTTCTTAAGCAAGCAGCAAACCAAGAGACTTCTAATTTTTTCCCTTGACCTTAACATATTATTTAAAGCCTGCGTTCTCCCCATCGCACAGTTTTTAACTCGGGTTTCACTACTATATAATCTGATCACTTGAAACGTGAAGAGTCAGTGCACACTGCTTTTCTGCCTACTCTTTCTTTTCAAATACATATGCTGTTGAAACACCTTTCTTAAATGTCACCAAATGGTTTTTTCCTGACATCCTCCTTTCCTGTGTTTTTCCCCTGCATGTGACATTATTAACCATCCCTGACATCTGCCTGAGACAATGTCTCACACTGTGGCTTAGCCTTTCTTAGAGCTTGACATACAGCTAGGCTATCCTTGAATTCAGGATCATTCTGTTTCAGCCTCCAGAGTGTTGGGCCCACACGTATGTGCCACCATGCCTAGCTTGTCTATCCTTGAAGATGTTTACCTCCTTTAAACATTGTGACTTGATAATAACCTACATGCCCTTCTGCTGTTATCATTGTTCTTGATTGGCTTTGATAGTTCCTTTATCAACTGTAGGCATTTCCAAAGAGTATATCACTGATTATGTAATCTTTAATATTGTATTATTTCCTTCGATAATTGTGGAAACCACCTCTGTATTGGCAACTTTCTTTTTTTTTTATTGATTCTTTTTTTTTAAATTTATTTATTGCTTCAGGTTACATCTCATTCATAGTGTCCTCTTTCCACCCTTCCCAGTCCCGCCCTCCCGCCTCTACCCCCTAACACTTCCATCCCACTCCTCTGGAGTGGAGTGTCCCTACATAACATTCCCCTGTCCCAGTTCAGCAGTCATATGAGGACCAAGAGCCTCCTCATACACTGGAGGCCTACAAGGCAGTACCACCTGGGAAAAGTGTCTCAATGACAGGGAGAGAAAACAAACAAACAAACAAACAAACAAAAAACCCAAAGCAAAACAAAAAAGTCTATGTCCATGTTCCCTTTGGTGCATTGGTTGTAGTATAGATACCTGTACTATATAGCTAAAATCCGACTATAAGTGAATAGATGCCGTGTGCATCCTTCTGAGTCTGGGTTAGCTCACTCAGGATGAGCTTTTCTAGTTCCATCCATTTGGCTGCAAATTGCATAATTTCCTTGTTTCTGATAGCTGAGTAGTATTCCATTGTGTAGATATTCCACAGTTTTTTAATCCATTCTTCAGTTGAGGGACATCTGGGTTGTTTCCAGTTTCTAGCTATTACAAATAAGGCTGCTATGAACATAGATGAGGAAACTTCCTTATGATTCCATGAGGAGTCATTTGGGTATATATCCAGAAGTGGTATGGCTGGGTCCTGAGGCAAAGCTATTCCAAGTTTGCTAAGATATCGCCAGACTGACCTCCATAGTGGTTGCACAAGCCTGCACTCCCACCAGCAATGGAGGAGTGTTCTCCTTTCTCTACACCCTTGCCAGCATGTGCTGTCATTTGAGCTTTTGATGTTAGCCATTCTGACAAGTGTGAGATGGAATCTTAGAGTTGTCTTGAGTTGCATTTCTCTGATGATTAAGGATGCTAAGCATTTCTTCAAGTGTCTCTCAGCCATTAGTAATTCCTCCCTTGTGAATTCTCTGTTTAGCTCTGTTCCCCATTTTTAAATTGGATTATTTGGTTTCTTGGCATTTAATTTCTTGAGTTCTTTGTAGATTTTAGATATTAGCCCTCTGTCAGATGTGGGGTTGGTAAAGATTTTTTTCCCTATCTGTAGGCTGCCGTTTTGTTCGAATGACAGTGTCATTTGCCTTACAGAAGCTTTTCAGTTTCATGAGATCCCATTTATTGATTGTTGGTCTTAGGTCCTGAGCTGTTGGTGTTCTGTTCAGGAAGTTGTCACCTGTGCCAATGAGTTCGAGGGTTTTTCCCACTTTCTCTTCTAGTAGATTTAGTGTGACTGGCCTTATGTTAAGGTCTTTGACCCACTTGGACTTAAGTTTTGTACAAGGTGATAAGTATGGGTCTAATTTCATTTTTTACAAGTGGACATCCAGTTGGACCAGCACCATTTGTTGAAGATGCTGTCCTTTTTCAATTGTGTGGTTTTGGCTTCTTTGTCAAAAATTAGGTGACCATAGGTGTGTGGGTTCATTTCTGGGTCTTCAATTCGATTCCATTGATCCACTGGTCTGTTTCTATACCAGTACCATGCTGTTTTTATTACTATTGCTCTGTAGTACAGCTTGAAATCTGATGCAGAAAAAGCATTTGAAAAAATCCAACACTCCTTCATGCTAATAGTTCTGGAGAGAATGGGCATACAAGGAACATATCTGGAAATAATAAAAGGCAATATACAGCAAGCCAGTAGCCAACATCAAAGTAAATGGAGAGAAACTTGAAGCATTTCATCTAAACTCAGGGACAAGACAAGGATGTCCACTTTCACCATATCTCTTCATTATCGTACTTGAAGTTCTTGTTAGAACAATAAGACAACTAAAGGAGATCAAGGGGATACAAATTGGAAACAAAGAAGTCAAATTATCCCTGTTTGCAGATGATAGTATACATAAGCTACTCCAAAAATTCCACCAGAGAACTCTTACCGCTGGTAAACACCTTCAGCAAGGTGGCTGGATAAAAAAATTAGTTCAAGAGAATCAGAAGCCCTTCTTTATACAACAGATAAATGGGCTGAGAAAGAAATCAGGTAAACAGCTCCCTTCACAATAGCCACAAACAACATAAAATACCTGGGGGTAACTCTAACCAAGCAAGTAAAGGACCTGTACAACAAGAACTTCAAGCCCTTGAAGAAAGAAATTGAAGAGGCCCTTAGAAGATGGAAAGATCTCCCATGCTCATGGATAGGTAGGATCAACATAATAAAAATGGCCATCCTACTAAAAGCAATATACAGATTCAATGCAATTCCTATCAAAATACCAACACAATTCTTTATAGACCTGGAAAAAGCTATTCTTAATTTCATATGGAACAACAAAAAACCCAGAATAGCTAAATCAATCCTGTACCAAAAAAAAAAAAAAAAAACCAAAAACATTTGGAGGTATCACCATCCCAGATTTCAAGCTGTACTATACAAAGCAACTTTCTAGTTTATACTTCTAATCCTATCCATTATCTTGAGTTTCACTTTTGTATTTCTGCTATTAGATACCTATCTGCTTTGTTGTTGTGTTGTTACTAGAAACCCTCTGTGACCAAGTCAAATGAAAGACTTAGATGTCACGTAGAGTGGACGTACCTTATTTCCTTCCCCCAGATCTCACTGAGATGTGAAGTTATAAGGATAGTGACATATAGACTCAAAGATAGTGGTACAGCTGATGAGAGAGCTTAACAGATGTTTGAAAGAAAGAATGTGAAAGAAGAATGGAAGCTGACTTAACAGAGAGAAAACCTAAGTGCCTGTGGAAGAAATGTGGATGAGAAGCATGCCCTTTAGAGACTCACATTTGGAAGCTGCTGGTACCACAGAAGTTAGGAGTCAAATCTGAATCAGAAAATGGAGCCTTGCAGGAAATTCAGGAACCTTTAGATCAACCTACACACCTTTCCCCAATTACATGTGGCAAATTAGGCAATCTGACATGTCACTTCTTGAAAAAAAAAAAAAACAAAACTTAATCTTGTAAGAGTACTAGGGAAGATATTGTAACCATAAACAGGAATAAATGATATGAAAAGGAACTCATCTATAAGTTCCAAATTTAAAAAAAAACATTGAATAAGTCCAAAATAAGTTCCACAGCAGTGAAAACAGCATGAAGAGAAAATAAGGCAAAGAACAATGACATAGAGAAGGAAAATCAAGATACATGAATCCATGTGTCTGTGCCCTTCACTGGATTTCCAACAGAAGTCCTGGACTCAGTTATGTGACTTAATTTGGTCCATAGAATTATAGAAAAACATGATACAACAGAGACCCAAAGAGAATAGAACTTTCTAACTTCTGTAATTGTGATGAGAACATTCTCAAGAATGAGATTCATTCAGTTAATGGCCTCCAGCCTTCCATGAATATTTGCTTTTGAGGGGAGGGTCTAATGAATACCAGAAAGAATGGTTGCTCAAACCGAGGCAAACTCAGTGGGTCGGCCCAGCTGACCCTGGAACAAGTATAAACAGTCCTTGTTTTATTCAGCGGAGATGCTTTGGGATGGTTCGTGGGAGTTGTGGGATAGTGTGTTTTGCAGTACCATTAATACAACTGACAACTAATACAAACAAGGAACAGGAAAAGGAATGAATTGTCGAAGAGATAAGATGACTTCTTGACACCAGAGGATATAAGTCTCCAAGTGAAAAAAGGTTTCTCCATACTTAGTGCAGGAATTGAAAGAGACTATGAGTTTATATTCTGAAATGTAGAAACATGTTGGATCTAAGGAAGATCCAAAAAAAAAAAAAATCTTGAGGAAAGAATATAAAACAAAACAAAAGAAAACAAAGGTAAGTCACATAGATACTACTGGATAATAGCAAGGGATCAGGCTTCAAAGTGACACTGGGTGCTAGAAGATGGTGGTACAATGCTTTAAAAATTATGAGGGAAGTCATTTTGAACATATTTTTCATTTAGCTCAGAATATCAATTAGAGATGATGCCTGAAGAAAGAAATTGTGAGACTTGAAAGAGCTGAAAATATCTTCCCTGTCCTTGCAAAGATTAGTTCTGGAGAATGAATGCTCAGAGAGCAAGGAGAAAGATTTAGGAAACAAAGGGGTTCAAAATGGGAGGACAGAGAAAAGAAATTCCAGGAAGGCAACTCATCCATAGGTTGAGATAGCAGCTAATCCAGACAGAGAGAGAAATGGAGGGCTATGAGAGACTTGGTGATGGGAAGAACTGGAGAAACAATAGGATGTTGGGTGTTTTGAATATTTGGAAAAAATTTGATGGCATAAGTTGGACTTGGGAAAAGTAGTGAAAAGTAAATAGAAAACTAATCAAATGAAACAAATGATAGTTAAGTTCATAACAAGAATACCTTTATAAGAATGGAAATATATATTATGGCTTACCAACAGACTAGTGTGTAGTTCATAGGAAATATATATTATGGCTTACCAACAAAGAGTAGTGTGTAGTTCATAGTAATGTCCTAGGCACTGTCTACTTAGCCTGTCTCAACTACCAACTACTGACTGACATGTATTTTCATTTCAGGAGAAGAAAGTTTGTGGGTTGGGGAATGGGAATGGAGAGAAAGGGAGGAACCTCCAGTTTAATTGAATCAGTATCAAATACTACAATATGAATTCAGATGATAACCTTGAAAGTAGAAGTGTTCGTTTAATATGTTTACTATTTAGATTAAAAAAACTACTAAAAGAGTCGGAACAGTGTCATTTATAAGGCATGGGGTTAGAGAAGTGCTGGCAGTTTTTTTTTTTTCTGTAAAGGGATAGAAGTTGTGTGCTTTAGATTTCATGAGCTGTTCAGTGTTTGCTTTTATAGTTTGAATAGACATGACAGTCCATGAATGAATGGGCATGGCTGTGGTCCAGTAGTCTTTTGTTTTCAAAAACAGATGGCAGGCTGAAATTAGCTTGTGAGCCATACTTCCAACCTCTGGATTAGAGGGTGAAAGGGGTAGGAGAGAGATGAATTTCTCTTATTAATCTAAACTCATTTTTTGGACTTGCTTGCCTGTTTTTTTTTTGTTACTGTTAATTATCAAGTGAATTGCCTAGCCTGGTATTGTAACCTCAATTCAGTGTTCTCTCCTCATATACTCCCAGCTCCTCTTCCTTTTGTAATTTGTTCTTAATTTATTTGAAGAGACTCACCATTCTTCAGGCATTGACCCTCATTTCCTGTCTACGCCTTATATTCTCCTTTAGCATCTTAGTTTGACAAAATTGTATGCTTCCAAGTTCTGTCTTAAATAATTGCTCCTCTAAGAAGCCAATCCTGGTTTCTTTCCACAAGGCTACAAATTCAGCTAACCAAGCAGTGGTGACTTGGTACCCATTCTTGGGAGAGGGAGGGTGTTGAAATCTTTCTAGAATTTGAATCTATAATCTATCTGTCTATCTATAATATATATTATATATACATACATTATATACTAAGCATACATAAATACACATAATATATGTGTGTTTAGTATATAATCATAAAATGTTTTAAGCTTGTTCAGATCTTTTTTTCTTCCATCTTCAAATACTGTCTGTGGTTCCCAACTGGTTTAAAAATCATTCAGTGTCAGTTTCATCTCACCTTTGCTTTGCTTTAAAGGGTTAATGTTACTTAACTTCACATTACATCATTTTCGTCCTCTGATCCCCTGATCCTTCCTCAGATAGTTTTAGAGTGTAACTCCCTCACCTTCAGTGTTCTGAAGCAGTGCGGAGTGGATATTGATCTGAATGAATTAAATTAAGAAAGGTATGCCTACAGAATTGTTAGCTGAACAATTCTGCATATATATATATAATGTGTATATATATATATGCAGAATTGTTACATTATATATATATATATATATATATATATATATATATATATACATTAGAGACGTTTTGGATTCTATAATTTGCCGATTCCCTAATCTTCATTACATGGTCTTTTCATTACTTCTGTTTTCGCCCACATCTCACAGGAGGTACAATGTTGGGGAAGGGAACGCAGTGACTTAATTTTTCCTTGATGGGAACTACGCCGTATGTTTATACTGAGTCAGCTAATCCAGGCTCGGATTTCTCTGATGGTCAGCAGTGTTTAATTGAACTCCCAATATGTGCAAGGCTGTGGTGGGTGCTGCCACTCTAGGGAGCTGTAACCATCTGGAAGAACTTTTTTTTTTTTTTTTCAAGGAACCCACAATATGAGAATATATCACTCTGTGGCTAAATTAGAATGATACTTATTTTGGCAAAGTAAATAGCTGACATAAATGCTGTCTTTGGCCTTTGTCTCCTCTGGTATTCTTCTAATCTCTAAACAAAGGCATCTTTAAAAAAAAGCTATAGTTAGGAAAGGATACTTTTTCCTTCATCCCTTTCCTTAGTTGTTAGTAATTTGTACAATATAAAGTTCTGGTCTTTAAAATATTCTCCATTATCCTCTAACTTTTTTTCCTTTCTTGGTTTTGAGACAAGAGCTCGTTGCATAGTCCAGGCTGGGTGCAAACTCATTGGCTCACTTAATTTTATTCTTATTATTGCTCTCCTAGTAGTCTCTCAAATGTTACCAGTGTGTTTCTTTTGTTCTCACTTTTGTCTAGTATCTTTTCTGTCCTAGTTTTCTGTGGTTTCTTTGCTGGAAAACATGCTGCTGAGGGGCCATGCTTATGGTTCTTTCTCTCTGTCTGGATGATCTTCCGTCTTTCTATTCTTTTCTACCTTGCTTGATTTTTAATTTTTGATGCTTTTCTACCCCCTACATTCACTTACCTTCTCTCTTTACATGTGAACGGGCTCCAGGGTTATGCCTACATTACTCCTTTATGGTTTTTTACACTTTGAACTTCAGGTCTGTTTATTTCCCAGATAATGTGTGCTAAATTCTGCCTTATTCTCCTGTCCTCAAGTTTGCAGTCATCTGATGAACTTGGACAATATGTTACAGCAAGTATTTTTAGGATTCTCCACATCCTGTTCTCCATCCACCATCTACCACATTTTAGTAGTCTCTGAATGGTGCTGTTTGCTTTTTGGCGTCTTAGAATCAGGACTGGTTGTATTTTCAACTGGTTTCCCACAGAGATGACTCCGAGGCTGTCAGTTCTTTGAGGAAAAGGAGTATATCTGGCTTATTTATTTGTCCTGTTTGTAGCTCCTAGCAGTGCTTGGTAGATCTGTAGTGCATACTTAGAAGCTGTTTGCTGAAAAGATGACTGGTTGTCTTATTGATTTGATTTGTGTAATCTCTATGAGGTTATCTTTTTTCTTTCTAGTCTCATTTTTTAAAATTTTTTTTATTGTTTTTGCAGTCCAGGCTCCAGTTATGTTTGATCTGGACTCTTGTAATGGTTTCCTGATAATTTTCATTGTCTCTTACTGAAGTTAGCTGTATATTTTGCTTTTAGATAGTCTTCCTAAATACATACCTAGCTGTACTTTACACTTCCTGAAGATTATGAGACACTTCTGTTACCAGTCAAATAAAATAAAAAGTTCTCAAATTTTATTTTCATAGTCTTTGTGAACTTTGATACTTACATCTTTTTCTTTGTTATGCAAATTGAGGAATTAATTTTATTCACTGCCTCTATTTATTCCTTTAATATTTCTCAAGCATTGACAATATATCAGATATTTGGCTACCAGGGACACCATTGAAAAAGTTGTTAATCTTAGACATCTCAGAATTTGAAGTGTAGCACACACAATTATTTCATGGTCATTTTGAAAGTTGTGTGCATTCTCTCTCTTTTTTTTTTTGAAACAAAGCCTATGGTATTCCAAATTTTTACACACAGTCTTTTAAAGTCCAACTCAAAGGCTCCTCTTCTGCAATGCCTTTCCTATTCACAGCTGAAGTTCTCTTCTCTCTCTGTGTTTTTGTACCACACTCTATGGCAGTGGTTCTCAACCTTCCTAATGCTGTGACCCTTTAAGACATTTCCTCATGTTACGGTGACCCCCAACCATAGAATTATTTTGCTGCTATTTTAGTAACTGTAATTTTGCTACTGTTCTGAATCATAATGTGAATATCTGATATGCAGGATATCTGATATGTGTCCCCTATGAAAGGGACTTTTGACCCCCAAAGGGGTTGTGACCCACGGATTGAGAACCATGAGTCTAGATTTTTTCTTATTGTTTGCTTTGTGCTATTGAGTGTGGATGTGCTCTCCTTACAAGGCAGTAGGGTTGGAGCTACTCCAGTGCAACTCTGTGTATGTCAGTGTCTTCCTCAAAGCCAGTTTGATATGACAACTCCTGTTGTGGATCTCAGTCTTTTCAATCTCCTAAAGAATCACTTTATTTCACTTTGTATTGTTATTTGTGTTTATGAGTCTGATTCACTAGCTATTACTTGTAACTGGAAACAGCATGTGAAATACTAGCGCATGTGAATCTAGCCCCTGACCGAGGCAGTGAAGAGATCTGTAGATTATCTTTTACTTACTCTGTCTAGTTACTTTATATACTTATTTATTTTCAAAAATCCCTATACATATCTTTTATACTCTTTGTTTTCGTTCCCTGTGTGTGCTGATTTAGAGACATTGTTGTGTGTGGTGCTGCCCCATCTCTGGGAGATATATTGGCTTATATTATAGCACATGTCATTTACTGTCATGCCCTGTTTAGGGCATTGTTTTGTCAGCTGTAGAGCTGACCTAGATGTTCACAAATGGGACATTTAGAGAGACATACCTTGAGGCACTGTAGGCGTGCTGGCAAGCTACGCTTTGCACATTTGTCTCTAGGTATGAGCTCAAGTTTTAAGTAAACATATTCTTGGCATTTGCTTTGATTTCATTTCCTGCAGCTTTGGAAATGTGCTTATGCACTTAGTAATGTTTTAGGAGTAATTTTCTCAGTTAACCATGAATGTTTTATCCTATCTTCCTAGATTGTCAGGGAAAGTATATCTCAACAGGTATGATTTTCAAAAAGCCTAACATTGTGTGTAATTAAAAGAAATTAAAATAACTCTCTTTTAAATGTGCAGTGAAAGGTAATTTTAGCCTGTCCTCATACAGGTTAAAAGCTGCCCATTTAGAAATACATTATTGATTTTACTTTACTTCTATAGAAAAGGAAAATGGACTGTGGTGAATTTCCTTTAACAAAAGATAAAACTGCATTATTCTAGACATAGATTTTTATCACACACACACACACACACACACACACACACACACACACAAATGACTATCTTACGATTTAAAAAGTTAACCATAAATAAATACATTGAAAATTGAGTACTTTTGCATTTTTCTTTGTTAAATTATAATAAACCTTGCTAATAGTATCTTAGCTTTATTTATGATCCTGATATAATTGTATCAAATATCATTTATTTCCATTCTGTGTATGAAAATATTTGTGGGGTCTGGAGAGATGGCTCAGCAGTTAAGAGACTGACTGCTCTTCCAGAGGACCCGGGTTTGATTCCCAGCACCCACATGGCAGCTCACAACTGTCTGTAACTTCAAGATCTGACACCCTCACATAGACATACATGCAGGCAAAACACCAATGTATATAAAAATAAAATAAATTAATTAAAAAATATATCTGTTACAATGAGTCTGTGGTGATGGGACTTCTGGAGTAGTGACGGTCATTTGCTCTGGTTCCTCATACAGGTTAATTCTCATTTGGGAAAATGTGGTTTTTAGATATGAAATAGAAGAGCTGTATTTTCCCTGGAGTCATGTACTTTTACTATCTTTGGATAAGTAAGAATGACAACACTTTTCTTCTACACCTTCAGCTTGTCTACTTCAACCAGCCTCTGTGATGCTCTTGACCCTTCAAGTTTTCCTGTCATATCTCCCATACCCTGTCACTCATTCTGAGCCTTTAGCCAGGAAATCCAATTACTTTTCTTCCTGAGATTGTAAAAGGTGATAGTAAGCTGATCTTGAGTGTTTGATCTGTTAATCAGGCAGCCATGCTGCCCATTAAGGCAGTATCATCTGTAGATTGGCTCCTCAATCTTGCAAAAGCTTGTATCTGTCTGACCAATTTTGATTTCTTCAGTGTATAGAGAGTTTTGTATCACCTTTGATGATGTGATGTTTAGGATATTTTCATTCATCTCATGATTTGTTAGAAGCTTGAGCAGTACTGGGAAAATGTATTAATTGTTTCTCACTCTGTAGCAATGGGTCCTAGTATTTTTTCTGTTGCTATAATTTTTTTTAAAATACTTTATTTTTTTTCTTCAAGTTACATCTCAGTAACAAACCCCTCCCAATTCCCCCTTCCTAACCCGCCCTTCCACCCTCTTCCCTCCAGAGGTTTCCCCTTTCAGTCCAACAGCTGGTTCCTTCTCTTATAACAGTAAGTATTATACAAAACAATAGATATAAATATGCCACATTTATGAGAGTAAATTGGCCCAGTATACCTTCCCAGTGTTCAGTTTATACCTATTTGGCCCCTGACTTTAACATTCTACTATCTACCCAACTCCATGAGTTTAAAGGTCTATATGTGACTCAACATTCATACTATCTTGCAACACACTTTTAAGAGTATCTTCTTAGATCTATAACACCCTCTTGATTCCTAAACAGTTCAAAATTTAATTTCTATCTGTCTATTCTTCAACCACCTCAGAGACCTGAGAGGGATAAATATAAGTGCAGAGCATGCAGCTTCCAAAACTAAGAAAGAACATACCAATAACTGCCTGGACAGTTCCCATTTTCTCTCCATACATTCCAGCATCAATCTTCAGGCTTTGGGTCCTGTTTCTCTGACAGACATTTGTTGTAGAGCAGGGATTATGAAGGACTTACCTACCCTGTCTTGGCAGAGTTAGGCTGTCAACTTCCCTGCTACCAAGTTTTGTCCTTTTTGGACAGCAGTCTGTCTGCAGTTGGTGCAAGGGGTTTTTTCATGCCAAGAGAAAGGCTTGCCACTAATTCAACCATCTTACAGTGGAGGTTCTTCGATGCTTATCTTTTACTTGGAGTAGAATAGGGGGTGCTGTCAGGCGCTGATATGTCTCGATATAAAAAAAAAATCTTGATTTAAGATAACATCTTTGAATGCCATATTCTGCAGATCTCTAGGGGTTTTTGAAGATGCCCTAACCATCTCTTGTATTTAGATAAGCAAATGTTGCTTGTCTCTTAGCAACTTGATTACTGGGTAGTTTAGAGAATATCTGTGATAGACTGTCATAGTAGCTAACAAAGAGACATGTTTGCATGACTAGGAGTTTGTTTTAACTATCCTAGACCATTTTAGACGGTTGGTATCAAGAGGTCAGAACTTCACATTTTATTTTTAAGTATCTCTAGGTATGATACCATTGGGAAGCATTATCTTTAAATTTGTATCAATATACAAAGATCTATTCAATTGTGGTTAAATATACTCTTAATTATGTATCAATATACCAAGATCAATGCCTATGTAGCCCAATATAATCTTAATATTACATCCATATGCAAGGGTCAATACCATTGTGGCCAACTATAATCTTAATTTTGTATCAATATACAAAGATCAATACCGATGTAATCCAATACAATCTTATTTTTGCACAATAAACAATGGTCAATACCACTTTAGCCAAATAACCTACTAATTTTGTATCAATATACAAAGGTATAAGGGCATATTCAATAATCTGCCCCTTCTTCTTGGACCTTCCTGTGCTATGACTATATCTCATTTTTCTCAAGCCCATGCACTCCTACATAGGAGAGGAAGAAGGATACAGAAAAGGAAAAGTAGGAATTCCCTGGGGCTAACCTCCAAAACCCATTAAGACAGGATCATTTATCAGCCTGTAGTCTCTTCCTCTACATAACAGAGTTTTCAGTTAACCTTCAAATAACCAAAAAGAAGGGCGGAGAAACACCCTCCCCACCCTCTGGGCATGGGACGTCGCTCTCTTAAAGTGACTTCCTGCTGATTTGGGTCGTAGTAGACCTGTTTGGGGCCACAACCCAAATGGGAAAAATGATTAAAAAAGTTAGTACAATCCTTTTATGTTCAGTCCTTCTGTTCTCAGCTGTTTAGATGACCTAAGGGGTTTGTAGGCAGAAGCTGATCTTGCAGGCTTCACTGAGGTTCCGGCCGGGGCATTGTGTAGAGCTGAACGGTCCCAGCGACACTGGATTGCAGTGGTGGTTGCAGGCCCCCGATGGGGACAGCTATTGAGGAAGTCTGCCAGGCAGAATCAACTGGGTCACTCATCCTCCTTGGTGCCTGATTCTGCTCTCTGCTGAGGATTCCGCTGTCCGCCGTCCCCAGGCTCCCCTAATGGACACTTCGATTCTCCTGGAACGATAAGAACAGAGCCCTGCCCCAATCCCAACCCTAGGACAATTGCCCTCTTTTTTTTTTTTTTTCTGGGTGGGGATGGGGGGGGGCTAGGTAGTACTTCTCCTGAAGCAAATTTGGCCTTCTGACAACATACAAAGCGTTATCTTTCAATCCGGGTTAAAGAAGAAATCATTCTGTCACCTTGGAGCTAAACCAGCTCTAGTGTATATATTTTGAGATCCCAAAGGACAATCTGTCTGCATCGAGAAGGCCTTTTGTAAGTAGCCTCCAAACCTAGGTCCCTCCAAATCCCATGTGTGTGTCTCTGAACTCTAATTATTGGGAACAGGGACCTGTGTTTCTCATCTGAAGGGATCAAAGATGTGTTCCACCACTCCTGGATCGAAATCTTTCTCTATTTAGAGTTTGCCCTGCATCAGGCTGACCCTGAGCTCCGGGATCTGCCTGTTTCTGTCTCCAGTGTGTTGGGAGCTGGTATCAAGGGTGTACTCTTCTTGAATGGTGGGACCAAGAGTATGCACCCTCACCACCCCGCTCCGTATGACTCCAGAGTACATAAGACCACCAACTCTAAGGTGCCCCCCTCCCC
>CAJQZJ010001638.1:6772263-6812642 GCA_907164525.1 Lophiomys imhausi
CCCCCCCCCCCCCCCCCCCCCCCGTCTCCACTGAAGTCAAAGGTATGGGCCAATACCACAATTCTCTTGTATTTTACCTTAGCTCCACGTCTTCTCTACACCTGGAGGTCTGCAAATCCAGGCCGAATGGCTGTATCCTCTGTTCCATTCACAGTGTTTCAGCCCTGCCCCCTGCCCTTTTTTTTTCTTTAGTTGATAAATTTATTTGTTTGTTGCTTCAGGTTACATCCTTATCATATTGTCCTCTTTCCCCACTTCCTAGCCCCACCCTCCCAAGCTCTACCCCCTGACCCTTCCGTCTTGTTCCTCTGGGGTGGAGTGTCCCTGCCTAACAGTCTCTCACCACAGATCAGGAGTCATATGAGGGCCAAGAGCCTCTTCATTCACCGGGGGCCTACGAGGCAGTACTGCCAGTGAATGGTGTCTCATTGCTACTGGGGGAATACTAAAAAAAAGACCAACAAACACACAAACCCACAAAAACAAAGAATCTCAACAAAAAAAGAGAGGAAAAAGAGAAGGGAAAAGGAAAGAGAAAAGAAGAAAAAAAGAAGGAAAAAGAAAAAGATAAAAAAAAATTATGTCCTTGTTCCTTTTGATGTGTTGGTTGTAGTACAGATATCCTGTACGATAGATATAGTTAAAATCCTACTATAAGTGAATAGATGCCATGTGCATCCTTCTGAGACTGGGTTAGCTCACTCAGGATGAGCTCCTCTAGATCCATCCATTTGGTTGCAAATTGCATGATTTCATTGTTTCTGATAGCTGAGTAATATTCCATTGTATAGATGTACCACAATTTTTTAATCCATTCTTCAGTTGAGGGACATCTGGGTTGTTTCCAACTTCTAGCTATTACAAATAAGGCTGCTATGAACATAGATGAGAAGACTTCCCTATGTCTCCGTGAGAGGTCCTTTGGGTGTATACCCAGAAGTGGTATGGCTGGGTCTTGAGGCAAGGTTATTCCTAGATTTCTAAGATATCGCCAGACAGACCTCCATAGTGGTTGCACAAGCCTGCACTCCCACCAGCAATGGAGTAGGGTACCCCTTTCTCCACACACTCGCCAGCATGCGCTATCATTTGAGCTCTTTATTTTAGCCATTCTAACAGGTGTTAGGTGGAATCTCAGGGTCATCTTGAGTTGCATTTCTCTGATGATTAAGGACGTTGAACATTTCTTCAGGTGTCTCTCAGCCCTTAGGGATTCCTCCTTTGTGAATTCTCTATTTAGCTCTATCTCCCATTTTTTGATTGGATTATTTGGTTTCTTGGCATTTAGTTTCTTGAGTTCTTTGTAGATTTTAGATAATAGCCCTCTATCCGATGTGGGGTTGGTGAAGATTTTCTCCCAGTTTGTTGGTTGCCGTTTTGTTCGAATGACAGTATCCTTTGCTTTACAGAAACTTTTCAGTTTCATGAGGTCCCATTTATTGATTGTTGATCTCAGGTCCTGAGCTGTTGGTGTTCTGTTCAGGAAGTTGTCACCTGTGCCAATGAGTTCGAGGGTTTCTCCTACGTTGTCTTCTAGTATCTTTAGTGTGGCTGGCCTTATGTTAAGGTCTTTGATCCACTTGGAATTAAGTTTTGTACAAGGTGATAGGTATGGGTCTAATTTCATTCTTTTGCAAGTGGACATCCAGTCACCATTTGTTGAAGATGCTGTCCTTCTTCCATTGTGCGTTTTTGGCTTCTTTGTCAAAGATTAGTTGGCCATAGGTGTGTGGATCCATGTTTGGGTCTTCAATTCGATTCCATTGATCCACTGGTCTGTTTCTGTACCAGTACCATGCTGTTTTTATTACTGTTGCTCTGTAGTACAGCTTGAAATCTGGGATGGTGATACCTCCAGATGTTTTTTCATTGGACAAGATTGATTTAGCTATTCTGGGCTTTTTGTTGTTCCATATGAAGTTGAGACTAGCTTTTTCCAGGTCTATAAAGAATTGTGTTGGTATTTTGATAGGAATTGCATTAAATCTATATATTGCTTTTGGTAGGATAGCCATTTTTATTATGTTGATCTTACCTATCCATGAGCATGGGAGATCTTTCCATCTTCTAAAGGCCTCTTCCATTTCTTTCTTCAGGGGCTTGAAGTTCTTGTTATATAGGTCCTTTACATGCTTGGTTAGAGTTACTCCCAGGTATTTTATGTTGTTTGTGGCTATTGTGAAGGGGGTTGTTTCCCTTATTTCTTTTTCGGTATATTTGTTTGTTGTATAAAGAAGGGCTTCTGATTTTTTTGAGTTAGTTTTGTATCCAGCCACCTTGCTGAAGTTGTTTATCAGCTGTAAGAGTTCTTTGGTGGAGTTTTTGGGGTCGCTTATGTATACTAACATATCATCTGCGAATAGGGATAATTTGACTTCTTCATTTCCAATTTTTATCCCTTTGATCTCCTTTAGTTGTCTTATTGCTCTAGCAAGGACTTCAAGTACTATATTGAAGAGATATGGTGAAAGTGGACATCCTTGTCTTGTCCCTGAGTTTAGAGGAAATGCTTCAAGCTTCTCTCCATTTAATTTGATGTTGGCTACTGGCTTGCTGTATATTGCCTTTATTATTTCTAGGTATGGTCCTTGTATGTCCGTTCTCTCCAGAACTTTTAGCATGAAGGGGTGTTGGATTTTGTCAAATGCTTTTTCTGCATCTAGCGAGATTATCATGTGGTTTTTTTCTTTCATCTTGTTTATGTGGTGAATTACATTGATAGACTTTCGTATATTGAACCATCCCTGCATTCCAGGGATGAAGCCTACTTGATCATGGTGTATGATACTTTTGATGTGTTCTTGAGTTCGGGTTGCTAGTATTTTATTAAGTATTTTTGCATCTATGTTCATGAGGGAGATTGGTCTGAAGTTCTCTTTCTTTGTTGGGTCTTTGTGTGGTTTAGGAATCAGAATGACAGTGTCCTCATAGAATGAGTTTGGCAGTGATCTTTCTGTTTCTATGTGGTGGAAGAGTTTGAAAAGTAATGGTGTTAGTTCCTCTTTGAAGGTCTGGTAGAATTCCGTGCTAAAGCCATCTGGCCCTGGGCTTTTTTTGGTTGGGAGATTATTAATGACTGTTTCTATTTCCTTAGGTGTTATTGGGCTGTTTAAGCTGTTAATCTGATTTTGATTTAGTTTTGGTAGGTGGAATTTATCGAGGAAATTGTCCATTTCGCTTAGGTTTTCAAATTTAGTGGAATATAGATTTTTAAAGTAATGTCCGAATATTTTCTGGATCTCCTCAATGTCTGTTGTTATTTCTCCCTTTTCATTACTGATTTTGTTGATTTGGGTTCTTTCCCTTTGCCTTTTAGTTAATTTGGCTAGGGGTCTGTCTATTTTGTTGATTTTCTCAAAGAACCAACTCTTGGTTTCATTGATTCTTTGTATAGTTCTTTTTGATTCTAAGTTGTTGATTTCAGCTCTAAGTTTGATGATTTCCTGTCTTCTGCTCTTCTTGGGAGTGTTTGTTTCTTTTTTTTCCAATTCACCCAGCTTAGCTGTTAGTTCACTAATATGAGCTGTCACAATTTTCTTTTTGAAAGCACTTAGTGCTATGAGCTTTCCTCGTAGCACAGCTTTCAATGTATCCCATAGGTTTGGGTATGTTGTGTCTTCATTGTCGTTGGATTTTAAGAAGTCTTTGATTTCCTTCCTTATTTCTTCCCTGACCCAGTGGTCATCCAGTAAGGAGCTGTTCAATTTCCAGGTGTGTGTAGGCTTTCTGTTGATTCTTTTACTGTTGAAGACCAGCTTTATTCCGTGGTGGTCTGATAAGATACAAGGTGTTATTTCAATTTTCTTGTATCTACTGAGACTATCTTTGTGACCAATTATGTGGTCGATTTTGGAGAAGGTTCTGTGGGGTGCTGAGAAAAAGGTGTATTCCTTTGTGTTTGGGTGAAACGTTCTGTAGATATCTGTTAGGTCCATTTGTTTCATGATCTCTGTTAGACTCAATATTTCTCTGTTTGTCTTCTGTCTTGATGATCTGTCCTTTGTTGTGAGTGGGGTGTTGAAGTCTCCCACTACTAATGTGTTGTGATCGACGTGCGCTTTAAGTTTTAGAAGTGTTTCTTTTACGAAAGTAGGTGCCTTTGTATTTGGGGCATAGATGTTCAGTATTGAAATTTCCTCTTGATGAATATTCCCTTTAATGAGTATATAGTGCCCTTCTTTGTCTTTCTTCATTAACTTCAGTTGGAAGTCTGTTTTGTTTGATATTAGGATGGCTACTCCAGCTTGCTTCCTGGGTCCATTTGCTTGGAAAACCTTTTCCCAGCCCTTTACTCTGAGGCAGTGTCTATCTTTTGTAGTTAGATGTGTCTCTTGTATACAGCATAAGGAAGGGTCTTGTTTGCGGATCCACTCTGTAAACCTATGTCTTTTTATTGGGGAGTTGAGTCCATTGATGTTGATGGATATTAGTGACTTGGGGTTGTTATTTCCCATTAGTTTGGTATAGGCGGTGGTCCTGTGCCTCTTTTGGTTTAGTTGCTGAGGGGTTTTCTATTCCCTTTGTTTTCTTGGGTGGAGTTTTCTTCTCTGGGTTGGGATTTTCCTTCTAGGATTTTCTGTAGGGCTGGGTTTGTGGGTAGATATTGTTTAAATTTAATTTTGTCATGGAATATCTTGTTTTCTCCATCTATGTTGATAGAGAGTTTTGCTGGGTAAAGTAGTCTGGCTGGGCATCTATGATCTCTTAGGACTTGTAGTATTTCTGACCAGGCCCTTCTAGCTTTTATCGTTTCTGGAGAGAAGTCAGGTGTAATTCTGATGGGTCTGCCATTGTATGTGACTTGACCTTTTTCTCTTACAGCTTTTAATATTCTTTCTTTGTTCTGTACATTTGGGGTTTCAATTATTATGTGGCGAGAGGAGTTTCTTTTCTGGTCTAATCTGTTTGGTGTTCTGTATGCCTCTTGGATTTTTATTGGCATCTCTTTTTTCAGGTTTGGGAAGTTTTCCTCTATGATTTTGTTGAAGATATTTCCTGGACCTTGGAGTCGGGAGTCTTCTCTTTCCTCTATACCTATAATTCTTAGGTTCCGTCTTTTCAATGAGTCCTTGATTTCTTGGATGTTGTGGGTGAGAGATTTTTTAGCCTTCTCATTTTCTTTGGATGATGTACTGATTTCTTCCACTGAATCTTCCATGCCTGAGATCCTGTCTTCCATCTTTTGCATCCTATTGTTGATACTCACATCCGTAGTTCCTGTTCTCTTTCCTTGGTTCTCCACTTCCTCTTTTAACTCTGACTGTGTTTTCTTTGTTTCTATTTCTATTTTCATGTCTTGTATGGTTTTGTTCGTTTTGTACATTTCCTTCTCCAGCTTGCTTGTTTTTGTATGAAAATCTTTCATGGCTTTTTCCTTTTCCTGTTCAAGCTCTGTCACCTTGGCTTGGAGCTCTTTAATGGTGTTGTTCCTTGTTTTGATTTGTAGAATTGTGGTTTCTTTGAATTCCTTCATAGATTTAAGTTCTTCTTGCAGGGACTCTATCACTTTCCATAATGCAGAATTGTCAATGTTTTCATGTGTTTCTGTTGGTGTGTGGTCATCCGAATTGGATGAGCTAGGGTGGTTCTGCTTTGTTGGAGTCATAATTCCTTGATTACTATTTTTTTTTTTGACCTTTCGCCATTGGATGCATTTAGGTGTCTGTTTTCTGTGCTTGGAACCACAGTGGATGATTTGGTGCAGGGGACGAGTTACTTGGCTATCTGTCGTTGCTTACAGGGGGATTTCAAGGTCACTGTGATTTTAATGGCCAGAGGCACTGTGATCTGGTGCAGCCTATTCCCAGGTTGTGAGTAATGGACCAGGATTGTTTCACTGCTCCCAATTCAGACTTCCCTGTGTTGCACTCTGAGTTATCAGCCTGTAATGGTTTTGATGGTATGGGCCTGTTTGCCCAGGCACAGATTCTGTGGGCTTTGTTTGTTGTCCCGGAGGCTGACAGGGTCTGGCTTCACACCTGATATGTCTGGATTTTCCAGGATACAGCTATGGTCCCGATTTCTGGTTTCTCTCTAGTCTTCTTGCCACAGGGCTGGACCCTGTGTCTGATTTCCTTCCTGTCTGCGCCGCCACGGGTCCCGTGGGTACCCCAAGCCCCGGATCCTCCGGCTGCCTGAGTGCACCTCTCGTCCCAGCAGCTCCGCCGTGGGTGCATGGACCCCTGGCCCCACCCACGCCAGTCTCTCTCCCCAGATGACCTGCCGTGGACTGGCGGGGATTTGGCCCTGCCAGCAGTGCTCGCTCCCCAGCTGCACTCTCGTGAGTGTGCGAGATTTGGCCCCTCCCGCCTGCTTTTGTGTTCCCGGCTTCCCGTGCTCTCTCGGAACCTCCCGCCCTCCGCTTCACGACCGGCTGCGGACCACCCGCTGAGCCCCCTGTTTGTTCCTTGCTAAGGCTTCCACTATCTCGCAACCTTTTCTAAGTGGGTATAAGTTCAACCTGATGTGTGGGGAGCCAAATAGGACAGCGATCTATGGCCAAGTGGACCCTGATTCTGCCTGCTGTAAGTTGGGAACGATGTTACCAGGCGCCTCACCAAATGGGAGTTCCCGAATCCCCGGTTTAGTGGCCTCCGTGTCTGTGAGAGATGGGGAGAGCCTTGCCCTGGGACTTTTAACAGTCCCTTGGGAGCTGTGAGCGTTCTGGGGGGGGGGGGTCTAGCCCCTCCGGTTTTTGCACAGTGCCCAGTAACTCTGTGTTTTTTATGGCTCTTTTTTCCCCGCGTTCAGAATGCGTCAGTGTAGGTCGCCGCCATCTTCGCTCCCCTGTTGCTATAATTTAAAATGAGAAAAAGAAGGGTTTATTTCAGCTTACAATTCTAGGTTCTTGTCCATTACTGTGGGGGAAATTAAGGCAAGAGCTTCAAGCAACTGGTTATATCACGTATGTAGGCAAGAACACACACACACACACACACACACACACAGAGAGAGAGAGAGAGAGAGAGAGAGAGAGAGAGAGAATGTATACATGCTTACCTGTTTACTTACATATGCTCAGTTTTATCTCTCCAATGTTACACAGGTCAGCACTCCCTGTCTAGAGAATGGTGCTGCCCACAGTGGGATGTGTTCCTACATCAGTTAACTCAGTCCTCCACAGACATACCCAGAGGGCAGATCAATATAGACAATATCTCATTGAGACTCTTCCCTAGTTTGTGTCAAGTTCACAATTAAAGATAACCATCTCACAATAGTACTTTAAGCTTAGGACTTCATGTATTTGTTCACATATTTTTTATATCGCTGTGGTCCAAGATTCTAGGCATAGCCCACTTGAACCCTCCATACCATTGTCTCACAAAGCTTCACTCAAGCTGCTTGCCTGGACTGGTCAGTTAAAGGTTAGGAGATACTTTCTATTAACTAGGTTAGTAGATACTAGGATACTACATACTAACTAGGCTAGGAGATACCTGCAAGCTCACTTTGTTTTGTTTTGTTTTTGACAAAATTTAGTTTCTTATGGTTGTAAGACTGAGAATTTAATTTTCCTGTGTGGGCCTAACTTTGGTAATTAGAACCCCCCTGCAGTTCCTGACCATATGGCATTCCTCATTATGGCTGGTTGGTTCCTCCAAACCAGCAGAGGAGAGTCTCCAACCACTCCAAAATGTATGTAACATAACCATAGACTCATGGACATATAACATGCACACCATGCCACCATTGCTGTGTTCTTTTATCAAAAACAAGTCACAGGTCCTGCCTACTTCAATTTACAGCCTACACGACTGTGCCTTGCACTTCATAGGAATTCATGTGCTATTTGAAGACTTAACTACTGTGCTACAAATCTTCTCTCAAAGAACACTGAAACTCTTGTGAGTGCTTGACGCTGACCATTGCAAACTGAAAGACACTTTATCAGTTGAAAGCGATTAAAGTTATAATTTTGGTAACAGAGTGTATTTTTTCTTTTTTTCAAATTTATTGATTAATTTTTATGTGCATTGGTGTTTTGCCTGCATGTCTGTCTGTGTGTGATGGTGTCAGATCCCCTGGAACTGGAGTTACAGACAGTTGTGAGCTGCCATGTGGGTGCTGGGAATTGAACCTGGGTCCTTTGGAAGAGCAGCCAGTGCTCTTTAACACTGAGCAATCTCTCTAACTCCCAGAGTCTGTTATTTTTTTTTTTAAATCATCGCTACTATTAAATGATACAGACAGTCTCTGATTTATAATGGTTTGATTTATAGCTTTTAAACTTTATAATGGTGTAAAAGAACATCTCTACATGGCTATTTTATGTTTTGGATAAGGTTTCAGGAAATTACTTGCTATATTTCACACTTTGCTATAATATAGTGTTTATATTAAGGTGATTTTACTCAACTTTAGGATAACATAAATATTCTACCGATTTATAAAAAGTAGACTAAGGGCTAGAGAGGTAGTTCAATGGATAAGAGCATTTGCTTCTCTTTCAGAGGACACAGGTTCGGTTCTCAGCACCAATAATCATCTATCTGTGACTCAAAGGGGCTCTGACATGTACCGGGTACACATCATACAAGTATGCAAAGCAGTCCTACACATAAAGAAGAACTAGGCTAAACATTATGTTTAGTAGGTCAGGGATTTTTAAATACATTTTAAACTTACAGCATTTTCAATTTATGTTGGGTTTATTGTTGTGTAACCCATTGTCTTAGTCACTGTTCTATTGCTGGGAAGGGACACCACGACCAAGGCAGCTCTTATGAAAGAATACATATAATTGTACACTTGCTTAGAGTTTCAGAGGTTTAGTTCATTATCATCATGGTGGGGAGCATGGTGGCATGTATGAAGGTACTGAAGCAGTAGCTGAGGCAGAGAGAGAAAGAAACACACACACACACACACACACACACACACACCCACACCCACACACACACAGACAGACAGAGAATGAGAGAGGAGAATGACAGACACTGAGCTTGACATGGGCTTTTGAAACTTCAAAGTCCACCCCTACTGACACATTTCCTCCAACATGGACACATCTCCTAATCCTTCTCAAATAGTGTCACTCCCTGATGACTAAGCATTCAAGTATATGAGCCTGTTGGGGCCATTTTTATTCAACCATCACAACCATTTTAGATTAAGGAACACTCATATCTCCTTTCTAAGAGGAAGCCATACTACTGATGGGGTGATGTTATACATGCTAAATGTTACCCTGCTCCCAGAAGCCTGCTTGCTGTACACCCAAGTGAAGCTATGCTACCTTTCTTGTTAACTATTGTCTCTGATTGGTTAAATAAATGCTGAGGCCTGAGACTGGGGAAAGAAAAAGGTAGGTGGGCGAAGTTGATAGGCTTCTGAAGCAGAGAGGTTCATGGGTGAAGAAACCTTGAGAAGAGAAGAAGAAGAAGCAAGAGGAGCAGGAAGGAGGACACACGCCATGAGTTTGAGAAAAGAACCTCATTCCACGTGGCCTGGAACATTGACATAGCTTGGAGAATAACAGCCCAGGGAATGTATGTATATTATACAGGACTTTATTCAGGGATAGAATTATGAGCTAGCTTAGATGGGTTATGATTACACAATCCAGGTCAAGGTTTGTTAAAATACGCCAGATGTCTGTGTGATTATTTATAATGGCGGGTTAAGGATTAACACTGCCGACCAAATAAATATAATCTAAATAATAATTAATAATTTTATTAGCCATTTTTCTACAAATGGTGCCTAATGTGGGGTGCCACCTGAAACTGCAGCTTGGTTATTAATTGTATTTATTAATAAGTATAAACTGTAATATTAATCCAGTGGAGCAACTAATGGGCTGGCAGGAGGCCAGCAGGCCTGGCTCTCCTTAACTGGCAGCCTGACCTGTCCTGGGGATAAAGCCCTGGACCAATGGTGGCCTTCACCACCTGCAATTTATACTCTGTTAACTAATATATTTATTAGTAACAGTGAATTGTTATATGAGGCTGGTGGTGTAGCCATCAGCCTGGAGGGAGATTGGTAGGCCTGACTTGCCTTAGAAGCCAGTAGGCCTGGCTGGGCAGCCTGGTGGGGCAGCTGCTAGATATTTATTAATTACTACAAAATGTTATAGTAGGCCAGAAGAACAGCAGGCAGCAGTGGCCTGGCAGGGTAGCTGATGGGGCATGCCGGGAGAGCTGTGACTGGAAGCCTTTTTCCAATAATTAAATGCACCAAAACTTTTAATATTTCAACGTTTAGCCCTTAGCTGGGCAGACTCTCAACTAGCTCACCTAAATTAATCCCAGTCCTCCTAATCCCAATCAGTCAGGTGGCTTGCTGTACCTTCCAAAGCTCTCAGACACATCTATCTGCTTCTGTGTTTCCTGACAGAGAGATTATCTGTGTATTATACAGGGTTTCTTTCTTTTTTTTTTTTTTTTTTTTTGTTCCAGGAAGTCCCATGCTCCTATACTCCTTCTTCCCTGATAATTGGCCATCAGTGACTTTTATTAACCAATCAGAGAGTGCCCAAAAAAGGGGATTAACCAGATCTCTAGCACTGAAATCAGCCTCTGAGAACTAATGTATTAGACCTTCCTCTAACATACTACTGCTATATGTTAAAACTGGAGAACATGGTTCCTGTTAAGTCAGTATAGAAATATAGTAGCTACTTGAAGTTCTGCAACCTTCCTTCTACTATAGTGTCTTCAGAGATGAGCAGCTTTATACATTGACTTTCTTTTTCACAGCACTGTATGTTTTTGGCTTTCAGGACAACATTTGTCTCCCTAGTCAGTAGACAAAATGAGCAAGACCTTTTTAATTTTGTGTATGAGTGACATATAAACTGTTGGACAAAAAAAGGAGAAGTATGTATTTTGAATCTTCCATACTTGTGGCCCTAAATAATTGTATTTGCATTGCAGAAATACTAATTATGTTTCTACTTTTCTTCCATGTGGTGGTAGAGATGACATTGTAGTTAAACTGTTTACAATCCTTTCTTCTTGGATAGTCAGTGAGGAGGGACAGATAAGAATAGAATACTTAAAAGTGCATTTTAAAAAACAAAGCATGAATTAACACAAAGTCTGGAAAATAAAGGACAGTAGAAGGAAACAGACACTAAAGCTGTTGGTTCTTTGTTGGATGATATCTTAGGGTTTCTGTTACTGTGAAGAGACACCATGACCATGGCAACTCTTATAAAAGAAAACATTTAATTGAGTCCATCATACAGTTTCAGAGAATTAGTCTATTCTCATCATGGCAGGAAGCATGGTGACATGCAGGCAGACATGGTGTTGGAAAAAGAGCTGAGAATTTTACATCTGGATTGGCAGGCGGCATGAAGTGAATTGGCTTAAGCTTCTGAGACCTAGTTGATGCACCTCCTCCAACAAGGCCACACCCACTCCAACAAGGCCACACCTCCTAATAGTGCCACTCCCTATGGGCCAATGGGGGCCATTTTTATACATTTTAAATATTTTTTAAATGTATGTATTCAAATTACATCTCAGTCACAGCCCCCTCACTCCTCTCCTCCTGGTCCCACCCTCCTACCTTCTTTCCCCACTCCCTTTTCTCCTTCTCCTCAGATGAGGGAAGCCTCCACATGTCAACCCCCATCAGTTCATCAGTCACATGAGAACTAAGAGCTTCCTCTTGCACTGGGGCCCAACATGGCATCCCAACTAGGATAAGGTGTTCCAATGATAGGCAACAGAGTCCGTGACCTGCTGCTGGGTGGAGTTTCTCATAGGATAGTTATGCTAGGTTCCTGTATCTTTGGGTCTGTGGGTTGTAGGATGGTTGTCCTGTACTATAAGGCTAATATTTAGTTATAAGTGCATTGAATCTGTATACTGTGTTATAGGACTGTTTAATTTGTTAACCTGATCTTGATTTAACCTTGGTACATGGAATCTATCAAGAAAATTGTTCATTTCCCTTAGGGTTTTGAAGTAAGACCTTATAATTCTTTGGATTTCCTCAGTTTCTGTTGTTATGCCCCCCTTTTCATTTTGTTGATTTGGATATTTTCTGTCTGCATTTTAGTTAGTTTGGCTAAGGGTTTGTCTATTTGGTTGATTTCCTCAAAGAACCAGATCTTGGTTTTGTCAATTATTTGTATTATTCTCTTTGTTTCTAAGTTATTGATCTCAGTCCTGAGATTGATGATTTCCTGCCATCTACTCCTCTTGGGAGTGTTTCTTTTTTTTTTTTTTTTTTCTTAGAGATTTCAGTTCTGCTGTTAAGTTGCTAATATGACCCGTCACCATTTTGTTTTGAAGGCAATTACTGCTATGAACTTTCTTTTTAGCACTGCTGTAGTGGGTTAGTTTTCTTTAGTGAATTAGTAAGGACTCTTAAGGGAAATGCAGATCAGACTGGCACCTGGCAGCACATAGTCCTGGTCAACCATTTAAAGGGTACTCTGAAAGCCCAGGAAACTGAAAGGAGCCTTGTAGTTTGGTGTTGCTTGGATGCTAGAGAAATGTAGGCCAAGATGGGAAGAGCCCAGTTGAGGCCGCAACTCTGTGAGAAACATGGACGTTGCCTTGTTGAGGGGCGTGACTGAAAAGTCTTGTTTTGAAGCCTATGGAAGGTGCCCAGTGGATGAGTGTGACTGAAAAACCTTAGAAGCCTCGGGAACCGTAAGCCGTCATGGGAGCTACCGAATATTATGAGAAAGGTTGAGACTGTGAATGACCACAAGATCATGCCTTATCACATGAAGCCCCTCAGCCCCCACGGAGGAGGAGACAGGAGCACACAGGATACTATTAAGTGCTAAGCAACATGTGCCATATTCCCTGAGGCAATAAGCAGAAGGTGAATAAAAGCCTCAGAATGTAACTCTTGCCTTGAGCCAGCCCAAGAAGGCCATGAGAGGCCACAGAAACAGACATTGATGGCAGCAGAAGCAGAGTGGCCTAAGGAACAATAGTGAATGAGTGAAGGTGAGGCATGCTTGGGCTGAGGAGACCATAGATAGTAACAGTGGCCTGGGAGGCAGCAGTGACACTGGCCCAAAGTGCGAGGTGGGCATAGACTATGATAGGCCTTGAAGTCAAGGCAAGGCCACAGGGCTAAGGACTAAGCCAGACAATGTATCAGCTACCCCGAGGGAATTCAGCTAGTTTAAATAGCAGCCTGAGGTATCTGTTGATGGACTGACAGCATCTGTGTCATGTATGACTGAAGCCAGCCCCAAGCTGAGTGGTTGAAACAAACTGACCACAGGAGCCCATTGGTGACGATAGGCCTGAAGGAAGCTGAGTCAAGCTGAAGATAAGTTTGCTGTGACTGTGCCAGAGCCAGACTGTGAAAACTTGAAGTGTGCCTGCAGATAGAAGGCTGACCAAGGTGTCCACACGGACCTGCACTGACTGGAGCCTGCCAGCTAAGTCAAACAGTACCTGAGAGGGGAGTGAGGATTAAGAAAAAGAGAGAGAGAGAAGAAAAATTTGGGAGGGCTCCCAGTGAATACTGAAAGCCCCGAGTTTATTTTGCACAGCATTTTTGTACAATTTCTGGCATGGGAAACAACAAAAAATCATTCTCAGCACATAATGCTGACATTCACAAGGAAAAGCAATGCCATTTAAAGAACCCACTTTCTTCTTACAAGGATGAAAGAAAAACATTCAGTTCACAGCTCCAAGGCCTCCTTCTAAAGTCAACAGACCCTTGTCGTATACTTGGCAAAGCATCTTGCTTTTCTCAACAAATGTCCAGTATGTTCAGAGCCTCTGCAAATGGCTCCTGACAAGAATCCTAATATCTTTTCAAGAGGGTTAAAATAGGATTTTTTAGGTGTTCTTAGGTATTAGGTTTTAGGTATTAAATGTTTACAGGTATTAGGTTATAGATATTAGGTACTATAGGTTATGGGATATATGTGTTTTGTAGGTGTTTAGTAGGTATTAATAGGTATAGGAAAATGGAATTTTTGTTTACACATTGCTTTCATTGTGTCCCATAACTTTGGGCATGTTGTGTCTTCATTTTCATTGAATTTTAGGAAGTCTTTATTTGTTCTGTAGTCACTGAGTAGAAAGTTGTTCAGTTTCCATGAATGTGTAGGCCTTTTGTTATTTCTGTTGTTGTTGAAGTCCATCTTTAATCCATGGTGGTCTGCTAAGATACAAGGGCTTATCTCAACTTTCCTCTACTGGTTGAGGCTTGCTTTGTGACTGACTATATAATCGATTTTGGAGACGGTTACAGGAGGTGCTGAGAAGAAGGTATATTCTTTTGTGTTTGGGTGAAACATTCTGTAGATATCTGTTATGTCCATTTGGTTCATGGCCTCTGTTAGTTTCATTATTTCTCTGTTTGTTTCTGTCTCAATGACCTGTCCATTTGTATGAGAGGGGTGTTGAAGTCTCCCACTACTAATGTGTGGAGCTCAATGTGTGTTTAAGCTTTAGTAATGTTTCTTTTACAAATGTGGGTGCCCTTGCATTTGGGGCATAGATGTTCAATATTGAAATGACATCTTGATTTATTTTTCCTATGATGAGTATGTAGTGTCCTTTCCTATCTTTTTTGATTAATTTTGGTTGAAAATCTATTTTATTGGATATTAGGATCGCTACTCCAGCTTGCCTCTTGGGTCTGTTTGGTTGAAAAATCTTTTTTCAGCCTTTTACTCTGAGGTAAAGTCTATCTTTGTTGGTGAGGTGTGTTTCTTGTATGCAGCAGAATGGTGAGTCTTGTTTATAAACCTATTTTTTTAAGCCTGTGTCTTTTTATTGGAGAGCTGAGTCCATTGATGTTGAGAGATATTAACGACCATTCATTGTTATTTCCTGTTATTTTGATGTAGGTGTTGGTAGTGTGTTTATGTGTTTCTTTTCTTTTGGATTTTCTACAGTGGGGTTATTTGTTTCCTGCATTTTCTTTGGCGTAGTTTTCTTCTTTCAGTTGGAATTTTCCATCTAGGGTCTTCTATGCCTGGGTTTGTGGATAGATATTGTTTATTTATTTATTTAAATTGTGGAGTAGCTTGTTTTCTACATTTATGATGTTTGAACGTTTTCTTGGTTATAGTTGTCTGGGTTGATATCTGTGGTCTCTTAGGGCCTGGAAGAGGTCTCTTAGGCCCATGTCCTTCTGGCTTTCAGAGTTTTTGAAGAGAAATCAGGTGTTATTCTGATGGGTCTGCCTTTATATGTTACTTCTCTTGCAGCTTCTAATATTCTTTCTTTGTTCTGTACATGTATTTTTCAATTATTATGTGGCAGGAGGAATTTCTTTTCTGGTCTAACATATTTGGTGTTCTGTAAGCCTCTTTCTTTAAGTTTGGGAAGTTTTCTTCTCTGATTTTTGTTGAAAATGTTTTCTGGTCCTTGGCATTGGGAGTCTTCTCTTTCTTCTATTCCTATTATTCTTAGGTTCCATCTTTTCCTTGAGTCTTTAATTTCTTGGATGTTTTGGGTGAAGGATTTTTTAGATTTCACATTTTTTGGAGGGATGTTTACATTTCTTAGATTGAATCTTCCATGCCTGAGATTCTGTCTTCCATCTCTTGTATCCTATTGGTGATGCTTGTGTCTGTAGTTCCTGTTCTCTTTCCTAGGTTTTCTACCTCTGGGATTGTCTCTGCTTGTGTTTTCCTCATTGTCTCCATTTCTAGTTTCAAGTCTTGAACCATTTTATTAATTTCCTTCTCCAGCTTGCTTGTCTTTACCAGCTTGATTTCTTAAATGACTACATCCTTTTCCTTCTCCTGTTTGTTTGTGTTTACCTGGATTTCTTTCATAGATTTCTCCATCACTTTCACCTGTCAGATTTCAACTTCCTTAAATTCTTTAAGGGATTTATTTTCTTCTTTTAAGGCCTCTATCATTTTCATAACCTCAGAATTAAGATTGTTTTCTTATGCTTTAGATGTGATAGGACATCCAGGCCTTGCTGCTGTATGATAGCTGGATTCTTGTGGTGCCATGTGGCCCTGGGTTTTGTTGCTTGTGTTCTTACACTGACCTTTGGCCATCTGGTTGTCCCTGGTGTTGAGTGATTGTTCCTGTTTCCTGTTGAGCCTCTCAGTAGGGTGGGTAAAGCTATGGGCCAGAGGCTGGATGCTACTGGGAATGGCAGCTCTCTTTTCAGTGCTGGGTAGGGCAAGAGGCTGGATCCCAGGGAGTAGCCTGCAACTCAACCTCTGCTGGACTTGTCTCATTTGGATCCACAGGTAGTGGATTGTGGTGGGGGGTTTCAAACATGGGTGATATTGAGGTTCTTGGTCCCAGCAGCTCACCTCTCAGAGTCAGGTAGATTCCTGGTTCCGAGATCAAATCTGTGTGTCACTCAGCTCTGGCTGCCCTTTCAGGGATGACTAGCGGTGTAGAACTTAAGGTGTTGGTGGCTGGCTGTTCCACCTGCACACTACCTTGTTCCAGGCAGCACACTGTTCCACCTGTGTATCTCCTAGTTCCTGGCATCTCACCTCTAGAAGTCCGGCAGATCCATGGCCCAGAAGTCAAATGTGGGCACTGAGTTTTCCCAGTACCTCTTCCCCCAATGGTGGGCAGACGTGAGGGCAATGGCACCGGCCACTCCACCAACTCGTGTCCCAGGACCAGTGCTCCTCCCTGGTCCCAGTGGCTCACTGCTCCACTCTTGAGCTTTCCTGGTTCCAGCAGCTCACCTCCAGAGATTGGCAGTATCTGTAGAACAGAGGCCAAGTCTGTGTGTTTTTCAGTTCCTGCAGCCCTTCTCCAGAGAGTGGGCAGAGTTCCAGAGGTTCAGCAGGCAGAGGAGCAGTGGATGGCTGTTCCTGAAGTCTGGGAGTGTTTTTTTGGGGGGCGGGGAAGTGGGTAGTACTAGTATTCTCCTAGAAAATACAGACACAGTCTATATTTTGAATTTGGCAGCATGACCTCAAAATTGCTCTGCAGTGACTGAGCTCAAGTTCCAGCTACTCAGAAACCATGTGTGGTGGTCTCCTCCATCATGGAGTCCCACTGGGTCCATTTTTATTCAAACTACTATAGATGAGGTAGAATCTTCATAAGTTAACTATTAATCTAACATTCATAGATAAGTCAACCAAGAAAGTAGCAATTAGAAGTAGGAAAAGTCCCTAGTGAATGAAATAACATGAATGTGACACATGCATTCACAGAGAGTAAAAAAAGCATCTGATGATAAAGATGACTATAATCAGAGAATAGGCAATTTCCAAATGTGGAAAGATCCTCAGTTGCTACTGTTAATTATGCACATCCATACAGGTGGCATCATCTTTGGGCATGGTTATATAAAACAAAAAAATAAATTGAATTTTGGTATAGCTTTGGAGAAGCTTTTTTTTCATCTTCTATTACCATCCGTGCTAGTCAGGATTCTTGTAACTCCCAAGGTTCTCACCCCTTGGCGTGCACATCCTGTGTAAATCCTCTCCCCTTCAGAGTGGGCAGTGCCTACGAATATTCTGAGTCATTATACCTGTGAATAGACTGCCAAGCAAGTGCCTTCATCTGGATGGGACTGGGCCTGACCCTGAATTAGAAAGATTCTCAGGTTGGAAGGAGGAGGGCCTGTCATGGGGACCACTTGTCAAGAGTTACAAATGGCATCCAGGAGTGCAGCTCCCTGCCAACGGCCAGCAAACAGTCGGCTGTCAACATTGTAACTGCAAGGATGTGAATTTGCCTCAGTTCTGGGAAAAGAAGGACAATGCTTTAGGGAAAACTATAGCACTGGCAGACACTGGTAAGCCTGGTAAGACCTCGAGCAGAGTGAGGGTCGACCAATCCAGACTCTTGATGGGAAATCCTGAGATGATAAATTTGTGGTATTTAAGGCCCCAACTGTACAATAAACTTATTAAGCACTTATAGAAGGATCACCACTGTAAATACACTTTCCTAAACATGCCTCAGCTTGTCTCAACCTCGAGTCTATGCTGAGGCATACTATACCATGGAATGATTTCTGTTATGTGTCTGTTCTCTCTAGATCTCCTTTGTCATTACTTAAGGCCCATTCCACAGACCGTCTATGTATTGAGACTTTCTATATTCCCACAGATATCTTATCCTTTTTTAAAAAATAATTTATTTTTTATTTCTTCAAGTTACATCTCAATCACAATCCCCTCCCTACTCCCCCCTCCACTCCCACCCTTCCACCTTCCTCCCCCTCAACTCCCCATCCTCTTCCCCCCTTTTTTTTAGTCTAAGGTATTTCTTTTTCCCCCCAATAGCTCACCCTTTCAGTCCAACAAATGGTTCTTTTTCTTATAACTATAAATACAATACAAAACAACAGGAATAAATAGGCCACAATTATGAGAGTTATATGGCTTAGCATACATTTCCAATGTCCAGTCCATATGTATTTGGCACCTGACTTTAACATTCTACTATCTAACCATCTCCATGAGTTTAAAGTTCTATATCTGACTCAGCTTTCATACTAACTTGCCTCACAATTTTAAAAACATCTTCTTAGATCCAGAACACCCTCTTGATTCCTAAACAACTCAAAATTTAACTGAGACTCTACCTATCTATTCTTCAACCACCTCACAGACCTGAGAGGGATAAATATATCTGATTATATAGGAAGTGCAAGGCCTGTAGCTTCCAACACTAAGATATGACGTACCAGTGGCTGCCTGGACAGTTCCCATTTTCTCTCCATACATTACAGCATCAATCTTCAGCTGTTTGGCCCCGTTTCTTTGACAGACATTAATTGTAGAGCAGGAATTATGAAGGACTTGCCTACCCTGTCTTGGCAGAGCTAGGCTGTCGACTTACCTGCCTGCAAGTTTTGTCCTTTTTGGACAGCAGTCTGTCTACAGTTTAAGCAAGGGTTTTTTCTTGCCAAGAGAAAGGCTTACCACCAATTGAACCATCTCCCACTGGAGATTCTTCGATGCTCATCTTCTACTTGGAGTAGAATAGGGGGTGCTGTCAGGAGCTGACATGACTCGGTATCAAAAAATCTTAAGTTAAGAAAACATCTTTGAATGCCATATTCTGCAGATCTCTTGAGGTTTTTGAAGATGCCCTATCTATCTCTTATATAAGCAAATGTTGCTTGTCTCTTAGCAACTTGATTTCTGAGTAGCTTAGAAAATAACTGTGATAGACTGTCATAGTTACTAACAAAATGACAAGCTTGCATGACTACTAGTTTCCATTTCTTAATTATCCTAAACAGTTTTAGATGGTTGGTAGCAAAAGGCCAAAACTTTACATTTCATTTTTAAGCATTACTAGGTACAATACCTTTAAGAAGCGTTACCCTTAATTTTGTATTAATATACAAAGATCAATACTAATGTGGCCAAATGTAATCTCAATTTTGTATCAATATACAAAGATCAATACCTGTGTAGCCCAATACAATCTTAATTTTGCATCAATATACAAGGGTCAATACCTTTGCTACCAAATATAATCTTAATTTTGTATCAATATACAAAGATCAATACTGATGTAGTCCAATACAATCTTAATTTTGCATTAATATACAATGATGAATACCAATTTAGCCAAATATAATATTAATTTTGTATCAATATACAAATGTATAAGGCCATATTCCATAATCTGTCCTTTTTTCTTGATCTTTCCTATACTATGTCTATGTCCCATTTTTTCTCAAGTCTGTTCCCTCCTACATAGGAGAGAAAGAAGGATACAGAAAAGAAAAAGAAAGAAGTCCCTGGGTCTAACCTCCAAAACCCATTTAACAAGACCGTTTAACAGCTTGTAGTCTCTTCCCCTAAATAACAAAATTTTCTATTATCCATCAAATAACCAAAGGGGGGGGGGGACACCCTCCCCACCTTCTGGGGATGGGACGTTGTTCTCTTAAAATGACTTCCTGCTGATTTGGGACGTAGTAAACCTGTTTGGGGCCCAACTAAGAATGGAAAAATGGTTCAAAATGTTAATAGAATCATTTGATGTTCAGTGCTTTTGTGCTCAGCTATTTAGATGTCCTAAGAAGTTTGTAGACAGAAGCTGATCATCAGGGCTTTACTGAAGTTCTCGCTGGAGCAGTCTGTGGAGCTGAATGATCTTAGCGATTTTGAGTTGTTGTGGTTGTAGACTTTTGAGGAAACAGCTATTGAGGAAGTCTGCAAGTCTGGATCATCTGGGCCACTCATCTTCTTTGGTGTCTGATCTGTTTTCTGCTGAGGTTTCCATTTTCCAGTTGTCCCTGGATTCCTTGAATGGATGCTTTAAATCTCCTTTGCTCTTGTGGTGAGGCTGTTTTTCCCTCTTGGGTGTACAGGTCCAAGGGCAGGCTGGATAACAGGCAGACAGGTGGGGCCGCTGGTCTGTGGCTGGAGCAGTGGGCTGGATCTGCTCCTGGGCTAGATCTCCTCTAGCCGGAGCTCCTCTCCAGACTGGTGACGGAGCTGGCTGATCTCAGGGTGGTGTTCCCGGGAATGCGTGGGCTGTTTTACCTGGTGACCCATCTCAATGTTCGCCATGGGAATTCAGACACTGTGTTTCACTGTCAGCTAGGGGACTTCACATTCACTCCACAGTGACTAATCTCATTCACCTACTACTCAAACTGCGTGGGCCGTTTTACCTGGTTACCCGTCTCAATGTTCGCCGTGGGAATTCAGACACTGTGTTTCACTGTCAGCTAGGGGACCTCTCATTCACTCCACAGTGACTAATCTCATTGACCTACTACTCAGATGCACTGCTCTATGGTTGGTGCCATGTTGGATCTCCCTTGATATCTTATCCTTTAAATACCCCATATATTTTATATAGTTTCATGTAACTTACATAACTTCTTTGACTTACTTATAAACATGTTTTGAGCTACTTATTTTTACATATTTTAATGGGATGTGTATACATTCAAATCTTTCAAAAGTGGCAAATAGGATACAATGAAAAAAATGAGTGCTCTTAGCCTGATTCACCAGAAATTTAGTTACTTGTCATGCTGTTGTAGTAAAAATACTTAAAGCGGTGACATAAGGAAGGAAGGGCCTATATTGGCTCACAGTCCATCATGGTGGGAAGGTGTGGTGTGGAAGCTTGAGGCAGCTGGTCACACATAGTGAGGAAGCATGAAGTGATAAGTTTGGGCTCTTGGCTTGCTCTTACGTTTTTATTAAGTATAGGACCCCAGCCCACAGAATAGTGCACTCTACATTGATGTATGTCTTCACACTTTGCCTCAACTTATTCTGGAAACTCTCTCACAAACATGTCCAGAGTTTTTATTTTCCTGTAATTCTAAATTCCATTAAGATTTTAAGAGTAGCCATCATAACCAACTCTCCAGTCCCTTGACCCTGAGGCAAACATTCCTTTCAGTTTACATACATCTGTGGAGAATCTGTATGTATGTGTATGTGTGTGTATATATGTATATATGTGTGTGTATATATATATATTTTTTTCCTTTTATATACAAAACTAATAGTGTTTATACTCTCTTCATTGTTAGGTACAAAACACATTCATGATTTTTTTCTTATTGTGTTAATTGCCTGATGTACTCATGTATTTAAAACTCAAGTTCTGCTTTTTGCAAACCCTTTAAAAAAGATTTATTTTTTTGAGATTATAATATAATTACACAATTCCTCCCTTCCTGTTACTCCCTCCAAACCCTCACTTGTACCCCTCCCCCCTTTCAAATTCACGATCTCTTTTTGTTGTTGGTGGTGGTGCTGGTTGTGGTAATGGTGGTAGTGATGTGTGTGTGTGTGTGTGTATGTGTGTGTGTGTGTGTGTGTGTGTGTATTTCTAAATAAATAAATACGGCCTCTTCAGTCTGTATAACATTACTTGCATGTATGTTTTCTGGGCTGACCACTGGTATTGGGAAACTGATTGTGTGCTGTAATTCTCTGTCTAAGGTTGAGGTCCTCTTTCACATTAGCACATCTATTTGTAAACTTTTATTAATTGCTACTTGTATTAATTCTAATTTCATTCTTGCAGATACTTTGATTAAAATACTTAAAAAAACAGGCTCTTAAAAATCCGTGAACATTTCACTGTTTACGTGGGTATTTGATATCACAAAATGTCAAAGGCTCATGTACTATAACACGTGGTTATTGGGTGAGAATTCTATGGACAAATACTTCTAAATCTCTTGAGATACAGCAGGCGTGTCATCTTAATCTTTTCTGGTTATCCCTCTGCCATTTTTGTGGCTTACTAGGTATTGTGTGGATTGTCTTAATGGGGATAGGACTGGGAACATGACAGTAGGATCAGAGATTTTTCCTTATGTAAGAATTTGAGGCTATTGGTTTTTTGTATTGAACTTGAAATGAATTTTTTTTCTTGTTCCCATGATGCTGTTTGGAATCACTGAAGCCCTAGCACTTCAAAAAATCCTGTAAAAGTGAAATGATTGAAACCCTAACCTTTTTCATTCATCTGTAAGCGTGATGTCAGGGCCTTAACTTTTTATTACAGGTTTTGATAATTTATTTACCTCTCATCACCTTGTTTTATTTTATTTATCTTTTATTTTTTAACTCTTCTTTATTTGATTATTTACATGTTAATTAATACATTTATTAATAATACAATTACTAATACAAAATGTTATAAATGCACACATAGAACAAAAATGGAGTGTCTTCAATTTCTAACTCCTAGTTCTGTCCTCAGAGGTAACCATTCTTTCCTTTGCATTTTTTCCTTTGTTTTTATTTCTTTTTTTTTAATAATTTATTTTATATTTCTTCAAGTTACATCTCAATCACAGTCCCCTCCCTATTCCCCCCTCCAGTCCCACCCTCCCACCCTCATCCCCCATCCTCTTCCCTTTTTTTTTTTCTTTTAAGTTTAAGGTATATCTTATTTCCCGCTACAGTTTCCCCTTTCAGTGCAACAAATGGCTCTTTCTCTTATAATAATAAATACAATACAGTACAACAGAGGTAATTAGGCCACAGTTATGAGGGTTATATGGCTTAGCGTACATTCCCAATGTCCTGTCCATATGTATTTGGTACCTGACTTTAACATTCTACTATCTAACCATCTCCATGAGTTTAAAGTTCTATATCTGACTCAACATTCATACTAACTTGCAACACAATTTTAAAAGTATCTTCTTAGATCTATAACACTCTCTTGACTCCTAAACAACTCAAAATTTAATTACAATACTCTAGCTATCTGTTCTTCAACCACCCCAGACCTGAGAGGGATAAATATATCTGATTTTATAGGAACTACAGGGCCTGCAGCTTCCCAAACTAAGAAATGACATAACAGTGGCTGCCTGGACAGTTCCCATTTTCTCTCCATATATTACCGCATCGATCTTTAGTCGTTTGGCCCCATTTCTCTGACAGACATTGATTGTAGAGCAGGGGTTATGAAGGACTTACCTAGCCTGTCTTGGCAGAGCTAGGCTGTCGACTTACCTGCTTCCAGGTTTTGTCCTTTTTGGACAGCATTCTGTCTACAGTTGGAGCAAGGGGATTTTCCTACCAAGAGATAGGCTTGCGACTAATTCAATCATCTCCCACTGGAGATTCTTCGATGCTCATCTTCTACTTGGAGGAGAATAGGGGGTGCTGTCAGGAGTTGATATGTCTTGATATAAAAAATGTAAAGTTATGAAAACATCTTTGAATGCCATATTCTGCAGATCTCTTGAGGTTTTTGAAGAGGCCCTATCTATCTCTTATATTAGGGTAAGCAGATGTTGCTTGTCTCTTAGCAGCTTTATTTCTGATTAGCTTAGAAAATAACTATAATACGCTGTCATAAGACCTAACAGAATGACCAGCTTGCATAACCATTAGTTTGCATTTCTTAATTATCCTAAACAGTTTTGACAATTAGTAGTAAAAGGCCGAAACATCACATTTCATTTTTTTTCTTTACCTCCTAACCCTTCTATCCCATTTTTCTGGGGTGGGGTGTCCTTATATAACAGTCCCTCATCTCAGTTGAGAGTTCGTATGAGGGCCAAGAGCCTCCTCATTCATTGGGGGTCTATGAAGCAGTACCATCAGTGAAAAGTGTCTCATTGCCCAGGAGAGAGAACTACTAAACAAGCAAACCAATAAGCAGACAAATAGATAAAAAAGACTAAAAAATAGAAAAAATATATATAAAAAAATAAATAAAAAATAAAAGTTAAAAATAAAAAGTCTATGACCAAGTTCCCTTTGGTGTGTTAGTTGTAGTATCGATACCTTCTACTATATAGCTAAAATCCTACTATAAGTGAATAGATGCCATATGTGTCTTTCTGAGTCTGGGTTAGCTCACTCAGGATGATCTTTTCCAGTTCCATCCATTTGGCTGCACATTGCATAATTTCATTGTTGCTGATAGCTGAATAGAATTCCATTGTGTAGATGTACCACAGTTTTTTAACCCATTCTTCAGTTGAGGGACATCTGGGTTGTTTCCAGTTTCTAGCTATTACAAATAAGGCTACTATAAACATAGATAAGGAAACTTCCTTATGATTCCATGAAGAGGCATTTGGGTGTATACCCAAAAGTGGTATGGCTGGGTCCTGAGGCAAAGCTATTCCAAGTTTTCTAAGATATCGCCAGACTGACCCTCCATAGTGGTTGCACAAGCCTGCACTCCCACCAGCAATGGAGTAGAGTTCCCCTTTCTCCACACCCTCACCAGCATGTGCTGTCATTTGAGCTTTTGATCTTAGCCATTCTGACAGGTGTGAGATGGAGTCTCAGAGTCGTCTTGAGTTGCATTTCTCTGATGATTAAGAATGTTGAGCATTTATTCAAGTGTCTCTCAGCCATTAGGGATACCTCCTTTGTGAATTCTCTGTTTAGCTCTGTCCCCCATTTTTTGATTGGATTATTTGGTTTCTTGGCATTTAATTTCTTGAGTTCTTTGTAGATTTTGGATATTAGCCCGCTGTCAGATGTGGGGTTGGTGAAGATTTTCTCCCAGTCTGTAGGCTGCCGTTTTGTTTGAATGACAGTATCTTTTGCCTTACAGAAGCTTTTCAGTTTCATGAGGTCCCATTTATTGATTGTTGATCTCAGGTCCTGAGCTGTTGGTGTTCTGTTCAGGAAGTTGTTACCTGTGCCAATTAAAATTGTTCGAGGGTTTCTCCCACTTTTTCTTCTAGTAGATTTAGTGTGACTGGCCTTATGTTAAGGTCTTTGATCCACTTGGACTTAAGTTTTGTACAAGATGATAAGTATGGGTCTAATTTCATTCTTTTAAAAGTGGACATCCAGTTGGACCAGCATCATTTGTTGAAGATGCTGTCCTTCCATTGTGCTGTTTTGGCTTCTTTGTCAAAAATTAGGTGGCCATATGTGTGTGGGTCTATTTCTGGATCTTCAATTCGATTCCATTGATCTACTGGTCTGTTTCTATACCAATACCATGCTGTTTTTACAACTATTGCTCTGCAGTACAGCTTGAAATCTGAGATGGTGATACCTATAGATGTTTTTTTATTGTAAGGATTGATTTAGCTTCTGGGCTTTTTGTTGTTCCATGAAATTGAGGATAGCTCTTTCCAAGTCTATAAAAAATTGTGTTGGTATTTTGATAGGAATTGCATTGAATCTATATATTGCTTTTGGGAGGATGGCCATTTTTATTATGTTGATCCTACCTATCCATGAGCATGGGAGATCTTTCCATCTTCTATAGGCCTCTTCCATTTCTTTCTTCAAGGGCTTGAAGTTCTTGATGTACAGGTCCTTTACTTGCCTGTTTAGGGTTACCCCTAGGTATTTCATGTTGTTTGTGGCTATTGTGAAGGGGGTTGTTTCCCTTATTTCTTTCTCAGCCCATTTGTTTGTTGTATAAAGAAGGGCTTCTGATTTTTTTGAATTAATTTTGTATCCAGCCACTTTGCTGAAGGCGTTTATCAGCTGTAAGGGTTCTCTGGTGGAATTTTTGGGGTTGCTGATGTATACTATCATATCATCTGCAAATAGGGATAATTTGACTTCTTCATTTCCAATATTTATCCCCTTGATCTCCTTTAGTTGTCTTATTGCTCTAGCAAGAACTTCAAGTACTATATTGAAGAGATATGGTGAAAGTGGACATCGTTGTCTTGTCCCTGAGTTTAGAGGAAATGCTTCAAGTTTCTCTCCATTTAATTTGATATTGGCCACTGGCCTGCTGTATATTGCCTTTATTATTTCTAGGTACGGTCCTTGTATGCCTATTCTCTCCAGAACTTTTAGCATGAAGGGGTGTTGGTTTTTATCAAATGCTTTTTCAGCATCTAATGAGATTATCATGTGGTTTTTTTCTTTCATCTTGTTTATATGGTGAATGACATTGATAGACTTTCATATGTTGAACCATCCCTGCATTCCTGGGATGAAGCCTACTTGATCATGGTGTATGATACTTTTGATGTGTTCTTGAGTTCGGGTTGCTAGTATTTTATTAAGTATTTTTGCATCTATGTTCATGAGGGAGATTGGTCTGAAGTTCTCTTTCTTTGTTGGGTCTTTGTGTGGTTTAGGAATCAGGGTGATCGTGACCTCATAGAATGAGTTTGGCAATGTTCTTTCAGATTCTATTTTGTGAAAGAGTTAGAAAATTATTGGTGTTAGCTCCTTTTTGAAGGTCCGGTAGAATTCCGTGCTAAAGCCATCTGACCATGGGCTTTTTTTGGTTGGGAGATTTTTATTGAGTGTTTCCATTTCCTTAGGGGTTATAGGGCTGTTTATTCTGTTTATCTGATCTTGATTTAGCTTCGGTAGGTGGAATCTATCAAGAAAATTGTCCATTTCACTTAAGTTTTCAAATTTGGTGGAGTATAGATTTTTTTTTTTTAAAGATTTATTTATTTATTATGTAGACAGTGTTCTGTCTGCAGGTACACCGGCAGGCCAGAAGGGGGCACCAGCTTTCATTATGGATGGTTGGGAGCCACCATGTGGTTGCTGGGAATTGAACTCAGGACCTCTGGAAGAGCAGCCAGTGCTCTTAACCTCTGAGCCATCTCTCCAGGCCCGAGTATAGATTTTTAAAGTAGGATCCAAATATTCTGTGGATTTCCTTAATGTCTGTTGTTATTTCTCCCTTTTCATTTCTGATTTTGTTGATTTGTGTTTTCTCCCTCTGTCTTTTAGTTAATTTGGCTAAGGGTCTGTCTATTTTGTTGATTTTCTCGAAGAACCAACTCTTGGTTTCATTGATTCTTTGTATAGTTCTTTTTGTTTCTAAGTTGTTGATTTCATCCCTAAGTTTGATGATCTCCTGCCTTCTGCTCCTCTTGGGAGTGTTTGCTTCTTTTTTTTTCCAATTCACCCAGTTTAGCTGTTAATTCGCTAATATGAGCTGTCACAATTTTCTTTTTGAAGGCACTTAGTGCTATGAACTTTCCTCGTAGCACAGCTTTCATTGTGTCCCATAGGTTTGGGTATGTTGTGTCTTCATTTTCGTTGGATTTTAAGAAGTCTTTGATGTCCCTCTTTATTTCTTCCCTGACCCAGTGGTCGTCTAGTAAAGAGTTGTTCAATTTCCACGTGAGTGTAGACTTTCTGTTGATTCTTTTGCTATTGAAGTCCATCTTTATTCCATGGTGGTCTGATAAGATACAAGGTGTTATTTCAATTTTCTTGTATCTGTTGAGGCTATCTTTGTGTCCAACTATATGGTCGATTTTGGAGAAGATTCTGTGAGGTGCTGAGAAGAAGGTGTATTCTTTTGTGTTTGGGTGAAATGTTCTGTAGATATCTGTTAGGTCCATTTGGTTCATGATCTCTGTTAGACTCATTATTTCTCTGTTTGGCTTCTGTCTTGATGATCTGTCCATAGTTGTGAGTGGGGTGTTGAAGTCTCCTACTATTAAAGTGTTTGGATCGATGTGCGATTTAAATTTTAGAAGCGTTTCTTTTATAAATGTAGATGCCTTTGTATTTGGGGCATAGATGTTCAATATTGAGATGTTCTCTTGGTGGATATTTCCTTTAATGAGTATGTAATATCCTTCTATGTCTTTTTTTATTAACTTCAATTGGAAGTCTATTTTGTTTGATATTAGGGTGGCTACTCCAGCTTGATTCCTGCATCCATTTGCTTGGAAAACCTTTTCCCAGCCCTTTACTCTGAGATAGTGTTTATCTTCAATAGTGAGATGTGTTTCTTGTATACAGCAAAAAGATGGGTCTTGTTTACAGATCCAGTCTGTAAGTCTGTGTCTTTTTATTGGCGAGTTGAGTCTATTGATGTTGATGGATATTAGTTACCAGGGGTTGTTATTTCCCATTATTTTGGTATAGCTGGCTGTCTTGTGTTTCTTTTTGTTTAGTTGCTGTGGAGGTTTCTATTTCCTCTGTTTTCTTGGGTGTAGTTATCTTCTCTGTGTTGGAATTTTCCTTCTAGGATCTTCTGTAGGGCTGGGTTTGTGAGGAGATATTGTTTGAATTTGATTTTGTCATGGAATATCTTGTTTTCTCCATCTATGTTGATAGACAGTTTTGCTGGGTATAGTAGTCTGGCTGGGCACCTATGTTCTCTCAGGGCTTGTAGGACATCTGTCCAGGCCCTTCTAGCTTTTAAAGTTTCTGAGGAGAAGTCAGGTGTGATTCTGATGGGTCTGCCATTGTATGTGACTTGGCCTTTTTCTCTTACAGCTTTTAATATCCTTTCTTTGTTCCCTACATTTGGAGTTTCTATTATTATGTGGCGAGAGTAGTTAGGAGTTTCTTTTCTGATCCAATCTGTTTGGTGTTCTGTAAGCCTCTTGGATTTTTACTGGCATCTCTTTCTTTAGGGTTGGGAAGTTTTCTTCTATGATTTTGTTGAAGATATTTCCTGGACCATGGAGTCGGGAGTCTTCTCTTTCCTCTATGCCTATAATTCTTAGGTTCCATCTTTTCATTGAGTCCTTGATTTCTTGGATGTTGTGTGTGAGAGATTTTTTTAGCTTTCTCATTTTCTTTGGATGTTGTACTGATTTCTTCCATCGAATCTTCCATGCCTGAGATCCTGTCTTCCATCTCTTGCATCCTATTTTTCATACTCACATCCGTATTTCCTGTTCTCTTCTCTTGATTCTCCATTTCCTCTTTTAACTTTGACTGTGTTTTCTTTATTGTTTCCATTTCTATTTTCATGTCTTGAATGGTATTGTTCGTTTTGTACATTTCCTTCTCCAGTTTGCTTGTTTTTGCCTGGAAATCTTTCATTGTTTTGTCCTTTTCATGTTCAAGCTGAGTCACCTTGGCTTGGAGCTCTTTAGTGGTGTTATTCGTTGTTTTGACTTGTAAAATTGTGGCTTCTTTGAATTCCTTCATAGTTTTAAGTTCTTCTTGAAGGGACTCTATCTCTTTCCATAATGTAGAATTGTCATCATTTTCATGTGTTTCAGTTGTGGTGAGGTGGTTCGGGCTGGATGGAATAGCGTTGCTTTCTTTTGTTGGAGACATTTCGCTCTGTTTTTTTTTTTTTTTTGCTTGGGGCCTCTGGGCATGTGGAATTTTTTTGCTGTCTACTGGACTTGGGTCCAAAGGGGGCGCTTTGGTATAGGATTCGAGTTGCCTTACTCTACACCTATAAGGTGAGTCATTCAGCCCCGCCTCCCAGGTCGAGACCTAACTAATCCAGGTGGTGGAGCTGTGTACAAGTAAGCTCTGGTTCCCCGTCGGAAGGGCCAGTACTGCTACAAAAGTCCGATATAGGACAGTTTCAGATATCTAGCAGTTTGCCTAGGGTTGGTTCCTGTAGCAGGTAAATCGGCTGTTCAGCTCCAATAGTCTTGTTGCTCCTGTGGCTTGTAAACTGACCAGTTTCGTCACAGACTGCGAATTGCAGTCTGAAGGCACTTTGCAGCCGAGCTGTGCTCACTTCCAAGTGTTGCAACCTTTCGCCAGATAGTTCGATCATCTGTGCGAGACCTGGGGGTGCCCAGAGGTGTGGGGATTATCACAGCGTGGGATCTGAATCTGCACGCTGGATATTAGGTTGGAACTTACTGAGAGTCTCTCCTGGTGGGGGGATGGGTGATCCCGATTCTCGGGTCCAGCGGCTTCCTTGCATGTCCGAGAGTGGGAAGGAGTGTCCTGCCCAGGGATCCTCCATGGTTCCTGGGTATCTGGGTGAGATTTAGAAGGGGTCGTGCCCTTTTTGCAACATTCTGCAACACTTCCCACTTTGTGACTGTTAACCCCGAAATCAAAATACGTCCACGCAGGCCGCCGCCATCTTGGATCCCCCTCTCATCACCTTGTTTTAATCACCCAGCTATAAGCCTTTGGTTGCCACTTTACTTTTCCTTTCTTACCCACTTTAGGATGAGAAATCTTTTTTTTTTAATTAGTGAAATTAGAATGAGTCATAAAGTAAAGTTACCTAAATGTAGGATCCTGAGAGGATAGGAACTTCCATGTCTTTTTTTTTTTAAAAAACAGGCTTTTTTTGAAGCATATCTGTGTGTTGCTTTCTTGCTTTGTCTTTTATTTCTGTTCATATTTAGGACATCATTCAGGAAAACTTGTAAGGGAGTGAGGTTGGGGAAATCAGACTTTAAAACCATTTACCAGGACCTTTAAAAAATAGACTGTTGTAGACTTTGAATTACTTGAATGTGAGTACTGATGGTTATGTTTTAGTTCTAAATTTTAATTATCTGAGCTCCCATCTTTCTTGCTTCTTCAGTTACCACTGACCTTGTTGAAGTGGAAATTCAAGACAAATTATTTTTTTTTCAATCACTTTTGTTTACATAGCTAGTTTATAATTAAATATTTTCTTGGTGATAGTTCTTTTGTGATGTGTAAGTAGGTGATTTCAGCCTTTAGTTCGCTGAGTAGGAGAACACCGGAATTAAAAATGAAGAGATGTTATGGTGTAGTACTTGCCTAGCATATACAAGTTACTGTATTTAATTACACATGCACTCATACACACACACACACTCTCTCTCTCTCTCTCTCTGTCTCTCATGAGTTTTAATCTACTGGGAGGGCCTGGTGTTACACACTGTAATCTCAGTGCTCAGGAAGGTGAGGTAGCAGGGTTTGGAGCTCAAGGTCAGGATCCTGGGTTGCACAATGAGCCCAGTGTCTGCCAGAATACCCTGACCATCTAAAAGGAGTGGTGGAAAACATGCTTGGTTGATAAAGTCATTTTATAAATATGTATCATTTTACTAAAGATTGAGTGATGATAATAGTGTTACTTAGACTATTACATTTTTATGCATTTTGATGGGACTCAGCCTTTCTCAGAGAATGTGGAGCTCACCATGAGTAATTAAGTATCCTGCTTACAGCTGTGTGTGGTGGTGCCTTTAATCCTAGCACTGGGGTGGCAAAGGCAGAGGCAGGCGGATCTCTGTGAGTTCAAGGCCAGCCTGGCCTAGAGACAGTGTTCTAGACAGCCAGGACTACAAAGAGAAACCCTGTCTAGAAAAGAAACACACAAACAAAGAATCCTGCTTACCAACTTGATAAGTCCTCTGTTATAAGTAAAAAATAATCCTTTTAGATAATCTTTGCATCTTAAGTAGCTTCAATGTTAATGATATTTTTAGGGTAAATATCGAATATTTATTTAATTTTTAGACAATACTAATTTATGGAAAACATGTCATATATGATATTTGAGGTGAGTTTAATTATTTTTAGTTTAATTATATGAATTTGTATGATGGTTTTATGCATAGTAGGGATTGACTGTTTCTCCTCTGGGTGTAACTAACCAGTTTAAACTAAAAGGGAATTTACTGACAAATGTAATGGGGCAGGTATGAGGGAATTGAGTTTCAGGAGGACATTTTTCAGCCCTCAAGTCTAATTTGCTGTGTTTGCTTTATTGATTAGGCCTGATTATTGAACTTGTCTGTTCAAGGATAGAAACTTCAGTTAACTCTTTCAGTTTTTAGACCAAAAGAACAAACAAATCAAAAAACATAAACCCCACTTACATTTGTGGCTTCTGATTGGACAAGTGTAGATCAGGTATCTGTCCTCCCTAGCCAAGCAGCTGTGGCCTGGACTGTGGGTGTGGAGGTGGGACTAGGAGAAGGGGAGGTGGGGAGAGGGGGAAGGGGAGGGGGAGGGAGAGTTTAAGAAGATGACAGTCATTATTCTGGCCACATAGTAACAGAGACAGGCTTGGGATGTTTCCAGAAGGCAATGGGATGGCGGAATGGGGGCAAGAGAAGAGGGCAATAACCTTTTATCATTTGAAATGAGAGAAGAAAAGGAAAGGTCTAGAATGTGCTTAGAAAGGAAGTTTTGGTAGACATCCACAGTCTTTTCAGTATGTGTTAGGGCTCTGAAGAGAAACAGAGAAGTGTGTGTGTGTGTGTGTGTGTGTGTGTGTGTGTGTGTGTGTACACAAAGAATTTACTTTTAATGAAATAAGGAATTTGACCCGCAGTTACAGAATCATCAGGCTCTATGTTCTGAGAACTGAAGACTTTGGCTCTAGTATGAAGGTCAGCAGGTCTGAGATCAGGAAAGAGCTGACATTCCAGTTCTGTTGTAAAGGCAGGAAAAACTGATGTCCCAGTTCAAAGGGAGTCAGACATGGGTGGAGTTCTCCCTTATTTGGGGAAGACATGTGCTTTTGCTCTCTTTGACCATCCAGAGACTGGGTAGGGCCCTACTTACAGCAGGAAGGGCAATCTGCTTTAGTCTCTCACCATTCATGTTAACCTCCTTCAACACATCTAAGTAAAGTGGGTATGGTATGCCCGCCATTAATCCCTGCTAGAATATGGGTTGGGATATGTTTTGTATTTCATGGTTCTATTATGGGGGGAGAACTTGTGAAGCTGAAGCAGTAGGATCGTGAGTCATAGGCCAGCCTGGGCTGCACAATGTGACCCTATCTCAAACTACAACATAAAACATCTTCACAGAATAACATTTGACCAAATATTTAGGCAACTCATGGTTTAGTCACCTAGACATAGAATTAATCATCACAAAGTGATACCTGCTAGAATATGAATTGGGGTATGTTTTGTATTTCACAGTTCTATTATGGACCAAGTTAAAATGAAACTGGAAGGGGATATATATACAAAATGATAAGCCTGGTTTCTCTGACTGGTTTTCATTCTTAGTGTAGTCCAAATGCCCATAAAGCCTTTTATTGTTTGGAAACAAAGAGAAAATACTTGGAATGTGAAATGGGATATACGAGCAGCCAATCTTAGGATAAATCAAATGGAATCATGCTTTCCTAAAGAACTCTAAGAACTATCTGTGTAGATGAATCTTCAGATATATCCACTGGCTTAAAGGAGAAGCGAACACAAATCCACTCAGATATAAGTGTAATAGGATTTTTCCATGTCTGAAAAATTAACCTTGGCTTAAAGTTCTATCATTGTAAGCAAAGAATACATATTAGATGGAATTCTTTGTATTCATTCTCTGTTTTCAGAAAGAACTCTTTTGTGCTTTGTTATATTAGATAAGTAAAACCAGGTTTGTAGAAACCACTTAACTTTTTTTCTCAGTGGCCTGAGTTTCTGTCCCTGCACTGCACTCTTTTGACAAAGGCTTATATTAAACCAAAATACAAAGCAGAAATGTTTATAGGCCTCTGTTGCAATATCCAAAGCAGGACAAAGAAAGGTGGATTCAAAAAAAGGTGTATTGAGAGACAATAAATTGACAGCTAGCCTGCTCTGAACCAGTGTTTATTTAGTTTAGCTCCTTGGCTTGTAGGTCGTGGGTCAGGTACATAGTATAAATTGAAAACCTGAAAGGCTTGAGGGTGGGTTGCAATTCAGAGTGTTCTTGGGGAGTTTAACATTCTTCTCAGGCCCAGTCCATAATCAAGTTTTCTTCTTCTCCTGCTCTTTCTTTCTTTCTTTCTTTCTTTCTTTCTTTCTTTCTTTCTTTCTTTCTTTCTTTCTCTCTCTCTCTTTTCCTTCCTTCCTTTCTGTTATGGTGATGGTGGCTAGGTTAGGTAGGTAAGGTAGGTAGGTAGATTAGGTAGGTATGTTAGGTAGGTAGGTTAGGTAGGTAGGTAAGTAGGTAGGTAGGTAAGTTAGGTAGATAGCTAAGGTAGGTAGGTTAGGTAGGTAGCTAGTGCTTTGATGAAATCAGCTTTATCCAGCGATTTTTCACTCCATCTGACCAAAGTGTCCACAAAGAGCAACTACTGAACATTGGTTTCTCCCAGCATTGTCTTAGAGGTAAGCTTCATACTTTAGTGTGCTGCCCTGAATGGTTCTGTTTGCCTCTTGAAAGTTTCCTTTACATTGTCATTAAGAAACTAAATCAGGAAAGATTTGAAAATGTGCCAGGAGCCTGTAGAGTAACCTTAGCATTATTTTATTTTTTTTTTTAAAGATTTATTTATTATGTATACAGTGTTCTGTCTGCAGGTATATCTACAGGCCAGAAGAGGGCACCAGATTTCATTATGGATGGTTGTGAGCCACCATGTGGTTGCTGGGAATTGAACTCATGACCTCTGGAAGAGCAGCCAGTGCTCTTAACCGCTGAGCCATCTCTCCAGCCCATTAGCATTATTTTTTTTCCCACTGAAAGTGTTAGAAAAACATCAAAGTAGTGTAGTAGATAGAAGCAATATCTGATGGATAATGATCTGTGCCAATCTGATTGGGCTGCAGGCGATCAGAAAATTAGAAGAATTTGTCTGGGTAAGTTTGGGCGGGTATTAGCATTTGAATTCACAGACTGTGAAAAACATACCTTCTACATTGTGTGGATATCATCCAACATATTCTCATAATGAAAGGAGATTGCCTTACAACTGGCCATTAAGCCCATCTCTGTATCAAAAAAATGCTTCCAAGGGGCAGTTCAAAGAGGCAACATATGATTTCAACCAGCTTTAACCACCTGGATACAACAAAAAGATGGAGGAAGGGTGATTTCCCTTCTCTTCTTGAAGTAGGGTATTCAGTTTCTCTTATAATCAGACATGGGAGTTTCGGGTGTTTTGGGGCCTTTGGACTTGGGTTGATTTCAGCAGCACACTCTCTGCTCAGGCCTTTGTACTTAGACTGAGTTATATCATCTTTCTTGGGTCTCCAGTTTACAGACTGTACCTTGTGGATCTTTTCATTCTCTGTAATCAGTGAGACAAAGAACTTGCAGGACTCGGAGTGAGTGAGTGCTCTTTATAGGTTCTGTTTAAAGTAGATAGTTGATATTTCAATGATAGTTGAAATATTGTGTGACACACTTATACGCTTACAATGGCTAGAATCCATAATCAAAGAAATAAAAAAAGTTAATTTTAAAATAAAAAAGTTAACTCAATATACACAAAATGTTATTTCTTTATATTTAATCCTGCTCCTGGAAACTTTTTTTCAGGAGAAAGCTGAAGAAATAGACCTTTGGATTGGCAATGGTGTCCTGCTTCCAAGATATGCTAGAGCAATGGTGGCATAAAGCTTTTGGGAGTAACCAATCGATAGCTTATTTGAATTAGGACCCACTCCACAAGATGGAACTCATATCTAATACTGCTTGGGTGGCCAAGAACCTGAGAATAGATAGCCTGGAGACCTTGGGTAAAACCAAACAAACTGTCCTGAAAAATGTAGCAGTAAAATGACTCCTAATGATGTTCTGCTATATTCATAGATTAGTGTCTTGCTCAACCAGAAGCAGAGAAGTTTCCTTCTGCAGTGGATGGGAACAAACACAGACTCACAGTGAGACATTATACACATACACAGACACACACACAGATGTAAATGAAAATTTTATTAACCTATATTTATTAATACATATTAACCTATAACCTATAAATACCTAATACTTAAGAACACCTAAACAATTTTACTTTAACCCTTTTGAAAGAATGTTAAGATTCTCTAGCGCTGGTCTGTAAGGGCAACTTGGTCAGCCTTCTGTCTCCTGGCACACATTAAGCAGCATTCAGCAGACTGGCTCTGTCCCAGTCATGGCAGTCTTATTTTCAGCTTGGCTCATCTTCCTCCGGGCCTAGTGTCGTTGCTGTCCCCTGGTATGTGCGGCTAACTTGTCTGACCTGCTCAACTTGGGGCCAGCTTCAGTCATATGCTGTGCAGATGCTGTCCCATACAAGGCCTAGTCTCTTACTTCAAAGCCTTGCCACAGCCTCACATGACAGAGGCTACCCTCTTGTCTGTTTTTGAGGTCCTCTCTGCATTTCAGAACTCTGCTTGTCTCCTTGCACCTCATTCACTTGCTCGGCTACTCTCGAGTCCCTTGACTTGTCTTTAGTGTCCGGTTTTCACAAACTTTCTCTCAGCAGGTTCTATGTGAGGCTATTTTTCCCACGCTTCTTGGGCTGGCTTATGGAAAGAGTCTCTCTCTCTCTTGCGCATGTTGGGGCTGTGTCTCCTGTTTCCTCTGCAGTTCTCACTTTTTATGTGCTGAGGCTTCTGACTGGTGATTCTTTGGTTTGCACTTTTTCTGTGTGTGTTCCTCTCTCTCCTCCATTGGGGCTCCTCAGTCATGTGAGGCTCTCTGGCTTAAATAGCGCATGGTTCTTGCAGACTTTCGAGGGGTCTTGGGGGCTTCTGCAGGTTTGCAGCCATGCCCTTCTACTGGACACTTTCTCCTTATCTCTCAGAGCCAGGGCTTTGCAGCCACACGCCTTCACCAGTCATCATCCACAGGCTTCGAAACAAGGTTTTTCTCCACTCCTCCTCAGCCACAAGTCTTGGCCAGTGTTCAGAAGCTGAAAGCTACAGCTAGAGTCTTTCAAAGTGTGGATGCATTGAGAAGCCCTTGTTCAGTTTCCCGGGCTTTGAAAAAGTCCATATGCTGCCTGCCAGGTGCCAGTCCGATCTGCATGCCCCTTAAGAGTGCATTTCAGAAGCACTTGCTAATTCTCTACAGACAAACAGACAGACAGGCAGACCTTGGAACACTCAACCCTAAACAGGACATCTCCATCAAATCCCTCCCCTCAGGGCTCAGGGAACCCTTCATAAGAGGAGGTAGAGAGTGTAAGACCCAGAGGGGATGGAGGACACTTAGGAAACAAGGCCCTATAAATTAACAAGATTGACACACATATGAGCATAAGGCCTGCTGCATGGGTCTGTACCAGATGTGGTTCCAAAGCTGAAAGGAGAAATGGACATATACCCCCATGCCAGAAGCAACCTCCAATTGAGAACCACTTGTGAATGAAAATTTAGTTTTCTCCAAGGAAGTCTTACTGGGAAGTCTTACTTATTCTTAATAAGTATTCTTAATAGTAGGTTGTATGCCCAGTAGTAGATGGCCAACAAAAATGAACCCAACGGCATCTTTGGAGTTCCTTGTCTCATAATGTTATATCAAGGCTTTAAAAAAATCTTATTTTAATTTGATTTATATACTTTTCTTCTCTCTTTTCACCCTACAGGCCATTTGCATATATATTATAGTTTCTAGTTTAGTGTTGCTATAGATTTCCTAAGTATGCGAATACATACGTTGGTCTCTGTTTATTGTGCCTTCTCCTGGGCTCTTTTCCTTCTGTTTGTTTTGTCCTATTCTGATGTGTTTTGTTTTATTTTATTTTAATATCCCTTAGAAGCCTGTTTGTTTTCTAATGAGAGACAGAGAGTGGGTGGATCCAGATGGGAGAGAAGGTGGGATAGAACTGAGTAGAGAGGGGAAACCACAACCAGGATATATTATGTGAGAGAAAAAAGTCTATTTCAGTAAAAGGGGCAAAACCAACCAAACCAACTCAAACAAACAAACAAAAAAACCTACTGTAATTCTGATAAAACCTTTACTGTGTAAATCTCCCATCTGCTCAAGTGACCACAGTTGCATTCCCTGTCTCTATTTAAATTGTTCGAAGCACAATGAGGGACTGACAGCATATGCAAATTGTATAAGCCCAAGTTCTATATAAGCCAGTAAAAATTTAAATTTGAGACTGGTTCCCTTTCGTGCATTATTCAGAACCGGTTGTGTGCTCTTACTAAAGAACCTTTTCCTTTATTAAACTCTAAAGCAGAGAGTGACTTTTCTCACTGGGAAGTCACATCAATTCTAGAACAGGGCAGCACACTTTAGTTTATGCTAGCTGTGTTTTAAGTGCTCAGTGGCTTATGTGCAGAGGACAGCTTAGTAGACATTACATTTCATGAATATCTTATTGAATATCCTTCCGACCGGAAACTTGATGAGTTTAAGCTTTGTTTGTCATGGCTTGGTCTACCTACTTTCCAATGTTGTCACCTCCTTCTGCTGGTTAGTGTTATGTCAACTTGACACAGCTGGAGTCATCTGAGAGGAGGGAACCTCATTGAGAAAATGATGTCATAAGTGAGGGTTGTAGGTAAGCCTGCTGCATAGCATTTGTTACTTAGTGATTGATGTGGGAGGGCCTAGCCCATTGTGGGTGGTGCCAACCCTGGGCTGGTGATCCTGGGGTAATTCAGAAAGCAAGCCAAATTATCACAGAAATTTTTTTTTTGCATTAGATGGGAAGTAGCACAGAGACCCACAACTGGACACTGTGCAGAGAGTGAGAGAGTTTGGAGCACTCAGTCCTAAATGGGATGTCTTCAACAAACCCTTAGCCCTCAGAGCTCAGAGCTCTGTGTGGAAGAGGAGGTAGAAAGATTGTAAGAGCTAGAGGAGATGGAGGACTCCAAGGAAACAGTATCTTCTCGACACAACAGGACCTACACACATAGGATATCACAGAGACGGTTACAGCATGCAAAGGCCTGCATAGGTTCAAGCCAGAAGGGGTCCCAGCACTGAGAGGGAGAAGTAGACATGGGCTCGTACCCCTAAACCAAGAAACTGTCTGCAACTGATAACCACTTGTGAAGGAAAAATTATTCTTTTTTTCAAATGGAGTCTCAGTGAGCATATTAATCACTGTCTTAGTTAGGGTTTCTATTGCTGTGAAGAGACACCATGACCATGGTAACTCATAAAAATAGATTTAATTGGGGTTGGCTTACAGTTCAGAGGTTTAGTCCATTATCGTCATGGTGGGAAGTGTGGTGTCATGCAGTCCAACGTGGTGGAGAAGAGTTAAGAGTTCTACATCTGGATCCACAGACATCAGGAAGATAATGTGAGCCTCAGGCCTAGCTTGAGCATCTGAGACCTCATAGCCCACCCCCTAGTGACACACTTCCTCCAATAAAGCCACACCTACTCCAACAAGACCACATATCCTAATAGTGCCATTCCCTGTGAGCCTATGGGGGGCCATTTTCTTTCAAACTACCATAACCACACTTCAGGATAGGGCCTATGCCTGGGAGTAGTTGACTAACACAAAATGACCTCAGTGGTGTTTTTGTAGACTTTTTGTCTCATATTTCTTTGTTTGGACATTTTTTTTTTGCCTTACCAGTTTTATGCTTGTATATTTTGGTTTCCAGTGTGGTTTTTTTCCCCTCTGTGCATATTCTGTTTTTTGTTATTTGTTCTATAAAGAAAGAAAGAAAGGGTGTGGAGTGGGTGGAGAAGTGAGGAGGATATGGGAGGAGTTTGGGGTGAGGAAAAGTGTGATTGGAGTATAATTTATGAAAAAAATTTTTTTTCATTTAAAACAAGACCAAAGAGAAAGCAGGCTGAGAAAGCCAGTGAGCAGGTTTTTCTTTTCCCCCCATGGCCTCTGTATCAGTTGTCTGCCTTGAGTTCTCTTCTTGACTTCCCTTATTTGTAGACTGTGGCCTGGAAGTGTTCGTCCCAAAGCTGCTTTTGGTCACGGTGTTCCGTCACAGCAATAGAAACCCCAACTAAGACGCTCCACTTTTGAGTCCATGTTTTTTTTCAATTAATTTCGGCTTCTAATTTATTTCCAAATAAACTTACAAGGCCCTTGAGAGTTTTATAAATCATTTAATTGCAAGTAATTATTTGAACATGAATAAAAACTTATGAAGAAAGAAGCAACTGGTTATTAAGCAGCAGTTGAATTCCAGGCAGTGCATTACGCACTTCGCAAATGTCACCCTTTTCTCTTCCATGTCTTAGGGACACACAAACTGAGATCCCAGAAGTGAGATAACTGCGTATGTAGCAAGACAGTTGCAAAGCTGAGATTTGCTGATGAGACTCAAGCTCTTTCTGCCATGCCTGCTGTCACAGGATTGTTACATTGTGTGGAAATCTTACAGAAATCTGAATTGAACTATGATTGCCAAGCTTTCCTTCTAACAGTACATCCAAGCCTAGAGACAGTAAATCAATGATGTAAATGGTGAGGATTAGCAAGTACCAAGGATTTTTATATTTAATTTTGAAAACCCTTGCCTTGGCTGATTTCTTCATCCTGCTGTCATAAGGAGAGCTGCTCTAGTTTCCATGTCTCCCTACTATGATGGATTGTCCCCTCTGAACTGTGAGCTAAAATAAATCTCATTTCAAGTTGTTTCTGCCAGGTGTTTATCACAGTGATATGAAAGTAGTTAATATACCACATCCCTCATGTTTATTTGTGTGTGTGTTTGCATGAACATGCATGTGTGTGTGTGTGTGTGTGTGTGCATGTGTAAGTGTGTGTGGTGTG
>CAJQZJ010001638.1:6812652-6904445 GCA_907164525.1 Lophiomys imhausi
AAGTGTGTGTGGTGTGCTGTGGTGTGCATGTGGAAGCCAGGAATCCACAGCTGCTTCTTTCTTTCTTCCATGTGGGTCCTGAGGATCTCATTCAGATAGTTAGGCTTGACAGCAGATACTTTTACTTCCTGACCCATGCTGTCCTCCCCCATACCTAGTTCTTATGGCTCAAGTTTGCGGCTGGAAACCAACTTTCAGAATTATTTAAAATGTGAAACTCATAGAAAGAAACTAAAGATTTTACTGCTTCAACTTGTTTTGAGGACACAATTTGACATTAACAGCTTCATCTTTAATACCTTTCCTTGAATCCCCTCACTCCACAGTAGCAAATTTTTATTCCAGAGAGCCTGAGTGAGATCCTCATGGTGCCTTCATTGGGGATTGACTCTCTTTCTTTTTACTATTAACACTGAGCAAAAAAAAAAAAAAAAAAAAAGAAAGAAAGAAAGAAAGAAAGAAAGAAAAAAATTAGGAGATACCTGCCTGGTACCCCCTCCCCCCAACTCCAGATATTCTATTCTCTTTCTGGATAATTTATGTAGCTCCTAGACACAATCAGTGTTGATTAACTGTTAGGATAGTAAGTTTTTCTTTTTTATTCCTTTTGATCTGTTGGGAAGGCAGCAGTGATAACTATAGGTTCAGTAATTGTTACTGTATTCCATGTGGAAGTGTTCCTCTCAGTGAGTCAAGGATATCCAAGCGTATAGAGCCCCAAGCTGAGAGGATGGGAAACATAAGTTCCCCAACGTTGCCACTTAGGGAAAGACAAATGTATGAAATGATTTAAGTGATGGGTTTCTCAGTTCACTGAAAACCCCTTAATTTTTTCACTCATGTTAGTGGTATAAAGCATCATGTAATTGTTTGATGAAATGAGAGCATGGCTGCTCCTAGGTATGGTTGAGGAGAAGGTATTTGCTGTAGATATGAGGGAGAGTACAGACAGAGGCTTCTGGAAGAGTCCTGAGCAGGGAGAGGAAGTAGTACACTAAACATGGCCAGTGGACTGAACTGTGCTATGAGAGGAGAGAGATGGGGACAACAAGAGAGGAATAGGACAGAGGGCAGAGAGCCAAGAGAGCAAAGAGAGCCAAGAACATGGCTGAAAGGTCTGAGAGGTTTTCCTGTGGAGGAAAAGCCTTGCCTTGGCAAAGCTGAGAAGGGCAACTAATTCAACAGTGTTTCCAGTTTGGGAAGGACCCTGGTGGCAGGTGGGGCATTGGGCAGTTCTTGGCCCAGTGGCTAGCATTACCACAACACAGGTAGAGTTGTCTGTGCCCCATCATTTTATTTGGAGACCTTAGGTTCACTGCTAGAAGCTGGCATTTCTGTCTATTACTGGAAGCCTTTTTCATTAAACATTTTAAATGCCATATTCAGCAGATCTCTGAAAGGTTTTGAGGGCTGTCTATTAAGTATAGCTGGTTTTAAACAAACTTTACTTGTTTTTAGTTACTTGCTTTAGGCTTAACCTTGAAAACATATAGAGAATGCTAAGTTCATTTGTATTTAGCATGCCTATAAGCCTGGTTCTGAGCACAGTAAAGAATTTAATCATTTATAAGGTGATTGACCATTAACTTGCATGTTTTAATTATCTTTAACAGTTCACAAGTTAGCAGCTTCTATAAGATTAAGATTTTACAGCTTTATCCCTGCTAAGTTTGAGCCTTAAAGTTTTTGAGTTGAAGATTTAATTGAAGATATTTAGCATCAAAATAAAACTTTAAACTGAAAACATAGTTCACAGAGAAACTGGGAACTTTACTTCCCTGAACCTTGTATAGTGTCATAGGTTCTTGTATGACTCAGTTTATCCAAATAACTGAAGCTTATCAAAGTTGGTAAAGACAAAGAGGCTAGACACGCATCTTCTAGTCAGTTACTATTAACCTGAGTAGACCTTAGGAATTTATAAACCCTACTTATCAAACATACCTTATTTATACTTAGTAGTCCTTATCTGAGATAGCAGTTAGCAAAGACATGTGATTACATGTAAATCTAAATTGGTTTTTGTTAATCTGAGCAGACTTTTATAACCTTAGGGATTTATAGACCTTATTCCTCAAGCATATGTTGTTCCTTATTTAAAACCATCATACAAAGTCCATCCTAATCTAAAACATCCTGGAGACCTGCTGTTGCCTCCTTAGACAGTGATAAGCAGAGGGCCCAGTAGGACTAAGAAGTTTTAGTTGGCTTATACCATGTGGTCATCTTAATAAAGTTGGTAGTATAGTTATATTGCACGTACTCTCTTTTAACCTTAGTAAAGATAGATGGCTGCCAGCCACATAGTTACTTCTGTCCTGAAGAGGTCATCAGTCAAGATGATGGCAACCCACAAACTTGTTATTTGAAAACATCTATTTTTTTTTTTTGGTTTTGAACCTTTAATAAAAGTAAAAAAAAAAAAAAAAGAGTGCAAAGAGAACACATACATGCTGCAAACTTAGCATGTATGTGAACCTCACAGGGTGTTCAGATTGGGACAGTGAATGTGGTCGGTATTATTAACATTTTTACAAACTGAATCACTTTGGTTCAGTGTAACTGGTATAAACTATTGGCAAAACATCCTTCAGATTCACATTTTTTTTGCTACATTATTTCTAACAGATTTCCAGTTTAAGAGAAAAAAATTGTTCATTGTATACAATCAAGTATATTGCTAAGATCACTAGCTTTTCTTCTAGTTGCTTGTAGTTTTTTTTTTTTTTTTTTTTTTTACTGTTTATTACTGCAAATTACATCTCCATCACAGTCCATTCCCTCTTCCCCTCCTGGTCCCACCCTTCCACCCTCTTCCTCTTCTCCCACCTATCCTCCTCTGGTGTGGGGTGCCCCACATATCAACCCCCTTCAGTTCAGCATCCATATGAGAGGTAAGAGCTTCCTCTTGCATTGGAGGCCTACATGGCAGCACCATTAAAGAAAAGTGTTCCACGTAACAAGTAACAAAGTCTATGTTCCTGTTCCTTTCAGTCTGTTGGTTGTAGGATAGTTATCCTGTACTGTATGGCTAAAATCCAGTTATAAGTCAATAGATGCCATGTGCATCTTTCTGGGTGTGAGTTAGCTCACTCAGGATGAGCGTTTCTAGTTCCATCCATTTGGCTGCAAATTGCATGATTTCCTTGTTTATGATAGCTGAGTAGTATTCCATTGTGTAAATGTACCACAGCTTTTTTATCCATTTGTTGGTTGAGGGACATCTGGGTTGTTTCCAGTTTCTAGCTTTTACAAATAAAGCTGCTATGAACATAGTTGAGGAGATGTCCTTGTGGGTTGGTGAGGAATAATCTGGATGTATACCCAGAAGTGGTATGGCTGGGTCTTGAGGTAGGGCTATTCCAAGTTTTCTAAGATATTGCTAGACTGATTTCCGTAGTGGTTGTACAAGTTTGCCTTGTACAGGAGATGATCTGATAGTAAATATAAATGATCCCAAAAATTCTACCAGAGAACTCCTACAACTGATAAACACCTTCAGCAAGGTGGCTGGACACAAATTAATTCAAAAAAATTGGTAACCCTTCTTTATGCAAAAGATAAATGGGCCAAGAAAGAAATCAGGAAACAACACCCTTCACAATAGCCACAAACAATATAAAATACCTGGGGGCAACTCTAACCAAGCAAGTGAAAGACCTGTATGACAAGAACTTCAGGTCCTTGAAGAAAGAAATTGAAGAGGCCATCAGAAGATGGAAAGATCTCCCATGCTCATGGATAGGTAGGATCAACATAATAAATATGGTCTTCCTACCAAAAAGCAATATATAGATTCAATGCAATTCATATCAAAATACCAACACAATTTTTTATAGACCTTGAAACAACAATTCTCAACTTCATATGGAATAACAAAACCCCAGAATAGCTAAATCAATCCTGTACAAAAACAAAACAAAACAAAAAAAAAACATCCGGAGGTATCACCATCCTAGATTTAAAAGATTTTTTTTTAAGAGCAGAATGAAAAAAAAGTCACAGAGCTAAAAGATTTTTAAGAATAGAAAGTAGAAAAATCTTTGAGATAAGAGACTTTTGGAAATATAGAGCAGAGAAAGGTTAGATAGAAGAGATTTTGGAATCATTTGTACAGTGGCAGAAGCTTTTACCATATGAAATAATTTAAAAATCGAGTGTGCCAACTTTTGGCTGTTGAGCTACACTGAGACTAAGGCATTTGCAGTAAGACAATACAGCTTTAATGAGATCTCTGAGTTCCAGGAGGAAACTGAGTCTGAGGAGGAAAGGAGAAGGGGTAGGAAAAAAAAAAACTCTTCTGGTGGAGGGCAGCTTCTAGTGAGTTCCAAGAGAGAGTTGAGAGACAGGGGAGAACAGTGTTGTCATGAAGGGCAAAGATCAAAAGCAGGAATTCCACCAGAGGGAGGATTCCTGTATTGTGTCCATGAGGGAGTAAGGAAGAGACAGAGCAGGCAGCTCTGAGAGGCCCAGATGGGTGTGGAGAAGCTGTGGGACTTCCAGGAGGAAGCTATGAGGGAACAGGAATGCAACAAAAAGGCCCAGAAATGCATAGCCAATAAATCTAGTGGGCAAGGAGAGACCAGGTCAAGTGACAAAGTGGCTGAAGAGGTGGACTCTAGAATTTGGAGTCAAATAGGGCTGGTAGCAGAAGCCAGAAATGATGCATGCGTACTTAAAAGCATCAAATCAGCAGCTTGGTTTGATTAGGAGAGATTGAGCCCCTTGCAAAGGAACTCATACATGCCCTTCCTGGGTTTTGAGAAACAAGTGAATAAAATGAGGACATGATCGTTCTGTTGCTAGGTATGGTTGAGGAGAAGGTTTTCATTGTGGATATGAAGGAGAGTTCAGCCAGAGGCATCTGGAAGAGTCCAGAGTGGGAAAAAAAATAGTATACTGAACATGGCCAGTAGACTGTAACGGGAATGAGAGGAGAAAGATGGGCAGGCAAGAGAGGAGGAAAAGAGAGAGCTGATAGAGAGAAGCAAAAAAGTAAAGAGGGCAAAAGGGAACCAAGGGGACAGAGAGCCAATTCATCATTCCATCAGAATGATATGTCCTAAGAGGACATTGTAGGATCTCTTCCAATCTGTGAGGCCTAGTAGATGAAGAGAATCAAGTTCATGGTTAGATAATATCAGGCCCAGTGACAATGAATTGGTGGGCCATTCAAAAGAAAGTGGTATAATGCAATTAACTTACCATCAAGTGTGTGATTGGCTTCTTTGGGGTCCTATATTGCATCGAAAGTCACCTTTGCTCAGTATTTGTTGGCCAGACATTTAACATGATCACGAACTCTATCAGTTTTGATGAGAAAGTCCATGGTTTGCTTTTGTTCTTTCGAGTGCTCCCAGCCTGCCACTATGGCTAGGCAAGACAGAAGTTAATAGAGGTGATTAAGTATTGAGGTAATCAAGCATCAAGTTGCTTGAAGTTCATTAGGTGGGGTGCCCTTTATGTTGTCCTGGTGTGCTGTAGATGCTCTGTTAAGAAGACACTTTGTGTCTATTCCTAGAGTCTTTCACACCACATTTTCAGATATTGTATCTTATCATGTGGGAATATGATAAGTGATAATTATCCTAGCATCCGACAACTCTCTTTTTAGAGGGCTGCTAATTTCTGTCTTGTAGCAAAATTTATTTTCACCACTGTCCTTTAGAACAGGGCTATTCAAACTGACTGGGTGAAAGGACCACTTTCTTTTAGTCTGTTTTAATTTCATTATGAGTTATCCTTCTGTAAAATAGAAAAGTCTACCCTTAATTGTGGCTATAATATCAGATTTCTGTAAAATTTTCAAATGGTCTAATCTCACTTTCAGTACTTATCTTGCTGTGGGATGATAAAAAGAAGTATATGATTTGTCATTAATCTGTAGAGTGTGATTTTAGTAACACTGCAGTAGTTCATCTTAGCATGGACCTGTGGTGTGGTGGTTTTATCTTGAACATATATATCATGCTGATCTAGTTTTGAGATACATGGTTTTTTTTTTTTTTTTTTTGTTTTGTTTTGTTCAGGAGCCATTCTGTGATGGTGGTTCAGGCATGCTTATTCTTCCTGGTTAAAATATTCCTTCTGGTTTATCATCTGGAACAGTAGCAGAAGGAAGTTGGGGGCTTCCCTTGCCCTTTCTACCACAATGATTCCTTTTCAGGTTGGAGAATCAATGTTAGGGGTATAGCTGGTGCTGGTATGTATTCAGATTGTGCCCTTAGAGTCTAGGAACAATACCAGATGGTGGGAGTCGGGATCTCTTGGGCCAACTCTAAGTTGGATTTAGGCCATTTGTTTTCTGTCCTCCAGATGATTCCACTCTAAATGGTGGACCACAACTCTAATTTAAGTATTATGATATTAGTGACATCTAGATTCTATATTCACTGTATTGCTTCTAGAACTATTAGATGATATATTTTTGCTTTTAACCTGCTGGGTTTATTGGGATTTTTTTTGTTGTTTTAATAACCCTACCTAGTAGCTTTCTTGGAATTATAAATAAAATGACTGATGATTTATTAAGCAGTGCCTCAGATTTCTACAGGTCAAGTCTCAGAGAGGGTTGGACTTTCCCTCTTAGATCACTGTTGAATTACTTTGGTAAAAGGTCACACATTTCCTTAGAGATTTTTTTTCTTTTTGAGAAAAGTTTTCCTTCTTTTTTTCTCAAAAGGACTCAACTTTCTTCTTTTCTGTTAATGGGTTCTGGGTCAGAGAAGCAGCTTAGAAACTAAATATCAATTGTCTCTCCAGTTCTTGGTCTTCTTGGTCATATAAGCAAAGACCTTCATTGACTCTTGCAATTTGAGTTATAGTCCCTCAACATTTGTTTGTTGAGGTGCCAATCTCCTGAACTTAGAAACAAGACTGTTGTAGAAAGTATTAAAGATGAGGTCATAGTGGAATAGATAATTCCCCCTTTCAGGGTAGAAATTTTGACATACACAGGGAAAATAAGTGAAAATATAGATAGAGACTAGAATGATACATCTCCAAGCCAAGGAATTTCATACTGGTAGGATAGATGCAGCCTCAATATCTTCACTGTCAGAAGAAACAGGCCTGCTAATTGTTTTAACTTGGGGTAATTGCTTCTAGAACTATTAGACATTTTTGTTTTGAACCTGCTGGGTTTGTGGGGTGTTGTTGTTTTTAACAGCCCTACCTAGTAGCTTTCTTGGATCTATAAATAAAATGACTAATGATTTATTAAGCGGTGCCTCAGATTCTTACAGGTCAAGGATCTCTGGTTTCTGGTACAATAAACTGCAAATATATTTACCTTCTAATGTTAAGTGGTGTCGCGTCCCCCTCGACCAGCAAGGACGACGCAACTCGCAAAAGCTCTTCTCCAGCAGTTTATTCAGGTCCCTTGAAAACAGTCTTCCGAATGCCCAGGCTGACCCAACCCACAGGCTAAATACTATATGAACAGCCAATCAAGTAAAGCCACGTGGTGCTATCTTAGAGGCCCACGTGTGCGGAAGCAAGCCAGATCAGCGGTCTTAGCCAAATATGGACTTGTTTACCACAGAGAGCGCTCACCATTGGGCTGGTGGAAGGCAGAAACCGGCGCCATTTTAGGGCGTGGCACATCGCAGCTCTCTACAGTTCCTCCTTTTTTATTTTTTCTAAAGTTGGTAGAAGTCCCTGGAAAGGCTTCGTAATCCCCATATCTGGGGATCTCACGGTGGGCCTGAGCCTGTAGGAGGGCGGTGCTCAAACTCTTACCCGTCTCTGGGTCAGCCTCCCCACTCAGGGCTGCCCTGTCTTAGGTGGCCAAGTCTTACCCGTCTACTCCGTCATTGACTTGCCAGACCCTAATATCCGTGAAACGAATACCTCAGTGGGCAGGGACTATGCTCAGTGAAGATTTAAGGCTTCATGGCAGCGAGCCATGCCTGAGGGGACTGGCCCGCCTCAATGGCGACAAGGGCCTGTATAATCATGGCTGCATTACGCTTCTGTGTGGCTCTCATCTTGTAGATGCACCATAGGCAAACCAGAGAGGCTAGTATCATCAGTATTGCCAAAGAGCCTACGCCCGCCCACTCCTTAAGATGATCCATAGCCGTCTGTATCCAGGAAGTCAAACCAGTAGCCAGGCTCAGATCCACCCGAGTGGAGTTGATGTGGACGATTGTCGCTCTCAGCTCTCTCATCAAATTTTCAAATTCAGCCGACCAATCCTGTAAGAGGAATTCTGACAATTGTCTAGACAGATTAGCAGCCTTTGTAAAATTTCGATACTGCACGGAAGTAACACACAAATCTTGCATTTTCCACTCACACCCCAATTGTGCTAGTTGCCAAAGAGAATCAATCTGTTCTTGTATTAAATCTATGCGTTGATTAACTATCATAAGGCCTCCTTTGAGATGAGAATTCATAGAGGTCTTAGTATCCAATGCCTGTGCTACAGTGGCTGAGATGTTATTCAGGGCATTGGCAGTCTGTATAGAACTAGACAAGGCAATAGCTGAGGCAGTAGCTCCCACAGCAGCAATAGTGATGGCAGTAACAATAGCTGCAGTGATGCCAAAATCTCTTTTAAGCCTGAATAGCATCATGGTATTAGGGGCCTCTACAGGAATTGGTACATATCGAGGCATTCTAGTCACCACAGCCACAGGAAAGGCTGTGGCATTCCAGCACAGGGCATGAAAGCATGTGCCCGGAGTGCATACTAACTTTTCTTTACCCAAGGATGCACTCCCATTACTTACAATCCACAGAAAAGGAGGCCAGAGACATACTGGTGAGGCTGAAAAGGTCTTATTACGGTAAGAATGAAACGAAGAATTCCAAGTACCAGAGCCACTACTGCTAGAAAAATCCAATTTGGTAGCGGACCCTAGGGAAAAATTACCTCTGATAAATTTCTCCTCCAAGTATAATGACAGGTCCCAAGTCCATGCAACTTCCATTTACCCCACACAAAAGCCACAAATCAAAAGGATTAGTGGCAGTCTGCTGAGGATCCCTAGTAGATATATCAAGCATTCCTGTACAAGACTTATTCACTATATTACTAATCATGGGGCTAAAGGAAAAATAATCTTGTTGAACCCAAACTGCTCTGCGCTCCTGACATCCAGTCCAGGGAAAAGGTCCTTCCTCTCCTGTGGATCCTCTACAAAAAGGTGCCCAGCGTGGATGTCTGGGGGGGTCCCGGTCAGAGACTCGTGTGGGCCACCATCCTTCAAGGTGAGAACCATTGCCCGAAAACAAACCACCACCCCTACCCCCAAACCTCAGTTGTGGTAAAAAATCTGCTGACTGCTGAGACAATTTAATGCATTCTGTATCATCTGACCTATTGAAGCTCATTAAAAAGCACAGACTACCCTTCAAGCTGACATTTCTATTACCCTCTATAGGGCTTTTCTGATCATCAAAGGGAAGGTAGGGTAAGCCTAAGCTTCTATTACTGCTAAATAAGCGTGGAAACACAGTTGCATCATGTCTGACCGGCATCGGCTTTGGGAATATCGACAGGATCCCCCATCTTGGCTCGGTCATTCCTGACATACTCACTGCTACTATCACCAGGATCCCTAGGAAGGTCTTCATGACGAATCTTCCTCACAAGGCGTTCAGGCACCCACACTGGATCCTGTTGATCCTGAGGAAAAACACAAACAGACCCTCTCGCCCATGTTAGCACGGGGTCAGGCCCTCGCCAAGAGCCTGTCAAAATATCCTTCCACTTCACCATGCCTTTAGGTGGACCATGGGAATCCTGATGTCTGTCCGCTGCTGAGCGGCCTTGAGCATCCAAATTTAAAAAATTTAAAGTAAATAAGGCTAAAGACATTCTCTCCTTGGGGGTACGGCCTTGGCCTATTCCCCCTTTCTGTTTTTGCAAGCATTCTTTCAAGGTGCGATGAGCACGCTCCACAATTCCTTGTCCTTGAGGATTATATGGTAATCCGTGATTAAGCTGTACCTCCATCTGGTTGCAGAAGGAGACAAAGGACTGAGCCATATAGGCTGGTCCATTGTCCGTTTTCAGCTGCTGTGGTTTTCCCCATGCAGCCCAGGCTTCTAAGCAATGCCCTATGACATTGTGAGCCTTTTCTCCACTCATAGGTGTAGCATGTATGATACCTGAGCAGGTATCCACAGATACATGAATATATTTTAAGGTTCCAAACTCTGAAATGTGGGTAACGTCCATTTGCCAGATTTTGAGTGGCAGTAACCCTCTAGGGTTTACTCCCACACTGGGAGGATGATAATGAATCACACACTGAGGACAGTCCAAAACCACTTGTCTAGCATCTGCTCTAGACAAATGGAATTTCTGCTGTAGAGTTCTTGTATTTACATGAAATAATTGGTAAAACTGTCTGGCTTGGTCCAGGAATGAGCTCCAAAAAATGCATTCCATCCTAGTCCATTGATCAACTTTATCATTACCCTCACTTAATGGTCCAGGTAATCCTGTATGTGCTCTAATATGTTGAATATAAAAACACCTTTTTCTCTGCCAGATTAAAACTTGTAACTCTTGTAATAAGGCACATACAGTACTACTATTCTTAATAGGACATGCCAATTCTAATACTTTCACTGCATTGACCACATAGACTGAATCTGAGATCAAATTGAATGCAAATTGACATCTTTTAAACACCTCAATTACTATTTTCAACTCTACTATTTGGGGGGAAGCCCGGTTGAAATTGGCATATTATGGGCTCTTGTCTTTCTATCAGATAGGCTCCACAGCCTGTCTTTGAGCCATCAGTAAACACATTTGGTGATCCCTGAAGTGGTACCGCTGAAGTAACCTTAGGGAATATCACTGGGTGCTCCTTAAAAAATGATAGCAGTGGATGCTTAGGATAATGGTTATCAATCACTCCTTCAAAGCTACACTGCAATATTGCCCAATCATCTACAGTGCCACACAAAATCTTAATTTGATGACTGGAATAGGGCACTAGTATACTGGCAGGAGCAACTCCAAAAGACTGCAAACATTGTTGGATACCATTTAAGGCTAAAGCAGCAACTGCAGTGGGATAATGTTCTATGGATTTTTTTTGAGAAATCTTTGAATAGGTCCATAATAATGGTCCATCCTGCCATAACAATCCTGTAGGTTGACCATAGGTGGCAAATATGCACAATGCAATGGGCTGTCCTTCCTGCCATCTCTTTAGGAAGGCACTCTGTAACCTTTCTTCCACTTTACATAAAGCTTTTCTTGCTTCTTCTGTTAATTGCCTAGGAGAATTAAGTGCTGAATCACCTTTCAAAATATCATATAGGGGTCTTATTTCATAATTTGGTAGCTTTAAATAGCCTCTTACCCAATTGATATCTCCTAACAACCTTTGAAAATCATTTAGAGTCTTTAAATTATCTTTTCTTATCTCAATCTTTTGAGGTATTATCTTTTCAGGTCCAACCTTCGCTCCTAAATAATCAACCACATTTTCCTTTTGAACCTTATCAGGAGCAATAAACAACCTTTTCTTTTTTAATAATTGAACTAATTCTTCATAGGCCTGATCTAACATTTGTTCACTCTTAGCTGCCAGTAAGATATCATCCATATAATGAACACATCTTAAATCTGGAAAATTCTTTCTTAAGGGAGCAATGGCTTCCCCCACATACAGTTGGCACATAGTGGGGCTGTTTGCCGTGCCCTGAGGTAATACTACCCATTCCAACCGTTGATCAGGTTCCTCATGGTTACAAGATGGAACAGTAAATGCAAATCTCTCACTATCTTTGGCACACAAAGGGATGGAGAAAAAACAATCCCTTATATCTATAACTATTATGGGCCATGAGGCTGGCAAAGATGATAAAAGCGGCAAGCCGCATTGCACTGGGCCCATAATCTGCATTTGTTGATTTATGGCACGCAGGTCATGCAACAATCTCCATTTTCCAGATTTCTTTTTAATGACAAAGATAGGTGTATTCCAGGGAGATACAGATGGTTTTATATGCTTTAAAGACATCTGTTCATCCACCAACTCTTTGGCTGCATTCAATTTTACAGAGGAAAGTGGCCACTGAGGAACCCATACTGGGTCCTCCGTCTTCCAAGTTATGGGAATGCCCTCCTCAGTGGCCCCTAGGAAAAACCCAGTCCCTGTATCTTTTGTCTTTGCTTCATAGATATGGGACTCTTCCGCCCCTGCAAATATTTTCCTATTCCAAAGCCTGGAGCATATCCCATATTTTGCATCATACATTGGGCTGAATGAGGATAATCATTACTCAATTTAAATCCCATATCCTTTAAAAGGTCTCTTCCCCAAAGGGAGATAGGGAGCTCAAGTACATATGGCTGCATTTCTCCTGAGTGGCCTTCTTGGTCCTGCCACTTTAATAATCTTGCACTCATATCTGGAGTCTTAGCATAACGCAGGCCTTGAAGTGTTTGAGAAGAGGCTTGTACGGGCCAACCTGAAGGCCAGTCTTTCTTTGCTATGATACTCCTATCAGCCCCAGTATCCAAAAGGCCCAGGATCTTTTTACCATCAACTTTTAACTCCAAGATGGGGCGTTGGTCCAAATCCAGGAAGAGAAAAGGCAGATCTGTGCCCGTGGACCCAAAACCATCTTTTCCTCTCTCTCGATCCTTTGCCGCATAGCGATCATGTAAGCTCGGCAAAATGACCAACTGAGCAATTCTATCTCCAGGAGAGATAGCTGTTATACCACGGGGGGGAGGCTACCATGATCTTAAACACTCCTGTATAATCTGGATCTATAACCCCAGGATGGACAATAAGTCCTCTCAAGGCTGATGATGACCTCCCTAACAGCAAACCAACTGCACCAGGTTTAAGGGGTCCTTTAAAATCTGTTTCAATTAACTGGACCCCCATTTGGGGCATTAATACGAGTCTGGTGGTGGAGCAGAGGTCCAATCCTGCTGAGCCTGTAGTGGCTCTCCGCGGTCTCTCGGATGGCGGAGGGTTGGCCATCTCTCTTGATTCTGTTCTTTGTCCTGATTCTCTACTGCCCCATATATTTGTGGGCCCTGGGGTCGTGGGCCCTGCTGTCCGTTTTTTGGACGAGCGCCACCATAACCTTGAGTTAAAGGCTGGCCATGGATGTCTGTCACTGAACGGCATTCATTAGCCCAATGGTTCCCTTTTTTACATTTTGGGCATAACCCCGGCCGCCTGGGGCGTTGTACACTTCCTGTACTTTTGTACTCCTTCCCCCGGGGCACTGTCTTTTAAAGTGTCCCATCTTGCTACACTTAAAACAAACTCCTGAACTTCCTCTACCTTTTCTGGTCAACTGTACTACTGCGGCAGCAAGACCAGCATTAGTTAACGGCCCTCCAAGTTCTCTACACACTTTCATCCAGGCTTCTAGCCCTTTGTTCTTGTAAGGGGTGATAGCGGCTCTACACTCTTTGGTGCATTGCTCATAAACCAACTGTTTTATTAGTGGCATAGCAGCATCTGGGTCACCAAAAATCTTCCCTGCCTCTTCCACCAATCATGCCACAAAGTCTGAAAAGGGCTCCATGGGGCCCTGTAGAATCTTAGTTAAGTTCCCACTCACCTCCCCTTTGTTAGGAAGGGATTTCCAAGCCTTGATAGCTGTCTGGTTTATTTGTTCATAAACCTGATTGGGATATCCTGTCTGCTGGTTGGCAAATCTCCCCTGCCCAAGCAGCATATCTCTATCCCAGGCTGGATTTCCATTTCTCTGATTAATGGCTGCTTGCTCAGTGGCATACTCAATCAAGAAAGCTTTCCAGTCTAAGTATTGCCCTGGACTTAAGCAGGCGCGGGCCAGGCCACTCCAATCACTCGGAGTCATACAATGTCTGCTTAATGCTTCCACTTGAGCCAATGTAAAAGAAGCGGTAATGCCATAGGTACGAACTGAGTCTGCAAGGGATTTAACTACTTTAAAATCAAGCGGTTCCTCGTACCTGTTCCCTTGTGGATCTTGGTATACCGGGTAGGCAAACTGTAATTCTGTTCTTACTTGTGTCCACATCCCCGGGCAGAAAGATCTCCCTACTTTCAGGGACTGAACTGGCTGATCTATCTGAATGGCTTCTGGATATGGAGGGGGAGTTGAAGGCGCTGCGGCAACGGCTTCACTTACACCGACTGCCGCCAACATGTCTTTCTCTTTTACCCTTTTCTTTTCCCTTTTTCTAATAGCAGCCCTCTCCAACTGTTCTATTAGAGCGTGTAGCTCCCCTTCAGAATCCGTGCCCTCTGAGTCCTCAAAATCTCTAAAATCTCTAAGATCGGGATAGAGAGGGACCTTCTTTTTGCTTCCCTTTTCACTGTCTGCCTGCTCAGATCTTTTGCCTTTTTCGCTTCCCTTTTCACTGTCTGCCTGCTCAGATCTTTCCCCTTGCAGCAGTTCCAAGGCTGATTCTCCCTCCTTGATTGCGTTACAGCATCTCTGATCTTCTAAACAACTCTTCACCATCTTCCAAATCGGTCTTACTCCATGCTTCAGAGTACCTTGCTCCCAAGCAAAATCCAAGTCTCTGCCTAATTTGTCCCAGCAGGATACCATAAGATTCCCGGACACCGCAAACCACAGAGCCACGGAGTCGCATTCATTCAAAAATCTCTCTAGGGTAGACTTCTTAAGTTTCAAATTCCTAGCTAAAAGTAGCTCCTGAAGAGCCAGAAAAATTGGATGTGACTGAGACAATCCCATGATTAAAATTTTACTTTCGGTTCACAGTTTCCCCACGAAACTTTACCTTTTGTTCGCAATCTCCACGAAACTTTACCTTTTGTTCGCAATTTCCACGAAACTTTACCTTTTGTTCGCTATTTCCCCGAAACTTTACCTTTTGTTCGCAATTTCAGCGAAACTTTACCTTTTGTTCACTATTTCCACGAAACTTTATTGTCCCAATTTACCCCGGGAACTTACCAGTGCACTGCCCCTGACTGCAGGAGTTCTGAGTCTTTTCTGGTTCCCCGTACGGGCCACCACTTGTCGCGTCCCCCTCGACCAGCAAGGACGACGCAACTCACAAAAGCTCTTCTCCAGCAGTTTATTCAGGTCCCTTGAAAACAGTCTTCCGAATGCACGGGCTGGCCCAACCCACAGGCTAAATACTATATGAACAGCCAATCAAGTAAAGCCACGTGGTGCTATCTTAGAGGCCCACGTATGCGGAAGCAAGCCAGATCAGCGGTCTTGGCCAAATATGGACTTGTTTACCACCGAGAGCGTTCACCATCGGGCTGGTGGAAGGTGGAAACTGGCGCCATCTTTAGGGCGTGGCACGTTGCAGCTCTCTACAAAGTGGTATCTCTTATGGCTGCTGTTTTGGAGTTCTGTCTGTTCCACAGTCATCTCGTCATTGTTTTGGACCTACTGAAGATATCCTTGGGAGAAATTAAATTCTGACATGCAGGAGAGTTCTATAAAACTAACACACTTTGCTCTATGTAGCATTCATTCCTCATGCCTCAGTTCAGGACCCTCAAAACATGATTGCACTCATGTGTCCTCAATTCTTAGTGGCACAAGAGGGAATGTGTTTTACAATGGAAGGTTTTAGGAGTGGGATCTGTCTCTAGTTATTGGTCTAAAGGCAACAGTGGAGGGCAGGGCATTTTGAAGGAACTTTCGTTGTCTTCTGCAAGGTCTCCAGGCAACTAGAGGCAACTTTTCTTCATGGAATGGGAAGACGCAGATTTTCCCAGCATGCAGGGTACTGTGGGATGTGAGCATTCAGAGTTCTCGTGTAGACCCATACAAGTATCAACATCCTGTACAGTAGTTCCCTCTTCTTACCCTACTAGAGTGCTGATAGTGGAGCTGCTGGCCTCTGTACTTACTCTTCTTTGTAGCTCAGCTTTTCAATGAAATCATAGGCTTGATTTCAGTTCAGTCTATTCTTTAGGTGCAGGAGATTACAGCTCACTTTACTGTTGCACAGGTTTTTTTTTTTTCTGTCATTTTTATAGCATGTACTCAGTTGAGTGATGTTCACATAAAGCTGTCATGATCATTTGAAAAAACTAGAATAGTTGGGTCTGTGAGATGGCTCAGTAGATAAAGACATTTGATGGTAAGCCCTACAATAGGAATTTTATCCATGGAACTCTCATGATGGAAGCAGAAAACTAATTCCTGCAAGTTGTCCTCTGACTTCCGGTAGTGTGCCTTGGCATGCTTATACCCATATACCTGTGTACATGCCCATGTAGACTGTGTACTAAATAAATAACAAATGTATAAAAAGCTAGACTAGTTACAAACACTGTAAAATCTGTACAGTTCTTATGTATCTTCAATATATTAGCTATTGTATAAGCTTGCATTTATTTTATTCTCCTTTAACATATATGATCTAACACATGTATGACTTTCAGCTAGTGTATGTATACCATGTTGAATTCTCACCTCTAATTATCATTAGAAATCTGATCTTTGGTGACCAGAAAGTGATACAAAATTCCAGATTCTCTGTTTGCTGGCTTGTTTTCCATGGCTTGCTCGGCCTGCTTTTTTTAGAGCCCAGGGCCACCAACCCATGGATGACCCCACCCACACTGGGCTAGGCCCTCCCACATTAATGACTGTGGTGGTTTGAATAGGAATGGGCCCTCATAGACTCCTGTGTTTGAATCCTTAGCTCATAGGGAGTGCCACTATTTGGAGCTGTGGCCTTGTTGGAGTAGATGTGACCTTGTTGGATGAAGTGTGGCACTGTGGGGGCAAGCTACATCCAGTGTGGCACCTAGTCTCCTCCTGCTGCCTGTGGATCAAGATGTAGAACTCTCAGCTCCTTCTCCAGCACCATGTCTGCCTGCATGCTGCCATGCTTCCCACCATGATGATAGTGGACTAAACCTCTGAAACTCTAAGCCAGGTCCAATGAAATGTTTTCCTTTAAAAGAGTTGCTGTGCATGAGTTGTCATGGTGTCTCTTCACAGCAATAAAATCATAACTAAAACAATGACTAATTAGGAAAATTAATCACTAGTTAAGGGAAGCTCTACAGGCTTGCCTGTGGTACAGTCTTGTGGAGACGTTTTCTTAATGGGAGTTCCCTCCTCTCACATGACTCTAGACTGTGTCAGGTTGACTTAAAACTAGCACAGTTACTGAAGCCAAACTTAAGTGGAATCTTTACCTTCTACCTCTTCAAACCATGTTATGAAGAAGTCTGAATCTACCGCAGAACACATATAAGCAAGAATATAAGATGCAACATGAATGTCATAAGTCACTGTCTCCACCGGTGTGTGCAGAGGACCAGGTCCATTGGACCTTTGATCATTATCCATCCAGCAGCCAGAGGATGGATACTCACCTACCAGGGGTGGCAACAATATCATGTTCAGCCACAGACAGAAAGAAATTCACAAGGCTAGGTTTAAAATGAGTGAATTCTCTGATGGCACCATCAAGTCTACACACTGCAACAGTTTCCAGGAGACCAAGTATAATACCTCTGGGAGGTCATAGGCAAAGATTAGACCAGGACTGTCATCTTCAACTGGAAGCAGAGAATTCTTCAGATGCAATGTTGTGATTTTTGTCATGACTTTGTCATACAGTTATGATTTTGTCAGGCTTCAGAAGACATCCCCATTCAACGGATGCATGTTCTCACTAACTGGAACTCTGGTGATCGACTGAAAAGCCCCATGGAGAACACTTCACCATTTACCACTACCTTCTGCCTGGACCTATGCATGTGGGTGGGGTATGATAGACCTGAAGCAGTGTGGGCTTCCAGGATCCCCTCCTACAGGTCTTTGTATCCACACAGGGAAGGGGTTCACAATGTGAACAAATATTCTGCAACACCTATTTGTCTTATTTTTTAATGCTGGTCCACGCTGTTTCTATTTCTCTTCTCATGGACACTTTCTATCTGTGTCTATCAGCTGCCTTTGTGTTTAATAGCATCTTGTGTGTGTCTTTGCTATCCTTCAGAACATTTTTCCAGAGTTGGTTGTTTAGATATCCTTGTCTTTTCTATCCCTGGTGTTATTTTTCTGAAGGGCAAGGGTTATGTTGTTGTAGTCCACAGTTTTACCATACTTATTTGTATGGTAACATAAGTATGGTTTGAATGGAAGGCAGAAGTGACATAAGGAAGTTTATGATGAGGGAAATTCAAAAGAGTAAATGAATGCAGTTTTATAAAGCAGATTATTTCTTTTTTTTTATTTCTTCAAGTTACATCTCAATTGAAATCCCCTCCCTACTCCCCCATCTGGTCCCACCTTCCCACTCTATTCCCCCTTAACACCCCTATCCACTTCCTTTTTTTATTTTTTAAGTTTAAGGTATATTTTCTCCCCAACAGCTCTCCCTTTCAGTCCAACAAATGACTCTTTCTCTTATAACAACAAATACAATAAAAAAAAAACAACAGAAATAATTAGGTCACAATTATGAGAATTTAAAGCTTAGCATACATTCCCAATGTCCAGTCCATACGTATTTGGCAACTGATTTTAACGTTCTACTATCTAACCATCTCCATAAGTTTAAAGTTCTATATCCAATTCAGCTTCCATCCTAACTTGCATCACAATTTTAAAAACATCTTCTTAGATTCAGAACACCCTCTTAATTCCTAAACAACTCAAAATTTAACTATGAGACTCCAGCTATCTAGTCTTCAACCACCTCAGAGACCTGAGAGGGATAAATATATCTGATTATTCAGGAACTACAGGGCTAGCAGCTTCCAAAACTAAGAAATGACATACCAGTGGCTGCCTGGACAGCTCCCAATTTCTCTCCATACATTACAACATCAATCTTCAGCCGTTTGGCCCTGTTTCTCTGACAGACATTGATTGTAAAGCAGGAATTATGAAGGACTTGCCTACCCTGTCTTGGCAGAGCTAGGCTGTTGACTTACCTAGAAAGCAGATTATTTCTAAAGTTTGCTTTGAGTTAAGTATTATTTAACAAAAAAATGAAGTATACAGATAATATTACTCTAAGCAATGAGAGATGATATATGATTTCCTGTTTCAGAGGTAGCTTAAAAATAACAAGAAGAAAGATAGCATGAACATGACCTCTTGTTCTTTGAATACAAGACAAATAAATACATAAACTTGATTCTTAGACAAAAAGTTAGATTATGTATGAAACAAGTGATCATAATTTTTTGATTCTAACCTACTTTCCACTGACAAATATCTTAAATGCAAATTTTCCTCATTATATATTACTTTTTTAGAAAGGCATTCATTATTTAGACAGAAGTCACGAAGAGAGTAATGTGGCATTAAAGGATTTTTTAGTGACAGTCTTGGTGATAAAGAGAATGAAACTGCAGTGAGATAATGGGATACTTCACTTGAGGTTTTCTTTATCTCTTTTCCAATGTTGGTTCTGCCACATTTCCAATCATTCAGTTATCTGTGCTGACGGGCCCTTCAGTTGAACTAAGTTGAAACCAAGATTTTAGTCTATCTCAGGTCACAAGCATCTCTTTGGAATTGATCATTTCAGGTTTTAGGTCCTCAAATTTAGCATACATCATAATTATTGAGACTTAATGAAAAATACTTGATCTAGTCCTAAGAATTCTGAATATGGCCTAAAGACACCAAATTGATAATATATCCAATAACTATCTCTATCAAATAGTTGTTGAATATGCTGGTTTGGATATGGTTAATATATTCCTGGGATAAGATACTGCCTCTTCATGAGTCAGCCTTCTTCAACATTTCAAACATCTGTCAGAGAGTATATATCCAGAGGGTGCTTGTTGTGGGTTGAATGTATTCCCAAAATTATTATATCTTATTCATTAGAACCATAGCTGTTGACTGCAGGGCTTTGGATGTAGTACATTGAAAATGGTAATGATAATAAAATGAGATCATTAGGGTAGACCCTAATTCGGCACAACCAGTATAACCAGTGTTTCAATAGGAAAACGCTGCCAAAGACAGAGTAAAAGCCCTGTAAGGACACAGAAAGAACAATGTGTCTGCAAGTCATCTTGAGAGGCCTAAGCACAAACATTTCTTCCAAAACTTTGATCTAGAACTTGAGCCTCTAGAAGTATGGAAAAAAAATCCAGTTGTTTAAGCCACCCAGTTTATGTTATATTGTTGTGTGAGACTGAAATTTCTAGTTGTAGTTAGGTTTAGTAGTCTAAGAATTAGGCACACAACAGTATACATCACTATGAAGTTTATAATCCAGTATGTATGCAAGACTGTACTTTAGCAATAGCACAAAAGCTGAAGGTACTAGTAAGCATTTAGTGTGGGAACTGATCCAGCTCATGACTTTTGAATCTGAGATTTTGAGTGATTGGTCCCTGTTTTTTGATGATATTTTCAAGGCTTTGCTGTCTTTAAGGGGTTGGGGCTGGGGAAGGGAGGTCCCTGGAAGTGGGCCATTGCAGATTATACCCATACCTGGTTCTGGCCTGTATGATCTGTTTTGTAGCCATGATATAAGCATTATACACTCCCCTGTCAGTAACTCCATTGTGCCCTCCCCATCGCAGCGGACTGTGCCCTCTGCAACCCTGAGACAAAATAAATTCTTCCTTAACTTGCTTTTGTCAAGTGTTTTGTAGCAGTAATAAGAACAATAACTAATACAGTCAAACTAACTGAATCAAAGTCAGGTGCCATACCCTATACCTAAGCCAAGGGACAAGATAAAATGGTTATTTGTTATATCGACGAGACTAGTGGAGATTTTTTTTCCTGAATTTTCAAAACAATATGTGATATTTATAATGTCCTCATTAGATATTGTGCTTTTGCATAGATCATAGTCAATTCCCATTGCTTCTAGACTGAAATTTTTCTCCCCATACTCAAAAGACCTGGGATAGTCTGGCTTATCTGTGGTTATCTTTCCAATTTGATTTTGTGTATAGCTCTTTTCATACTTGGGTGTGTTATGTAGTATCTTTGCATGCCAAACTTTTTACACTTTCTAGCATTCTTTCTTCCTGGAGTGACCTTCCACTTCTCTGTGTGATTCTCTTATTTCTATTTCAGGTCAAATACCTTCTCCTTAGAGAAATTTTATCCTGAACATTCTATGAAAGATGAATTGAAGTTACTTTCTTATCACATTGTTTCTTCTATGGGACTTTTCATAATCTGACCTTCTTGTCTATTATCTAACTATTACAGCAAGAGATGAGCTTCCTAATTATCTTGACCTTTTCTCTTCCATTCACTATTATTTTTGTTTGCTTGTTTGTTTGTTTTTTCAAGACAGGGTTTCTCTGTGTAACAGTGCTGGCTGTGCTGAACTTGCTTTGCAGAGCAGGCTGGGCTTGAACTCACAGAGATCTGCCTGCCTTTGCCTCCTAAGTGCTGGGATTAAAGGCATGGGCCACTATGCCCAACTCATTCACTATTCTTATAGCATCACCAGCATAATGCCTAGCTCATGGCAAATGCTCCGTAAGTATTTATTCATATGTGAATGAATATTTTATTGACGAGAACACTGAGGTTTGAAGTTCATAAAACTTGTTAGTCACATAGGCATGAAGTGGTGGAAACAGTTTTCAAATCCAGGGAGAAATAAATGTCTACTATAATCAGATGATGTAGAAAGGACTGGTGCTGTTTAAAGGAATTTATCTTCAGAGGATATCGGGCGTGTTCAGGGTGGTATGGCCGTAGACAGGAATTTATCTTCAATTCAGGCTCTGTTAAGTAGTGTGAGAAGACCCCAACTCTTCCAGATGGACTGAGAGGAAGGAACAGGGTATTGTTCAAATGATAATTGGGAGCTATACAAAAAGATCTGAAATAATCCTGGTGATGGGGGGATGCAAATAACTAATGTCCACTATAGGACCCTCGGATGTTCCCACTGTACTGAGAGGCTCGGTGATGCCATTTCTACAGAGATGTTGCTTCTTGTCACTGTCTTTTGCAAATCACTTGAAATTCTGAAATGCAATATTTTCTAAGTCATATTAAATTTGGAATGAAATCGTGGGGACAGCTGGCATCAAGATAATTGCTAAATGCGAAGTCTGACAGCACAGATTGACAGTTGTGAGAAATTGGTATTATCTTTCCCTTTTAACAGATGCAAAATCATGGATGGACTGTGTGTTGGGATTCTTTTCTCCCGTTTTAGCATGAATGACTTTATTAATTGTGAACGTGTGCTTAGTATTCATTGTGAATCTCCTGTAGCAGTGTTATGAAGTAGTGTTAAAGCTTAAAGCATTTCTCCTGGTACTGAACATTTCTAAGACTATATATTTGGGTTTAAATTATTATTATTAGTATGTGCATGTATGTGTGTATGTGTGTGTGTGTGTGTGTGTGTGTGTGTGTGTGTGTGCATGTTTGTGTGCTACATCACATTGGTAGAGGACAATTTTGTGGAGTCTGGGGATTTAGCTGAGGTCATCAGACTTACATTAGGCAAGACTTTCGTCCACTGAGACAACTTACCAAATTTATTTTTGGATTTTAATTTGTGTGTGTACGTGTGTGTGTATGTGTGTGTGTTTATCTTGGAAAATGTACTCATTTTGACTATTAGATATTTATCATATCAAGGATAAATCATTTTTTTCACAAGATTGTATTTTTAGGAGGAAATGCCTCATTTTTCAGAAATGAAAAGTACAGTTACAGGGATGAAATGATGCCATATTAAATATGACCTGGGATTTAGTAGTTGGATGTTTCTAAAGAGATCTGACTTACTCCCACATTTCATCAGTTCATTTGTAAGTAATTAGGATTTTTAACATAAGAAATAAGGACCCAAGAATCAGATACAAGTTCTAATCCTGGGTCTGTCTCTTGATTACTGTGATTTTCTATCTGACATAAATATTCACTATGAATCATGTGTAGTCTTCCTTGACTTTAAGATGAGGATAATATAACCTCCCCTACTTGTCTTTCAGGATTATGGTAAGGATTAAAAAGGATCTGCATAGGATAGTTTTCTAAATAAATGTTACTCCTTTTGGTTATTTTTGTGTTTGTGGAACTATATATGGGCTGGGAAGATGGTCATCAGTAAAGTGCTTGTTATGCAAGTGTGAGGACCTTAGCTCAGATACCTGGCACCTCCCTGAGAACAAGGCTCAGTGGTACATGTCTATATAAGCCATCACAGGGAAGGTGGGGACAGCAGATCCCTAGAATCAGCCACCTAGTCAAAGCAATGAGCTCTAAGTTCAGTGAGACAGGCTAGCTTTGCACTTATTACCCATGGCTTAGGGACCCTTACTAAATGAAATAGCTCCCATCCCACAGGTACAGAAAGCCTCTACTTATAAATACAAAGCATCTTTCAGAAGGTTGCTTAAAGGTTGATTGTTTTGAACTTAAGGCACATTTCCCTTGAATTCAAGGCTAGATGACAAGAACCTGAAATAATAGTGTGCATGATACTTCTGGGAGTTGCAGGAAGGTGATAGATATTCTAGTGTGGATAGATATATAGTCTCGGTTATGGCAACTCTTTTCTGTATTTGCAGCCACATTCATTCTGTGTGTTTGTAGAGCAAGTGGAAGGAAATTTTATTCACACAGTCAAAGATATGAAACAACCCAATGGCCATTGATGGATGAACAGATATAAAAAAAATGATAGGATACTAACTAGTTAACCACAAAAAAGGAAATGATGCCATTTGTCAGAACTGTAAGCCTCAATCAAATTTATGTTTAAGTGAAATAAGATAAAGAAATAAAACTAGTGCATGATCTCACTAACATGGGGAACTAAGCAAAAGAAAACCTGAACACATAGAAACAAAGAAATGACAGTGTCACCATGGACATTGGTTTAGGGGGAGTGTCCAGATAAGAGCAAATTTTAGGTACTTGTAACACACACACACACACACACACACACACACACACACACACACACACCTGTGCTGTCATTCAAATGTTAAGTTTCTTGTTTCTGGTTGCCATTTGACTGTGCATGTGTTGGTCTAACCATAGACATTATGCGATATACCTTAAATGTCTACAACCAATAAATAACTGATGCAAAGTAAAACAAATTCTTCCCAAAAGCCTAAAATATTAGATGGATAAAAGCAGGGCTTCTGTAAACAGTGCAATGATGGATGGTCTAGAATCTTAACCTGCTTCCCACCCAGGTATTAGTGTTTCCTGAAACCCAAGGACTTCATAGAAAAGTGATTGGAATTCTAGTCTAGGTACAGACCTTGGCCTTATAAGGAGAGTTTATTAATGTATAAAGTTATTGAGGTGGCTCTGGTTTTTTTTTAATGTATTGTGCTGGATACACAATACAGGGGTCTTTCAACCTAGAAATTTGTATGTTCCAATTGTCAGGTAATTTAAAAATTTACTTCTTTAATTTAGTCAGTGTTGTCTTTCAGCACCGTCTTCCTGCATTTCCTGTTATTTAGATGGCTTTGTCTTTCATTCCCCTTATCTTTCCTTTCCTGATATCATTATGTGTTAAGTTAGGGTTTAATAGAGAAACTGATGTATGCAGATAGATTGTACACATAGTTAGAAGAGGGGAAAGGAAGAAAGAAGGCTGATTTCAAGAAATTAGTCATGTGATTATGGAAGGTTAAGTAGACAAAAAAACTTTCAAGGTAGACTTGTAGATTGGAAGGCTGTAGAGTCTAGAGCAATTAATTTCCTACATGAACTTAACCTCTCAGGAATTCCAAGTAACTAATTAAACTATAATTTTGATTGTGTCTATGAGGTTTTTTCTGAAGAATTTATAATTTATATTAGTCCTGAATGGAACAAACAGGTTGAGGAGGGTTAAATTTGTTCTTCAGCTGATTGCTTGAGTTCCTACCCTCATAGTTCTTTGTTTTTAGAGATGAGATAGAATTTGTACCATCTTACTGTGGCACCCAGGACTCTGAACTATGCCACCAGCTTTCTTTCCTTGGCCTCCAGCTTGCAGATGATAATTTACGGAGCTTTTCAGATGTCACAGTTGTGTGAGTGAATAGTAGTAAAGCTGTCTATGTATGTGTTCTAGTTTCATGCGTGTTACTGTGATAAAGTATGTTAATAAAAAGCAACTTACACAAGAGAGAAAAGGTGTGTTTCAGCTCACAATTCCGGGCTGTGGGGAAATCAAGGCAGGAACTAGAAGTTAGACACATCACAGTCAAGTGCAGAGAGAAGTGAATACATGTGTGTTTATTACCTAGCTTTCTCTAGTCTTATTTAATCTAGGTCTCCAAATCAGGGTATGGTGTGGACCACTTTGAGGCTGGATGTACCCACATCAATTAACGATTTAAAGACAATATTCCATTGATGTGCCAATTTGTTGAGACTCTCTTTCTAGGTGATCCTAGGTTGTGTCAGGTTGACAAATCTAACCATAACTCGGTGTGTGTGTGTGTGTGTGTGTGTGTGTGTGTGTGTGTGTGTGTGTCTGCCTTTATTTCTCAAATCTGTCTCTCACTGATTCTGCTTCTTTGGAAAATCCCGGCTAAAACTCACTTTGGCAACAGTCTGGTGGGCAGAATTACTTCTTGCTTCCAACAGGTCAGTCTGTTTAATGTAGGCCTTCAGCAGATCAGATGAAACCTAACCCCATGATGTAGAGTCGTCTGCTTTGTAAGAAGCCACCATTTTAAATGTTAACATTAGCCTCTTGTCAACATCCAAAACCACCTTGTCTAGAAGCATGCAGAGTAATGGTTGTGCTCATATCTTGTAACTGTGGTTCAAACAAGTTTATGCATAAAATTAACTATTACTTTCTTTTCTTTTTTTCTAATGGTTTATTTTTTACCCTTTTTATTTTCTGGGAAGTTTCATTAGCTTGTCTTCCACTTTGGCCCATTTAACAAATCTCTTTGGATTTCCATTTTATCTTATTTTATAGCTCTGTTCAGCTGTTCACTTGACCATCACATCTTGTGTTTGGTTTTTCTAAGAGGCTCTGCTTCCTGATTACCCATTTATGTTTACAGGATGAGTTCTAAGAGGCTTTGTTATGATGGGCTTGCATGGGAGTTCATTCCTATTGGGTGGATGGACATGAGGTTGGTCCTCTAATATCAGCATTTTCCAATCTGTTTTGCCCCTGGATGGGTCTAATAAAATTATTATTAACCTATGAGCCTTCTGGTAGGTGAACCGAGGAAGTAATTTTTATTTTCAGACTGAAGACTTTTAGTTATCTCCTAATGTTTTTAGCATTTTGTCTCTTTCCTCAGTGATAGCTGTCCTCTCTCATCCCAGAGAACTTCGTACCTCTTTTTAGTCCACAAACCAGTGTCTTCTGGTGGAGAAGGAAAGGCAGAGCTGTACATAGTGTGGAGAAGGTCCTGGGTCTTAAGTTTACTCACAGGCATTCCTTGGTGTTCAGTTTCACTGACCTGGGCATCCAGAAGTGGCTAGCTGGTGCCACCTAAACCCTGTGAAGATTTTTGCTGTATCTATTGGGTTGCATTTTTGGTTTTTCCCACTTTTTGGATGGGGATTCAGGTTTGTCAAGTCGTTAGTGTTCACACATCTGTTTTCTAGCTTCTCAATTTTTGTTACTTTTTGTTTTCTCCCCTGTTCTCTTTCTTTTTGTTGGCTATCCCTTCAAAATCCCCATGTTATGATTTTAGTAGACGTTCAAAGCATGTATAGGTTAATGTATGCATTCAATGTATCATATGTTTGCTTCTTGAAATATATACACAAATGTCAATTGCATGCAAAAATAGAGAGTATCGTCCATGTGTCTCGTGAATCTTTTTCTCGGCTTCAGGATGATTAGTTCTTAACTGTGCCCTTTGTAAGACAGGGTCTCATGTAGTCCAGGCTAGCTTTGAACTTGCTATGTAGTCAAAGGTCATTTGGAATTTCTGATTCTCCTGCCTCTTCCTCCCAGATCCTAGGATTATAGGTGTGTATGCCTGGCTTGTTTTTAATCTGTATTTCCATAGTGCTTCTGGATCATTTTAAAGTGTATCACAGACCTCACATCATTTTGAGGTAAATGATGCAATGTATCACTAGAAAATGAACCCTTTTCAAAAAGTATAGTAATAACACTGTTGCCTAACTCCAAGGAAACTTAATGTATTAATATAAAATATTCACTAACTGCTTATTTTGCATATGTATAATTTGTTGTGCATGATATGTGTTTCTGTGTTCACATGTGTTTGGGCACATGTGTACGTGTGCAAGTACTCCTAGGTGGCTGTGTGTGTGGAGGCCACGGGTTGACATCTGGTGCCTTTCTCTCTTGCTATTCATCTTGTCTGTTGAGGCAGAGTCAGTCTCTCACTTAAACCCAGAGTTCCCCATTTCAACTGACTTGTTTTGAAGATACCCGGTCTCCACCTCCAAAGGGTGGGGGTAGTTGGTGGGCTCCCACATCCATGTAATCTTAATGTGGGTGCTGTCCTCATGCTTGCTTGGAAGTGCTTTACCTGTTGAACCATCTCCACAGTTCCTCTGTTTGTTAAAAATTTAATCTTTTTTTTTTTTACAGTTGTCTTTCAAACCAGTTTCCCCATCTCTTCCCCTTTTGTTCCTTCTTTTGTGGTCTTGACACCCCAAACCTTGTTGACCCTAGTGAGGTGCTTTACCAGAGACCAGCATCTCCAACCCTGGAACGTTTTCAAATAGGCAAAGATTTCAATAGACATTTTGTTAAGGAAGTTCTACAAATACATAGTAAGTACAAGAAAATGTGTTCTCTGCCATCATTAGAGAACTGCAAATTAAGGCTACAAGAAAACTGCCATCAAATACATACTACACACATCTGTCTCCTAAATACTCAATAAATTATTCAAAGGAACAGTAATGCATATTGAAAAAGATGTGGATAAATTTAGACCTTTGTAGCTAGTAAGAATATAAAATGGTTTATGAGATTGCTTTAAGAAACAGATTTTATATTTTCTAAAAATTTTAAACATCAACTTACTGTATGACACAGTAATTCCACTATTAGGTGTCTACCCGCGTGAAATGAAACATATGTTCATGAGATTTTATACTAAAATTATAGTTAACCTTGGAAACAATCCAATTATCTGCCAGTTGATGACTGAATAAACAAAATGAGACTTTTCCCTCTCTACAGTATAATTCTATGCAACAATAAAAAAGAAAGAACGACTGATAAATGTTAAAACATGACTAAATTTCAGAAAGCTTATGTTCAATGAAAAGAGTCAGGTACATGTACCACAGTTTTTTTGATCCATTCTTTGGTTGAGGAACATCTGGGTTGTTTCCAGTTTCTAGCTATTACAAATAAGGCTGCTATGAACATAGATGAGACAACTTCCTTATGATTCCATGAGGAGACATTTGGGTGTATACCCAGAAGTGGTATGGCTGGGTCCTGAGGCAAAGCTATTCCAAGTTTTCTAAGATTTCGCCAGACTGACCTCCATAGTGGTTGCACAAGCCTGTACTCCCACCAGCAATGGAGTAGGGTTCCCCTTTCTCCACACCCTCACCAGCATGTGCTGTCATTTGAGTTTTTGATCTTAGCCATTCTGACAGGTGTGAGATGGAATCTCAGAGTCGTCTTGAGTTGCGTTTCTCTGATGATTAAGGATGTTGAGCATTTCTTCAAGTGTCTCTCAGCCATTAGAGATTCCTCCTTTGTGAATTCTCTACTTAGCTCTGTCCCCCATTTTTTGATTGGATTAGGTACTATGACAGTCTATTATAGTTATTTTCTAAACTAATCAGAAATAAAGCTGCTAAGAGACAAACAACATCTGCTTATCCTAATATAAAAGATAGATAGGGCCTCTTCAAAAACCTCAAGAGATCTGCAGAATATGGCATTCAAAGATGTTTTCTTAACTTTAGATTTTTTTATATGGAGACATATCAACTCCTGACAGCACCCCCTATTCTCCTCCAAGTAGAAGATGAGCATCGAAGAATCTTCAGTGGGAGATGATTGAATTAGTCGCAAGCCTATCTCTTGGTAGGAAAAGCCCCTTGCTCCAACTGTAGACAGAATGCTGCCCCAAAAGGACAAAACTTGGAAGCAGGTAAGTCAACAGCCTGGCTCTGCCAAGACAAGGTAGGTAAGTCCTTCATAACCCCTCCTCTACAATCAATGTCTATCAGAGAAACGGGGCCAAATGACTGAAGATCGATGCTGTAATATATGGAGAGAAAATGGGAACTGTCCAGGCAGCCACTGGTATGTCATTTCTTAGTTTTGGAAGCTGCAGGCCCTGTACTTCCTATAAAATCAGATATATTTTTCTCTCTCAGGTCTCTGAGGTGGTTGAAGAATAGATAGCTAGAGTCTCATAATTAAATTTTGAGTTGTTTAGGAGTCAAGAGAGTGTTATAGATCTAGGAAGATGCTTTTAAAATTGTGTTGCAAGTTAGTATGAAAGTCGAGTTAGATATAGAACTTTAAACTCATGGAGATGGTTAGATAGTAGAATGTTAAAGTCAGGTGCCAAATACATATGGACTGGACATTGGGAATGTATACTAAGCCATATAACCCTCATAACTGTGGCCTAATTACCTCTGTTGTTTTGTATTGTATCTATTATTATAAAAGAGCCATTTGTTGGACTGAAAGGGGGAGCTGTTGGGGGAAAGAAGATATACCTTAAACTGTAAAAAAAAAAGAGAAGAGGATGGGGGGTTGAGGGTGGGAGGGTGGGACTGGAGTGGGGAGTAGGGAGGGGATTGCCATTGAGATGTAACTTGAAGAAATTAAAAAAAAAAAAAAGAAAAGAGTCAGGTACAATAGCCCTGAACGTTGTACCATCCCACTTAAATGTAGTCTCCACAAAGGGGAAATCACTAAGCAGAGAGCAGATAAATTATTTTTAAACATACGGCCCTCACACCATGCTGGTGCTAGGGCTTGAACCTAGGGCTTTGCTTGTGGTAGGCAAGTGTTCTTCCTCAGAGCTAATCCCCTGTCTTCCTCTTCTTTGAATGCTATTTTTCAATGAACTCTCTGCCTGGGCTCCCTCTGCCCCTGACTCACCTCATTCATCTTTTACTGTAATGCTTTCTTTCTAAGAATACTAACTGAAGCTTCTCTTTTTGCTACCTTTGGTCACAATGTCTTCTAAATACTTCATTTTTTTCAACCGTGTAAGGACTAAATTGGAAACTGTGTGAATAATTTTGCATGATATCTAGTACATACATAGTCTGCATTTTGAATAATAGTATCTATATTAAGGTTCCCTACATAAAAGAATCAAGTGGGAAGAAAGAGGAAGGGAGAGGAGGAGGGAGGATGGACACACACACACACACACACACACACACACACACACACACACAGAAAGAGAGAGAGAGAGGGGAGAGGGAGAGGGAAGGGAGAGGGAGAGCAAGAGAGAGAGAGAGGGGGAGAGCAAGAGAGAGGGGGGAGAGCGAGAGAGAGAGAGAGAGAGAAGGGGGCGGGGAGAGATATTAAATAATTGGTTTATGTGACTGTGGAGTCACCAAGTCTAAATCTGTCGGGCAGATGAGGCAGCCTGGAAATTCATATTAGAGTTGAATGTGGTAAGAAATTTGTTAAAAAACAAAACAAAGCAAAACCAGTTATGAGAATGTTTTTGTTTAATCCCATGTGTGAGGCTGCTTCAGTGTTAAGAACCGCAGGGGTAAACTATTAATGGTGCCTCATGAGCTAGCAGTGATATGGCTTAGCCAACTGAGTGAGTAAGTTTAACTCTGGGGACTTGAGAGAGGGAGAAAAGAGAGTCCAAAGAGAAGCAGGCACTACAAAGAAGAAAGAGGGGAGCTTTATAAAGAAGAAAGGTGTTGCTGCTCTCCTGACTGCTGGTTGTCCCCCAAACTGCTGCTTGTTCCTCCTGCTGCTATTTCCTGGGTTTGCTGGACTTCTACTGAGATTTGTATTACCCCTAAGAACCTGACACCCGTAACCAGCAGGAAGTAGCTCAAGGAGTCCTATGTCCCTTCACCCTCTAACCTTCTTTCTCTCCCACATAGTGTTGGGGGGTTGAAAAGAACAAGAGTTGGAATGGAGGTACAGGTATTAAGTACAGTAAAAATAAATTAGAGTGAATATTAAAAGAAAAATAATAAAACCTACTGTGTTACAGTTGAGGATGGAAACTCAAGACAGTTTCTGGGTTGCATTCTAGAGGCTGAATTCCTTCTGAAAACATCATTCTTTGTTTTGAAGGGTTTTTGCTGATTGGTTGAAGCACTTCCACAATAAGCAGGATAATCTGCTTTACTAAATAAAACTCTGCTGACTAAAATGTTAATCACATCTAAAAAATAGTTATAATATCTAGATAGTGTTTGATCAACAGCTGGGCTCCATAACTTAGCCAAGTGGACACACAAGATAAATCATCTCTTCCAGTTTGATTTTCCTAACTGTCAGTCAGCCAGTTGCCAGCCTTTGTAAAAGGATGCGAGGAAAAGATCCCAGACTGCATGTTGGAATCAACCTAGGCAGAGGGGTTAATCTTAAAATGATAGATGAATGAACATCCCTGAAATTTTGTTAAGATGCCATTTTGGTCCCATTTAGAGTAGGATTCTAGCCTAGAATTCTGACTTCTGGTCATAATATGCTTGACAAGCTACTAAAATAGCACAAAATGATGGTCTTTTAGTTAATTATAGGTTGTGTTAGTAACTGACTTTATTACTAGGTTTTATGATTTTGTCTATGTGTGTGTGTGTTTGTGTGTGGTGTACATGTGCACATGTTCATATGCACATGTGTGCATGTATGTGTGGAGAACTGAGGACCAACATGGGTATCAGCATCAGGAATTCCATCCACTTGTTTTGACACAGGCCTCTCATTTGCCTAGATCTCACTACTTAGGCTAGACTCAGTGACTCTCACACCTTCTGGTCTCTGCCTTCCCAGTACTAGGGTGACAAGTGTGTATACTACCATTCCTTGCTTTTCATATGGATGTCGGAATCAAACTCAGGTCCTAGTTTGAAGGGCAAGTGCTTTACTAACTCAGTCATCCAGTCAAATCCCTCGATTTTCCTCTTTATTACTGCAAAATATTATGAAAAAGAGAATTTAATCTTATATTGCCATTGATAATTTCTGAAGGTAATGTTGGTGTTTTTCTTCAAGAATAGAATTTCTCAGTAGTTAGAATCTTTACATATATTTTTGGGAAAATGAGTGATTAAAATGCTCATAGATCTATTGTAGTTTATGTTTGCATTTATAATCAATCTTTTGGGCAAAGACTAAAAAGTAGGATTGCTGGATTTTATGGTAATCTTACTGACATAATTTTTATTTTTTTTTTAAATTATTTCTTTTTATCTACATTGATGTTTTGACTGCATGTATGTCTATGTGAGGGTGTTGGATCCTCTGGAAGTGGAGTTACAGACAGTTGTGAGCTGCCATGTGGGTGTTGGGAATTGAACCCAGATCTTCTGGAAGAGCAGTCAGTGCTCTTAACTGCTGAGCCATCTATCCTCGCTGATGTCCTATTTTTTTCCATAATGGTTATACTAACTTACATGTTCACTGGTAGTATACAAAGATTCTTTTTCTCCCACATCCTTGCCAACATTTGTTGTTTTTATTAATATATATTAATTATATTCAACAATGGGTTTAATTATAAAAATTTTTTATATGTGTATTATAATGTATTTTGATCATGTTCACTCCATTACTGTCATCTTTGTACTCCCACTGATTCCCCTTCTTTTCAACTAATTTTCCTACTTTCTTTTTGTTTATGTGACTCAGTGAACTTCGTTAAGGTTGCTTATAGGAACATGGTTGGCAGGTTTCTTTCAGGGTGGAGGTGGGTGGGGGCTTACCAGTGATTAAATCACTGGAGAAAATGTCTTTTCTTCCTCCAGCTATTGTTAACCATCTGGGACCCATGAGCTCTTCTTCCATATATGACATGATGCTGATGGACCCAATCTTGTGTAGATCCTGTGCAGATAAATCTGCTTTGAGTTCAAGGATGCAACAGCCTTGTTGTACATGGAAAACAGCATTCCACAGCACTCCACTGCTTAATCTGTTTCATGCATTTCCCCCCCTTTCCTCTCTTCTGCAATATTCCCTGAGCCTTGTAGGGACTGATAGTCATGTTCTACTCAGAAAGGGTGACCATTCAACACTTACCTATTCCCAATACTATGACCAGCACTAAGAATCTGCAGTGACCACTGCCTACTGCAGAAAGAAGCTTCTTTGACCAAAGAGGACATCAGCATTAACCTGTGGGTATAAATGTAATTATTTAGAAAGCAGTTTGATGGGTATAACACGTCTATTTAGTAAAACAACAGCAATAGCTTCTCCACTGGGGATTATGACCTTCTCCTCATTCATTGGCTTTTGAGAGGCTTACAGTACCAGATATAAATTCTCTTCTGTTGAGAGTGCCTCAGTTCCACACAGAAAATGTTTGGTTACTTCCATAACTAAATTGCCACTAATGTACCAGTGGGCACAATTTCTTTGCAGGTTAGTAGAGTAGTACACGGGATTCACAGCTGAGTCATGCTGTTGATGAAAATTTCCTTCCAACAGCCTGTGTGGCACACACCTTCCTGCACTATGAGTTCTAGCCTACAGGGAGGAAACTTCAAGCTCATTTTCATTGTTGTTTCTCTGTGTCACGTGATGTCCTAGGAATATAGTTTTACCATCTGGTTCTGGTAGGCAACCAAGGATAGTGGAATTTGCCTGTATTTTTAGGCAGCCTCTGAGGCCTCCCTAATCAATAGCTTATGGAAAGGTAGCCTAATCTCACACTGGGATTTTGATAACCTATGATTTCTGAGAGTGGCTTTTTCTGTTTATGAAGAGTAGAGACTTATATTAAACTTAAAAATTCTTTTGAGACAGGATCTTACTATGTAACCCTGGATGGCTTGTAACTATAAAGACCAAGATGACTCCAAACTCAGAGAAATTTACCTGTCTCTACCTCCTAAGGACTGGCATTAAAGGAATACCACCTCTGCCTTCACATTGCTTTTAAAATTAATTTACCAGCATCAGATTTCTTCATTATGAAATATTTCTTCATATGTCATAACCCTTAGTTTTGGTTGACTTTCCCCCTACTTCTTTTTTGAAAATTAATTTATTGTCTCATATATTACATCCCAACCACAGTTTCCCCCTTCTCTCTCTACCCCCAACCTCCTCCATTCCCTACTCCCTCCCTGTCTTAGTTAGGGTTTTCATTGCTGTGAAGAGACACCATGACCTAGGCAACTCTTATAAAGGAAAACATTTAGTTGGCTTACTATTTCAGAGGTTTAGTCCATTATCTTCATAGTGAAAAGCATGGAAGCTTGTAGGCAGACAGAGTGCTGGAGGAGCCAAGAGTTCCACACTTGATCTGAAGGCAACCAAGAGGAGACTGGATTTTGTTCCACATTGGCCACAGCTTGAGCATTTACAACCTCAAAGCCCTACCTCTACAGTGACATGCTTCCTCCAACAAGGCCACACATACTCCAACGAGGCCACATCATGTCTTAATAGTGGCTCTTCCTGTTGGCCAAGCATTCACACACATAACTCTATGGAGCCAAACCTGTTCAAACCATCACGCTCTTCATCCAGTCCTCTTCAGTTTCCTTTCAGGAAAGGGCAGGCCTCCCAAGGATATCAACCCAACATGGCATATCAACTTGCAGTAAAATTAAGTACCTCCCCTCATATTAAGGCTGAACAAGGCAACACAGTAGGAGGACAAGGGTCCCAAAAGCAGGCAAAAGCATGAGAACTATCCTCTGCTCCCTGTGTTAGGAGTCCTGCAAGAGCACCAAACTACACAACTGTAACATGTATACAGAGGGCCTAGGTTAGTCCTGGAGTTACCCTCTAGAGGCTCCTTGATTGTTGATTCAGTCTCAGTGAGCCCTATGAGTCCAAGTTAGTTGATTTGTAGGTTTTCTTGTGGTGTCCTTGAGCCCTTTGGCTCCTACAGTCCTTCCTCCCCCTCTTCAGTAGGAGTCCCTAAACAATACCTAATGTTCAGCTGTGGGTATCTGCATCTGTTTCTATCAGTTGCTAGATAAAGCCTAGGATGAAACTGTGGGAGTGGCTAACCGATGACCAGTTCAGCTTGAGACCCCATGCCACGAGAGGGAGCCTACCCCTGACACTGCCTGAGCATCAGAGGCCAGACTCCAGATGGCCCAGAGACCTAGGATAGAACTAACCATGAGTGGAAAAAGAGTCCGTGAAATGATGCCTAATGGCAGTCTGCTATATTCATAGACTGTTGCTTAACCCAATTCTTCCTCTACTTATCTCTCCCCATCTTCCTGACCTTCCTTCACTGATAAAATTTTCTACTGCCAGTATTCCTTCTACTTTCACCCCCCATATTCTGAAATCCTTTCCCCTTAAAGCTTTTTCTCCTCTTATGGGCCCATTTCTAGTTTTCTGGCCCCAACATACACTTACTACTACATAAATGCACCTATATAAAACTTAGAAACTAAGGCCAACATAGGTAAAACATACAGTGTTAATCTTTCTAAGTCTGGAATACCTCACTTAATATTACATTTTCCGATTTCATCAATTATTCTGTTAATTTTGTAATCTAATTTTAAAATACATTTTTAATAAAATGTGATATATCTATATCTCTCTCTATATATATCTCACATTTATTTATTTATTCATCAGTTGGACATCTAGCCAAACTTAATCTCCTTATTATTGTGAATAGAGCAACAATGAACATGGAATAACAAATATCTCTATGCTAGGATAAAGTCCTTCACGTATATGCCCAGGAGTAATATAGCTGAGTCATATGATAATTTTTTTAAAATTTATTTTTTGTTTACTTTACCTCCCAATCACAACCCTTGTCCCTCCTCTTCTCCCAGTCCCACCCTCCCACCCACTTTCTCTGTAATGCGCTGCATGGTACCAATCCACTCCAGAACATCAAATTCCATCAGTGCCTCCTCTTCTACTGAGGCAAGACAAGGAAGCTCTGCTAGGAAAATGGGGTCCAGAGGGAGGCAACAGAGACCAAACTAGAGATAGTCCCCGCTACAGTTGTTAGGGGATCCACTTGAGGACCAAGCAGCCCATCAGCTTCATATGTGTAGTGTGCTTAGTAGCAGTCTATTCAAGTTCTTTGGTTGGTGGATCAATCTCTATGAGCCTCACTCTATCCGAGTTAATTGCCTATGTAGGTCTTGTGGTGTCCTTGACTCCTCCAGCTCCCTCAAACCTTTCCCTAACTCATCCACAAGACTCCCTGAGTTTCATCTAATGTTTGGCTATGGGTCTCTACATCTGTTTCCATTATCTGCTGGATAAATCCTCTCAGATGGCAGTTATGTTAGGTTCCTGTCCAGTTCCCTCTCTTTCTTCACTTCTGATGTTTAAGAGATATGGGGAGAATAGACAGCCTTGGCTTGTCCCTGATTTTAGTGGAATTGCTTAAAGTTTCTTTCAATTTAATTTGATGTTTGGTGTTGACTTGCTGTTTATTGACTTTATTATGTTTAGGTATGGGTCTAGTATCCCTGATATCTCCAATACTTTTGTCATGGAATAGATTGTTTTCTACATCTATGGTGACTGAAGGTTTTGCTGGGTGTAGTAGTCTGGGCTGGCATCTGTGGTCTCTTAGGATCTGCAAGATGTATGCCAAGGACTTTCTGGCTTTTAGAGTCTCTGATGTGAAATCAGGTTGTGATTCTGATAAGTCTGCCATTATATGTTACTTGGCCTTTTTTCTCTTACAGATTTTAATATTCTTTCTTTGTTCTGTACATTTAGTGTTTTAATTATTATGTGGTAGGAGGATTTTCTTTTCTGGTCTAATCTATTTGGAGTTCTGTAGGCTTCTTGTATGGTTATAGGCATCTCTTTAGGTTTGGGAAGTTTTCTTCCATGATTTTTGTTGAAGATATTTTCTGGTTCTTGGAGCTGGGAGTCTTTTTTTCTTCTATTCCTATTAGTCTGAGGTTTCATCTTTTTCATAGTGTTCTTGATTTCCTGGAGATTCTGTGACAGGACATTTTTAGATTTCACATTTTTTGACAGATGTATCATTTCTTCAAATTTTATCTTCTGTGCCTGAGATTCTTTCTTCCATCTCTTGTATTCTGATGGTGATGCTTGTGTCTGTAGTTCCTTTTCTTTTTCCATGGTTTTACAGTTCCAGGCTTATATCAGCTTGTGTTTTCCTTATTGCTTCAACTTCCCTTTTCAGATCTTGAACCATTTTATTCCTTTTCTTCTCATGTTTAACTATATCCTGCATTTCTTTAAGGGCTTTATTAATTTCCATAACCTGTTTTATTGTATTTTCCTGTTTTTTTTTTTTGAGGAATTTGTTTTCCTCCCTTAAGACATCAATCATTTTCATAAGCATAGATTTAAGGTCATTTTCTTGTGTTTCAGTTGTGTTAGGATATCCAGAGCTTTCTGTAGCATTATAGGTAGGTTCTGGAGATGCCATATTGCCTTGTTGGTTTTTTTTGTTGTTGTTGTTGGTTTTTTGTTTGTTTGTTTTTGATAGTGTTTTTGTGCTATCCTTTAGCCATCTAGATGACTCTGGTGTTGTCTGGTTGTTCCTGGTGCCCACTGGCCTTGGTGCCCAGGGAAAATCCCTATTCCAGAGGCTGACTGATCCTGTGATCCAGACACCCACCTCCAAATGATGGGTAGGTCTGTGTAATAGTGACTAGATCTTGGAGAGTAACTGCAGCTCTCCTCTGCTGGTTGTGTTCCAATTGAACCTATAGGCAGGTGATTGGCATGGGGGGACTAACCTGTATGGTACTAAGACCTGAGGTTTCCTCTGAAAAGCAGGTTGAGCTGTGGACCAGAGGGTGGATTTGTGCGGCATAGAAATCTGGGTTCTCTCCTTACCAATAAGATCGTTTTAGGCTTCAGAAGTTGGGCTGCTCATTCATTCAGCAGTTATTGGGCTCCAATGGAACCATGGTCTGAAACCTAGCACTGTTCAGGCTGGGAACTCCCCGTAGGACAGAGGCCAGAGTCAGAGGGCCTGAGGCTGGCTGTTGCAGGAGATCAGGTGCTCAGTGGGGTGGCCAGTCTCAGGTTTTGCCAGAAAAACACAGATGCAGGCTGTGTTTGCTCTCTATCACTCCGCTGTGACTGAGCTTGCCCCCTGTCACTCAGATACCATGCGTTCTGGATGCCACCATGTTGGGAACCCTGGAAAGAAATTCTCAATGAACCACGTGCTCCTGTGGTCTGGATGTTCCTCCTGGGAAGTCGCACAGGTTCTCTTGGAGGCTGGAACTCAGGAAGACAAATAGGGCTGCTGACCTTAGGCTGGAGCCAGTGACAAGAACAGGCTAGACTGAGGGTGGTTGTTCCTGGAGCCCGAGTATGCTGTTTGGTGTGGTGAGCAGTCTCAGCATTCACCATGTGGAAGTTCAGAAGCAGTCTATGTTTTACAGTCAGCTAGCTGCAGGGTCTCACGATCGCTCCACAGATAGTTTGCGTCATATTGGAAACTCCTCATATGATAATTTCATTCTTAGCTTTTTGAGAAATCTCTTCAATGATTCCTCATAGTGGCTGTACCAGCTTACATGCCTACCAACAGTCAATATAGGCAGGTTCCTCTTTTTCTTCATTTTCACATTTATTGCCACTTGTTTTCTTGATGATAGACATTCTGACTAGGATGAAATAAAATCTCAAAGTAGTTTTAGTTTGCATTTTTCTGATAACTAAAGATGTTGAGCACTTTAAAAAGTATTTATTGACCATTTATATGTCTTCCTTTTTGTTTTGTTTCTTAGACATTGGTTCACTTTTGTAGTTCTGACTGGCCTGGAACTTACTATTTAGACCAGGCTGGCCTTGAACTCACAGAGATCCACTTGCCTCTGTCTCTCAAGTACTGGAGAGTTAAGTCATGCACAACCATACCTGGCCTGTATTTTGACAACTTTGTTCAGTTCTTTAGCCCATTCTTTCATTTAGGTTGTTTGTTTGTTTTTGTTTAGCCTTTGGGTTCTTTGTGTATTTTGGATATTGGTCCTCTGTCAGATGTAAAGGTGGAAAAGATTTTTTCCCCCATTTTGTAGCCTCTCTTTACTTCATAACCTTTTTCTTTGATGTACGGAAGCTTTGTAATTTGACCGTCTCATTTGTCAGTTGTTGCCTTTGTTTTCTGAATGATTGATTCCTATTTAGAAACTCCTTGCTTGAACTATTTCACTATATTGTTTTCTCTAATAGTTTCAGGTTTTACATCAAGTCCGTCGATATGCTTAAAGTTGATTTTTGTGCAGGGTAAGAGATGAGAGATCTAGTTTTATTCTTCCACATGTAGATATACAGTACCAAATAGTACTCATTCAATAGCTTTCACTTTTATAATAAGGTGGGTTTAGCCGTGTGGGCTTCCATCTGGGTCAAGTCCTTTATTCTACCTTTATTCGATTCTACTGATACACATGTCAGTAAATGAGTATCATGCTGTTTTTTTTTTTTTTTTTTTAGTTGTGCAGTGTAACTTGAAATCAAGTATGATGACATATACATTTTTTTCATTCAGAATTGTTTTGGCTGTGGTCTTTTGTGTTGTCATGTGAACGTTAACTGCCTTTTCTATGTCTTTGAAGAACGATGTTAGATTTGATGGGGATTGCATTAAACCTATAGATTGCATTGGGTAGGAAAACCATTTTCACAATATTAATTCTTCATATCTATGAACATGAGCAAATCTTTCCATTTTCTAGTGTTTTCCTCAGTTTTCTTCTTCAGTGTTAAGTTTTTGTAAAACTTGGCAATGAAATCAGATCCTGAGATTTTCTTTAGTGTGCATTTTTTTCTTTTTTTGATTCAGGGAGATATTTTATTGAAAGAGGTAGTTTGAAACAACATGTAGTTATCTATTATGTAACTATTCCTCTAGCCTTGACTTCAATCCTATCTATTAATATACCTAAAATGATCAAATTGAATTCTCCCTCTCTTGCTTTTGAGTTCCAAATAATACTGGAGATTGCCCCACAGAGTGGCCAGGGAACTCTGATGTAATCACCTGTGCTTTTGTTGGGGAAACAGTTTTTAATAATTACGTACAGTCTGTAGTTATATCTGGCAAACCTTTCTCTTTCTGCTTACACATTTCATGCAATATAGGCAAGACACTCAAGCATGTGTTTTTGGTAGTGGTTTACTAAAGGAATATTTATTAAAGATTTGTATCCTTGCCCGACTATTGTTAGTTGCCATTTTATGTTGTCATATTTGGGATAGGAACTATAAATTGTGAGGAGAAGTTGTTCTTCTAAACCTGGGGCATAATTTATCCCTCTATCCTTTCTTCCTTTCTTCTCTCCTTCCTTCCTTCCTTTTTTCAGTTTGGTCCTTTATGAAGGTATCGTTGATCATTTTGGGTTCAAGGGAGAAAGCCTGCACCTGTCCTTACTGCAAAGAGACTTGTAGACTAGACCTGGAAAGTGTATCTTTCTGGACAATATAACATATAATAAATAAGCCACATGTGCGAGGTAAGCAACTCAATGGCTTGTCTCTGTTTCGTTATCTCTGCTTCTTTCTTCAGTATCACTTCATTATCTATCTGCATTATTGTTTTGGTACTTGCTAATCTGCTTCTAGAATGAAATCCACATGGATCGAATAAGAGTGATTTAGAAAATTGTTATCATTTTATAATTGGATCAAGGGTTTACCTTTGCTAATCTGTGGCTACCAGCCTCTGTCTGATCTTCTGGGCATGGGGGTTGTGCTAACCTAGATGAAAACATCAGAGATAACAGACCTCAGGACTTATGTGTCCATTATAGAAGTTTAACTTTGGCTTAAGTTAGTGGGAATTACTATAGTGTAGGTTTAATATTCTAAGCTATACTTCATCTTAGGAATGTTCTGTAATGCTCTATAGAGTCACTCAGTAAATATATAGTGGAGTCTGAGAGGTAAACTCAAGTCTGTCAGCTTCTGGATGTCCTATGTTCGTAAACTATGCTACTCTTGGGTATCGTGGCCAATGCTAGTGGAAAGGTAATAGAAGCTACATATGTAATTTAAAACTTCCAAAAGATTGCATTTTAAAAAGTCTTGAAATTAGCCTACCAGAAAGTGGTGATATTAATTTTTCCATATCTCTGATATTCTTAAATTTAATTAATCAGAATTATTTTTGATAGTATCATATTTGTGTACAATGCACTGTGATTACATCCACCACCCAACTGCCCTTCTCCTCCCCTTTCCACTTCTGTAGACATCTTTCTTCTTCCCAACTGGTCCCTGTCTTCACTCACCTCTCATCCCTTCTCTTCCCTTTCCTCCCCTTCTTCCTTTCCCTCCCTCCCCTCCCCTGGGCTCTCCTTCCTTTTCTTAGCTTTGTTTGCAGTCACAGCTGCTGCATGTTTATAATTGTATCAGCAGACATGCTATATTCAGAAGACAGTGGCCTACTGTACTCCTTTCTGTCCTCAGTTCCCATAGTCCTTTCATCTCCTCTTCCGTGATGTCCCCTGACCTTGGGTGGGGTGACATAAATGTCCTCTTTGGGGCCAACCACTCAGATGCCTTTTATTCTCAGCACTCCCTGCTTTGACTATCATATGCTGCTGAAACAGGCTTCTCTGATCAAGGCTCAGAGCTACACTAGTCTTGGACATAATAATAAATGCTTAGAAGGAAGTTTAACTGCATGTCCATTTGACAGAACATCACCTGTGAATTCTCCTGAAGTTAATGCTAATGTATTTTATTTGAGGTAATAAATAGAAGGCATTTGAACATATAATTAGTAAAAGCAGTTATTAATGAGGTGTTTTACATTCTTTATGTTGTGTCAAATATGTAAAGGCCTGAGTGTATTTTATATCTACAACACTTCTTGATTTGAATTAGCCACATTTTAAGTACTCAAACTAGCTTTATTTATCAGACAGTGTAGTGTTAGAATATTGGTGCTCATCCAGCCATTTCTTGATGCTTCTGCAGCTTTTTCATGTTTCATTTACTAAGCCATTAGGTGGAAGACATCAATATCTTATATTCTTGCTCTGTAGGATGTTGCATTAGATAATTTATATAGGGTGAAGTTCAAAGTTACAAGATAGCTTTCTGGGAATTCACTCCGGTGAGTCTTCATAATTGAATTCCAGCTTATGGTTAGTGTACTGGTTATTCCAGAAGTACTTTATGTTTGGAAGATAACATCTTAAATTACTCTCTGAGTTTCTTTAGAGTTGTGTCTTTACCATTTTGAGGGGCTAGAGAGCTAGCTCAGTTGATAAATGCTTGCTCTCCAAGCATGATATGAGTGTGATCATCAGAACTCAAGTGAAAAAGATAGCTGTGGTGGTACCTGCTTATACATATAAATGTGTTACATATAAACACATGTATATTAATAATGACATTTTGACACTTCCAAAAGAGAAAAAAAAGCCTGTTTTTAAAGAGAGGAATGATTTATTTTGGCTCACAGTTTAAGGATGTAGAGTCCATTATAATGGGGCAGAAGTGGAACTAAACTATAAGCCCCGAAAGCCTACCTCCCAACAACCCATTTTCTGCAGGTTGGCCCCACCCCTAAAGGTATCACAACTTGCAAAAATGGTGACATTTGCTGGTTACCAAGTATTCAAACATGTGAGTCTATGGGAAACATTTTACACCTACAAACTATGTATATTATATGTTTTGATCATATTCACCCTGACTCTTTCCCTCCAATTACCCATCCCGACCCTTCCCTGAATATCCTCCTCCCAACTTCATGTCTCTATCCTCTTCTCTTTCCCACACCTCATCCTTCTTATCATAAAGAATAACCCACTGTGTCTAAGTGCTGTCTCTAGACACATGGGTATAGGGCCCTCCACTAGAGTGTGGGCAACCAGTGGTCACACCCCCAAAGAAAAGTAACTTCCCCCATCTAGCAGTCATCAGCTATGGAAAGCTCCACAGAGAGTGGTGGGTTCTCATGAGTCCCTCACTTATTTAGTAGAGGTTTCACTATCTTGATCTTGTGTAGATAATCACAGCAGCTGTGATTTCCCAAGAGCAAAGTTCATGGCATGTTTGGAAGATGACATTCATGTGTCTTTTTTTTTGGTAACTTTGTATGTGTGACCAGCAATTAGTAAACTACATGATTTTTTTCTAGCAACACATAATTTGTTAAATCAATAAATCATATCACTTTGATCAGCTTTAGGTAATAGCAATTGTAAGTTATTATAAATGAGGAAAAGTTAGCAAATAGACATATCAGCCCAGCACAATATGAAGAGGCAGGGCTGCCGGCACTCACCTGTAATCCCAGCGCTGTGTTGGTGGAGATAGGATTTTTGGGACTTGCTGACCGGCCCATCTGTCTGAATCTGGGGAAGCTCCAAGTTCAGTGGATAATCCAGTTTCGAAAAATAAACTGCAGAGTGATTGAGGAAGATACTTGACATTTATTTTTTATTTAAATTTATTTATTTATTGCTTCAGGTTACATCTCCATCATGGTGTCCTCTTTCCACCCCTCCCAGTCCCACCCTCCCACCCTCTACCCCCTATCCCTTCCATTCCACTCCTCTGGAGTGGAGAGTTCCTACATAACAGTCCCCTGCCCAAGTTCAGCAGTCATATGAGGGCCAAGAGCCTCCTCATACACTGGAGGCCTACAAGACAGCACCACTAGGGCAAAGTGTCTCATTGACAGGAAACAAAAAAGTCTACGTCCATGTTCCCTTTGGTGCTTTGGTTGTAGTATAGATATCCTGTACTATATGGTTAAAATCCTACTATAAGTGAATAGAGGCCATGTGCATCCTTCTGAGTCTGGGTTAGCTCACTCAGGATGAGCTTCTCTAGTTCCATCCATTTGGCTGCAAATTGCATAATTCCATTGTTTCTGATAGCTGAGTAGTATTCCATTGTGCAGGTGTACCATAGTTTTTTAATCCATTCTTCAGTTGAGGGACATCTGGGTTGTTTCCGTGTTCTAGCTATTACAAATAAGGCTGCTACTGCTATGAACATAGATGAGGAAACTTCCTTGTGATTCAGTGAGGAATCATTTGGATGTATACCCAGAAGTGGCAAGGCTGGGTCCCGAGGCAGAGCTATTCCAAGTTTTCTAAGATATCGCCAGACTGACCTCCATAGTGGTTGCACAAGCCTGCACTCCCACCAGCAATGGAGGAGTGTTCCCCTTTCTCCACACCCTCACCAGCATGTGCTGTCATTTGAGTTTTTGATCTTAGCCATTCTGACAGGTGTGAGATGGAATCTTAGAGTTGTCTTGAGTTGCATTTCTCTGATGATTAAGGATGCTGAGCATTTCTTCAAGTGTCTCTCACTTATTAGGAATTCCTCCTTTGTGAATTCTCTGTTTAGCTCTGTTCCCCATTTTTAAATTGGATTATTTGGTTTCTTGGCATTTAATTTCTTGAGTTCTTTGTAAATTTTGGATATTAGCCCTCTGTCAGATATGGGGTTGGTGAAGATCATTTCCCAATCTGTAGGTTGCCGTTTTGTTTGAATGACAGTATCTTTTGCCTTACAGAAGCTTTTCAGTTTCATGAGGTCCTATTTATTGATTGTTGGTCTCAGGTCCTGAGCTGTTGGTGTTCTGTTCAGGAAGTTGTCACCTGTGCCAATTAGTTCGAGGGTTTCTCCCACTTTTTCTTCTAGTAGATTTAGTGTGACCGGCCTTATGTTAAGGTCTTTGATCCACTTGGACTTAAGTTTTGTACAAGGTGATAAGTATGGGTCTAATTTCATTCTTTTACGTGTGGACATCCAGTTGGACCAGCACCATTTGTTGAAGATGCTGTCCTTCTTCCATTGTGCAGTTTTGGATTCTTTGTCAAAAATAAGGTGACCATAGGTGTGTGGATTCATTTCTAGGTCTTCAATTCGATTTCATTGATCCACTGGTCTGTTTCTATACCAGTACCATGCTGTTTTTATTATTATTGCTCTGTAATACAGCTTGAAATCTGGGATGGTGATACCTCCAGATGTTTTTTTTTAATTGTACAGAATTGATTTAGCTATTCTTAAGCTCTGTCCTCCACATGCGCACATGTGCATGCAAACGACACGCATGAACACACACATACACACAAACAGCTTTATAGAATTTTTATTTATTTTATGTTTTATGTATGCATGGTTTGCCTACACATCTGTCTGTCATGTGACTACAGTGCAGAGGATGGTGATGGATCCCTGGAACAGGAATTACAGGCGACTGGAGCTGCCCTGAAGGTGCTGGTAATTGAACCAGGGGGCTCTGCAAGAGTAACCAGTGATTCTAACTACTGAGATAGAGCTCCAGCTCTAATGTTTGATGACATTGTTTTGGGTGTTTATGAGTAAAGCTTCCCTAACCATGTATGCTTTTGTGTGGAAAATAAACTAACTTAGTTGGTTACCTAAGAATGGAATTTGAGGCACTGGTTACACGAATGCCTAAATTTGATTAGAAATGGTCAAGCTCTTTGTCAAAGTGATTGATCTATTTTTGCCTTTCTACCAGCAATGTTTGCAGAGTTGCAATTGTTCTTCATCGTTGGTAGCACCTGGTTTTGTAGAGTGGGTAGTGGAATTTTCTGGTGGGATTTTCATTTGTTTTGTTTTGTTTTTTAATGACCAAGGAGTAAACTGCACAGTATTTTTCATGTGCTTAGTTCCCATTTGTGTTTTCTTTCTTCCCTTCTCTCTTTTTCTCTTTCTTTGGTGAAGTGCATCTTTTGTCTATCTTCTAGTTTATTTTTGAATATATTTATGTACATTGATTAATTGAGACAAGGTCCTAGCTGGTCTGGAACTCACGGTGTAGTTCAGTCTGGCATAGAACTCAGGCTTCTGCCTTTGCCTTTTGAGTGCTGGGATTACAAATCTACACTGCCTTACTCTTTCTTTCTTTCTTTCTCCTCCTCCTCCTCTTCTTTTTTGGTTTTTCAAGACAGGGTTTTGTAAAAACTATTAGTTAAATTACATTCAGCACCATTTGTAGAAATAATTAAATTGTTTACTAGTATTTATATTATTATTAATTTTTTCGGCAGCTGTTAATCTTTAAACAGCCATTATAAATGAGCACACGGGACACCACGTGGATTTTAACAAGCCTTGGCCTGAATTGTGCAATCTTAGCCCATCTAAGCTAGCTCATAATTCTATTACCCAAATATGACCCCATATATACATACATCCCCTTGGACTGTCATACTCCATGATATACCGATGTTCCTGGCCATGTGGAATGAGGTTCTTTTCTCTAACCCATGGTGTGTGCCTCCTTCTTCCTGCTCCTGGCTGGAATGCATTCTTCTTCCTGCTGCTGGCTGGAATGCTTGAATCCTCTGTCTAAAGTGCAGGCTTCCTGCTCTAATCCCAGGAAGTCCCACCTTTCTCTGTCTTTGCCCAGTCTCAGGCCTCGGCATTTTATTTAACCAATCTGATTCAATGTAAGTAACAGACAGCAAGCAGAACCAATTAACTAACATTTAGAATGCTTAACACTACTCCAACAATCCTTAAAACTGAAAATTAATTAATTAATTTAGTTATTAGTAAGTATAAACTGTAATATTAGGCCAGCAGAGTAGCCAGTGGCTTGGCAGAGGAGCAGGCGGCCTGGCCTGAGTGCCTTAACCAGTTGCCAAACTTATCCTCGAGAAAGAGCCCCAGGACCAAAGGTGGCCTACACCACCTATAACCTAAACTCTGTTAATTAATATAAGTTGTTATATTAGGCCAGTAGAATTACCGGCGGCTTGGCGGGAGATTCACCTGGACTCAAGGGGAGTCTGGGAATCCAACAGCCCAGGACTGCTTGGCTGAGGGCCTATAAGCCGCCGCAGTCTTTTCCCCAATAATTAAACACATCAAGACCTTTTAATATTTTAACGCTTAGCCCTTAGCTGGGCAGACTCTCAATTAGCTACTCTAAGTTAACCCCAAACCAACATGTGCCTGTGAGTACCTTCCAGACTTCTCTAGACATCTGTCTCCTTCTGTGTCTCCTGGCAGAAAAGAGAGAGAGTCTCTGTGTGTGTGGAATTCCTGCTGATCTGAGGAAGTCCCGCCTTCCTATACTCTTTCTGCCTAGCTAATTGGCCATAAGCGACTTTTATTAACCAATCAAGAGAATGCCTCAGAAGGGGCGGTAACCAGATCTCAGCATTGAATTCAATGTATCAGAAACTAATATTAGACCTTCCCTCAACAGGGTTTCTCTGTGTAGCCCAAACTATACTGGACTTTCTTTGTAGACCACCCTGGCCTTGAACTCACAGAGATCCACCTGACTCTGCTTCCTGAGTGCTGGGATTAAAGGTGTGCGCCACCATGCCTGGTGCTCATACTTGTTTCTTATATGCTTTTTGAAATATATGTTTTTATGTTTGTCAGTTGGAGAAGCTTTTAAATGTATTATAAATTTAAGTATTTTTCTGATACCTAACTTGCATATTTTGCTTTTGGTTTATGATCTGCCCTAATGTCTTTGGAAAAGTAAAAGTTTTTTATTTTGACTAAGTCCCATTTGTGAAAAAAATTAACACATTGTGCTTCTGGTGATTATATCTTTGGCTGAAAATATTACAATTTTTTTGGCCAATAAATTCTTTTAATATTTAATAGTTTTATGCTTAACATTGAGGTTGGTTGTTGATTTTGAATGAAATTTTGTGTGAAGTATGAACAATGTTCTGGCATTCTTTAAACAATGTTTTATTTATTTATTGTGTGTGTGTGTGTGTGTGTGTGTGTGTGTGTGTGTGTGTGTAGGCACATGTGTGCCATATCCTATGTGTGGGGCTCAGAGGATGCGTCTAGGGAACCAGTTCTCTCCTGTCAACTTTGTGAGGTTGAATGGTAGGAGCCCAGGTTGTGAGACCTTCAAGAAAGTGCCTCTACCCACTGATCCATCCTGCCACCCAGCCTTCCCCTTTAGATGTTGTTTCTTCTAGTACTACGTAAGAAAAGACTGGTATATCTCTCTTGATTTGGCCTTGCATCTTTCTCAAATGTCAATTGATCCTATATGGGTCTATTTTGGGACTGTGTGTACTTTGAAAACTCCCCCAGATAATGATGCTCTGTTTTTTTTTTGTTGTTGTTGTTTTTGTTTTTTTCTCATCAAAACATAATCTAAAGAACTCAGATGGAAAAAGAGTGAATTGTATTTCCCTTTCACGGTGTTCTTGGTTTCATCCTGGGATCCCCTGCTTCTGTCCCATAAGCTCCCCTCTAGTGATTATTACAGAAATCTTTTAGTTGATGGATTCTTCCAGATTTTCTTCATCCAATTAAGCTTTTAATTTAATCTTGCAGGATATTTAGATTTGATATGGAATTTTTGTTTGGTGAGACTATCCTTTCAGCACTTTAAGAGAGTATATGTTCTTCTTAAACTAAAAAAAAAAAAAAAAGAAGGGAAGAGGATGGGGTTTGAGGGGGAGGAGGGTGGAAGGGTGGGACTGGAAGGGGGAGTAGGGAGGGGATTGTGATTGAGATGTAACGTGAAGAAATAAAAAATAAATTATTAAAAAAAGAATAGGTTAAAACTGAAAAAAGAGAGTATATGTTCTTTCCTTCTGGCTTTTATAACTTAAAGAGAGACACCCCCCCCCCGCCTTTCTTGGAAGTCATTGCTTCCCTAAAATCAATGTGTAGTCTTTCCTTGGTTTTGATTAATATTTTTGTTTTTTCAGTTTTTGTTCTTAGATTTTTAGAGACAGAGTCCCACTGTGGAGTTCTGGCTGGCCTGACACTTGATATGTAGAACAGATTCACCCAAAACTCATAGAGACTGTCCTCTCTCTGACTCCCCAAGTGCCAGGATTAGCATATATTATTATATCCAGCTTTTGCTTAATTGTTTGATTTAGTTTTTAGAAATTTGATTGTCATATGTCTAGGTATTCTGGGTGTGTCCCCCCCCCCTTTCTCAGTTTATTCTTTTTGAAAAATTTGGAAACACTTTTAGCCATTTCTTTTCCCAGTTTTTTTCTTTCATGCAATCTTTTTCTCCTGTGGGTTGGTGATACAAATATTAAACATTTTGGTGTTGTGATATAAGATTTGGGACTTGTTTTTAATATACCTTTTCTCTCTATTGTTCAGATCGGATAATTTGTCTTCAAGTTTATTAACACTTTCTCCTGCCATTTTTCCCCCTTGAGACAGGCTGGCTTCCTGCCACCTTGCTGAGGGCTGGGATGACAGGTGCACACCACCATATGGGGCTCATCTGCCCTTTTTCTGTTACAGAATTATCTCACTGACTCTTTAGATTTTGGCTACTACTATTTTCAGTTCTAATGTCTTCACTTGATTCTTGTTTATGTCCTCTACTTTTAAATTTCCAATCATTTAAAGCATGTTTTTGTTCACAGTGCTCCAGCCTCGTGGTTTCTGTTGTTTGCTCATGGTAATGGGTTACATGTATAATGCTACTTTCTTATAGGAGGACACAGTTTTATCCAAATTTTATAATGCTGTTTTGAAATTTTTTTTTATTTGTCGGCAATACTAAAAGAGACTTAAATTGTATAGTATAAAAGAGCAAAGTGGTCATATGTGTGTATGGTAAGATCAAAGGCACTGCAGCCACACTCTTTGGAACTGGATCTCAGTAAAATACTTTTTTTCTTTTTTTAATAATTAATTTTTTATTTCTTCAAGTTACATCTCAATCACAATCCCCTCCCTACTCCCCCCTCCAATCCCACCCTCCCACCCTCTTCCCCCTCAACCCCCCATTCTCTTCCCTTTTTTTAAGTTTAAGGTATATCTTCCCCCCCACAACAGCTACCCCTTTCAGTCCAACAAATGACTCTCTTATAACAATAAATACAATACAAAACAACAGAAATAAATAGGCCACAATTATGAGAGTTATATGGCTTAGCATATATTCCCAATGTCCAGTCCATATGTATTTGGCCCCTGACTTTATCCTTCTACTATCTAACCATCTCCATGAGTTTGAAGTTCTATATCCAACTCAGCTTTCATACTAACTTGCATCACAATTTTAAAAACATCTTCTTAGATCCAGAACACCATCTTGATTCCTAAAAAACTCAAAATTTAACTATGAGATTCTAGCTATCTATACTTCAACCACCTCAGAGATCTGAGAGGGATAAATATATCTGATTATATAGGAAGGGCAGGGCCTGCAGCTTCCAAAACTAAGAAATGACATACCAGTAGCTGCCTGGACAGTTCCCATTTTCTCTCCATACATTACAGCATCAATCTTTAGCTGTTTGGCCCTGTTTCTCTGACAGACATTGATTGTAGAGCAGGAATTATGAAGGACTTACGTACCCTGTCTTGGCAGAGCTAGGCTGTCGACTTACCTGCTTCCAAGGTTTGTCCTTTTTGGACAGTAGTCTGTCTGCAGTTGGAGCAAGGGGTTTTTTCATGCCAAGAGATAGGCTTGCCACTAATTCAACCATCTCCCACTGGAGATTCTTCCAAGCTCATCTTCTACTTGGAGTAGAATAGGGGGTGCTGTCAGGAACTGACATTTCTCGATATCAAAAAATCTTAAGTTAAGGAAACATCTTTGAATGCCATGTTCTGCAGATCTCTTGAGATTTTTGAGGAGGCCCTATATATCTCTCATATTTAGATAAGCAAATGTTGCTTGTCTCTTAGCAACTTGATTTCTGATTAGCTTAGAAAATAACTGTGATAGACTGTCATAGTACCTAACAAAATGACAAGCTTGCATGACTATTAGTTTGCATTTCTTATATTTTTGGTTGTGAGCCTAGCCTTTAACGGCTGAGCCATCTCTCCAGCCCAAGTTTGCATTTCTTAATTATCCTAAACAGTTTATGACAGTTCGTAACAAAAGGCTGAAACTTCACATTGCATTTTTAAGCATTATTTGGTACAATATCTTTAAAAAGCGGTATCCTTAATTTTGTATCAATATACAACCATCAATACCAATGTGGCCAAATATAATCTTAATTTTGTATCAATATACAAAGATCAATACCTATGTAGCCCAATACAATCTTAATTTTGCATCAATATGCAAGGGTCAATACCATTGTGGCCAAATATAATCTTAATTTTGTATCAGTATACAAAGATCAATACCGATGTAGTCCAATACAATCTTAATTTTCCATTAATATACAATGATCAATACCAGTTTAGCCATATATAATATTAATATTGTACCAATATGCAAAGGTATAAGGGCATATTCAATAATCTGTCCTTTTTTCTTGATCTTTCCTATACTATGTATTTGTCCCATTTTTTCTTGTCTGTTCACTCCTACATAGGAGAGAAAGAAGGATACACAAAAGAAAAAGAGAGAGGTCCTTGGTCTAACCTCCAAAACCCATTTAACAAGCCCATTTAACAGCTTGTATGTAGTCTCTTCCCCTAAATAACAAAATTTTCTATTATCCATCAAATGACCAAAGGGGGGGGGGAACAACCTCCCCACCTTCTGGGGATGGGACGTCGCTCTCTTAAAATGACTTCCTGCTGATTTGGGACGTAGTAAACCTGTTTGGGGACAAATAAGAATGGAAAAATGGTTTAAAATGTTAATAGAATCATTTGATGTTCAGTCCTTTTGTGTTTAGCTATTTAAATGTCCTAAGAAGTTCATAGAGAAAAGCTGAACTTCAGGGCTTTACTGGAGTTCTGGCTGGAGCAGTCTGTGGTTCTGGCTGGAGCAGTCTGTGGTTCTGGCTGGAGCAGCCTGTGGAGCTGAACAATCTTAGTGATTTTGGGTTGTTGTGGTTGTAGACTTTTGAGGAAACAGCTATTGAGGAAGTCTGCAAGGCTGGATCGTCTGGGCTATTTGTCTTCTTTGGTGTCTGATCTGTTTTCTTCTGAGGTTTCCGTTGTCCAGTTGTCCCAGCATTCCTTGGATGGATGCTTTAAATCTCCTGGAAAGATAAGAACAGCCCTGCCCTAATCCTAACTCTGGGAACACTACCTTTTTTTGGGGGGGTTTCAGGTAATATTTTTCCTGGAGCAAATTTGTTTTTTTGACAATATATAAATATTATCTTTCACTTTGAATTAAAGAAGAAATTGTTTTGATATTTTGGAGCTAAACAAACCTTTAGTGTATATATTTTGAGATCTCAAAGGACAATTTGTTTCAATTTCAGCATGCCTTTTTTAAATAGGTTTTAAACTTAAATCCTTCCAAATCCTATGTGCCTTTCTCTGCATTCTAAGTATTGGGATCAAAGACATGTGGTTCCCAACTGATGGGTTTAAAGATGTGCTCCTCCACCTCCGGATCAAAGTTTTTCTCTATTTAGAGCTTGTTTTGTGTCAGTCTGACCTTGAGCTCTGAGATCTGCCTGTTTCTGTCTCTAGTGTGTTGGGATTAAGAGTGTATTCTTCTCAAATGATGGGATTAAGGGTGTGCACCATCACCACCCTGTTCCTTGTAACTCTAGAATTTATAAGACAACTAACTCTATAGTGATCCTCCTGTCTCTGCTGGAGTTAAAGGCATGGGCTAACACCATGCATTTCATATATTTTACCTTAGCTCCAAGTTTTTTCAAATCTTGGAGGTTCAGAAAACCAGGTTGAACAGTAGTAAACTTTAATTTATTTACAGTATTTTAAACCTGTTACCTGCTTTTTATATATTTGGTTGTGAGCCTAGCCTTTAACGGCTGAGCCATCTCTCCAGCCCATGTTACCTGCTTTTTAATGCCAAACCATGAAAATATCCTATGCATCTACAAAAACAAAACAAAAAAAACCAAAAAACTTTTAAGATGCTATCAAGTTTTTGTAATCTATGTGGCCACCTGCAGTCTAACATTCTAATCTGAAATTAAGGCCATTTTCCTTTCATGCCAGTAAGGCAAGTATACCTTTGGTAAATTATAGTTTGAAAATTTTATATTGTACCTTTATTATATTTTTTAAGCTTATTAACTCTTTTCTTAAAAATGTATTATTTACTTCTAGAACATAGTTTCCTCTCTCCTCCACTCCTGACCCCTCCCTTCCTCCCTCCTTCCCTCCCTTTCTCCCTCCCTCCTTTCTTGTTCCTCTACTTGGTACTCTTGTTCTCCTCAGATAAGGTGGGCCCTCACATATCATACTCCCTCAGATCTTGTGTCATGTGAGGGCCAAGAGCTTCCACTTGTACTGGGGCTTGATATGGCACACCATCTATGGTATGGTGTTCCACTAACTTGCAGCAGATTCAATGACTCACTGGTGAGTAAAATTTTTCCTAGGATAGATAGGCTAGATTCCTATCTATTTGGGTGTATGGGTTGTAGGATAGTTATGCTGTGATGTATGGTTAATATCCATTTATAAGGGAATGCATACCATGTTTATCTTTCTGAGACTGTGTCAGCTCACTTAGGATGAGCTTTTCTAGCTCCATCCATTTGGTTTCGAATTGCATGATTTCCTCATTGCTGATAGCTGTGTAGTATTCCATTGTGTAAATGTACCACAGTTTTTTTTTTTTCATCCATTCTTCAGGTGAAGGACATCTGGGTTGCTTCCAGTTTCTGGCTATTACAAATAAAGCTGCTATGAACATTGTTGAGGCAATGTCCTTGTGGTTTCATTTAGAATATTTTTGATATATGCCCAAGAGGGGTATGGCTGGGTCTTGAGGTAGAATTATTCCCAAATTTCTAAGATATCTCCAGGTTGATTTCCAAAGTGGTTGCATAAGTTTACAGTCACACCAGCAATGGGGGAGTGTTTTCCTTTCTCCACATCCTCGCCAGCGTGTGCTATCATTTGAGTTTTTGATCTTAGCCATTCTGACAGGTGTGAGATCAAATCTCAGAGTTGTTTTAAGTTGCATTTCCCTGATGACCAAAGATGTTGAACATTTCTTCAAATGCCTCTTGGCCTTTAGAGATTCCTCTTCTGTGAATTCTCGGTTTAGCTCTGTACCCCATTTATTAATTGGGTTATTTGATTTTTTGGTGTTTAATTTCTTCAGTTCTTTATATATTTTGGATATTAGCCCTTTGTCGGATGTTGGGTTGGTGAAGATCCTTTCCCAGTCTGTAGGCTGCTGTTTTGTTCTAAGGACAGTATCCTTTGCCTTACAGAAGCTTTTCAATTTTATAAGGTCTCATTTATTGATTGTTTGTTTTAGTGCCTGAGCTATTGGTGTTCTATTCAGGAAGTTGCTATCAGTGCCAATGAGTTCAAGGCTTTCCCCCACTTTCTCTTCTATTGATGTTAGTGTGTCTGGATTTATGTTGAGGTCCTTGATCCACTTAGACTTAAGTTTTGTACAGGGTGATAAGTATGGATCTATTTGCATTCTTCTACATGTTGACATCCAGTTATACCAGCACCATTTATTGAAGATGCTTTCCTTTTTCCACTGTATATTTTTGGCTTCTTTGTCAAAAATTAACTGACCGTAGGTGTGTGGGTTTATTTCTGGGTCTTTGATTTGATTCCATTGGTCAACTGGTCTGTTTCTATACCAGTACCATGCTGTTTTTATTACTATTGCCCTGTAGTACAGCTTGAAATCTGGGATTGTGATACCTCCAGATGTTCTGTTATTGTACATGATTGATTTAGCTATTCTGAGTAATTTGTTATTCCAAATGAAGTTGAGAATTGTTTTTTCCAGATATGTAAAAAATTGAGTTGGTATTTGGATAGGAATCACATTGAATCTGTATATTGCCTTTGGTAAGATGGCCATTTTTATTATGTTGATCCTACCTATCCATGAGCAAGGGACATCTTTCCATCTTCTGATATCTTCTTCAATTTCTTTCTTCAGGGACTTGAAGTTCTTATCATACAGGTCTTTCACTTGCTTAGTTAGAGTTACCCCCAGGTATTTTATATTATTTGTGGCTATTGTGAAGGGTGTTGATTCCCTTATTTCTTTCTCAGACCATTTGTCTTTTGTGTAAAGAAGGGCTACTGATTTTTTGAATTGATTTTGTATCCAGCTACCTTGCTGAAGGAGTTTATCAGCTGTAAGAGTTCTCTGGTGGAATTTTTGGGGTCACTTATGTATACTATCATATCATCTGCAAATAGGGATACTTTGACTTCTTCCTTTCCAATTTGTATCCCCTTGATCTCCTTTAGTGGTCTTATTGCTCTAGCTAAAATCTCATTGACAGGAAAGAAAGTCTATGTTCATGTTCACTTTGTCAAGTACTATGTTGAAGAGATATGGAGAGAGTGGGCATCCTTGCCTTGTCCGTGATTTTAGAGGAAATGCTTTAAGTTTCTCTCTATTTAGTTTGATGTTGGCTATTGGCTTGTTGTAAATTGCCTTTATTATGTTTAAGTATGTTCCTTGTATGACTGATATCTCTAAGACTTGTAACATGAAGGGGTGCTGTGTTTTGTCAAAAGCTTTTTCAGCATCCAATGAGATGATCATGTGGTTCTTTTCCTTCAGCTTGTTTATGTGGTGGATTACATTGATGGATTTTCTGATGTTGAACCACCCCTGCATCCCTGGGATGAACCTACTTGATCATGGTTTGTGATACTTTTGATGTGGTCTTGGATCCGGTTTGCAAGTATTTTATTAAGTATCTTTGCATCCATGTTCATAAGGGAAATTGGTCTGAAATTTTCTTTCTCCGTTGGGTCTTTGAGAGGTTTAGGTATCAGGGTGATTGTGGTCTCATAGAATGTGTTTGGCAGTATTCCTTCTTTTTCTATGTTGTGAAAGAGTTTGAAGAATATTGGTGTTAGCTCTTCTTTGAATGTCTGGTAGAATTCTGTGCTAAAACCATCTGGGCCTGGGCTGTTTTGTTTTTTTTTTTTTTTGGTTGGAAGACTTCTAATTACCTCTTCTATTTCCTTAAGGGTTATAGGACTGTTTAATTTGTTTACCTGTTCTTGATTTAACCTTGGTAGGTGGAATCTATCAAGAAAATCATCCATTTCATTTAAATTTTCCAGTTTTGTGGAGTACAAGTTTTTGAAGTAGGACCTAATGATTCTTTGGATTTCCTCAGTGTCTGTTGTTATTTCTCCCTTTTCATTTCTGATTTTGTTGATTTGGGTATTTTCCCTCTGCCTTTTAGTTAGTTTAGCTAATGGCTTGTCTATTTTGTTGATTTTCTCAAAGAACCAACTCTTGTTTTTTTCGATTCTTTGTAATGTTCTTTTCGTTTCTAAGTTGTTGATTTCAGCCCTGAGTTTGATAATTTTTTCTCGTCTGTTCCTCTTGGGAGTGTTTACTTCTTTTTGTTCTAGCTCTTTCAGGTGTGCTTTTAGGTGGCTAGTATGGGAACTCTCCAGTTTCTTTTTGAAGGCACTTAGTGCTATAAACTTTTCTCTTAGCACTGCTTTCAATGTGTCCCATAAGTTTGGGTATGTTGTGCCTTCATTTTCATTGAGTTCTAAGAAGACTTTAATTTCTTTTTTTATTTCTTCCCTGACCCAGAAGTCATTGAGGAGAGAGTTGTTCAGTTTCCATGTTTTTGCAGGCTCTCTGTTGTTTTTGTTATTGTTGAAGTCTAGCTTTATTTCATGACGGTCTGATTAGTTACAAGGGGTAATTTCAATTTTCCTATATCTGTTGAGGCTTGCTTTGTGACCGACTATATGGTCGATTTTGGAGAAGGTTCTGTGAGGTGCCAAGAAGAAAGTGTATTCTTTAGTTTTGGGGTAAAATGTTCTGTAGATATCACGTAGGTCCATTTGATTCATGACATCTGTGAGGTTCATTATTTTTCTGTTTGTTTTCTGCATCGTTGATCTGTCCAGTGATGAGAGTGGTGTGTTGAAGTCCCCCACTATTAATGTGTGAGGTTCACTGTGGGATTTGAGCTTCAGTAGTGTTTCTTTAATGAATGTGGGTGGTCTTACATTTGGGGCATAGTTGTTCAGTATTGAGATTTCATTTTGGTGGATTTTTCCTTTGATGAGTATGTAGTGTCCTTCCTTATCTCTTTTGATTAATGTTGGTTCAAAGTCCGATTTGTTGTATACTAGAATTGCCACTCCAACTTTTTTATTGGGTCCATTTCCTTGGTATATCTTTTTCCAGCCCTTTACTTGGAGATAATGCCTATGTTTTTTGCTGAGGTGTGTTTCTTGTAAGCAGCAGAATGTGGGATTCTGTTTCCCCATCCATTCTGCTAGCCTGTGCATTTTTATTGGGGAATTGACTACATTGATGTTGAGAGATATTAATGACCAGTGATTGTTACTTCCTGCCATCTTGATGTTGGTCGAAATAGTGTGTGAGTGAGCTTCTCTTCTTTTGGTTTTGCTGCAGGCATGCTATTTGCTTCCTGTGCTTTCTTGTGTGTAGTTAACCTGTTTGGGTTGGAGTTTTCCTTCTAACATCTTCTGTAGAGCTGGATTTGTGTATAGATATTGTTTGAATTTAGCTTTGTCATGGAATATCTTGTTTTCCCCATCTATGTTGATTGACAATTTTTCAGGGAATAGTAGTCTGGCCTGGCATTTGTGGGTTTTTATTGTCTGCAAGACATCTGTCCAGGCCCTTCTGGCTTTCAGAGTCTCTGAAGAAAAGTCAGATGTGATTCTGATATGTTTGCTATTATATGTTACTTAACCCTTTTCCCTAAAAACTATTAATATTCTTTCTTTGTTCTGTACATTTAGTGTTTTGATTATTATGTGGCGAGAAGATTTTCTTTTCTGGTCTAATCTATTTGGAGTTCTGTAAGCTTCTTGTACAGTTATAGGCATCTCTTTTTTTTAGATTTGGGAAATTCTCTTCAATGATTTTGTTGAAGATATTTTCTGGTTCAATCAGGTGGGAGTCTTCTCTTTCTTCTATTCCTATTATTCTGAGATTTCGTCTTTTCATTTTGTCCTTGATTTCTTGAAGGTTTTGTGTCAGGACTTTTTTAGATTTTACATTTTCTTTGACAGATGTATCAATTTCTTCAATTTTATTCTCTGAGCCTGAAACTATTTCTTCCATCTCTTGTATTCTGTTGGTGATGCTAGTGTCTGTAGTTCCTATTCTTTTCTTAAGGTTTCTATGGATGTCTCGGATTAGATTTTCTTCATTGCTTCAACTTCCCTTTTCAGGTCTTTCATTCCTTTAAGTGCTTTATTCATTTCCATCACCTCCTTTGCAGTACTTTGTTGTTGCTCTCTGAGGTATTTGATTTCCTCCCTTAGGCCTTCTATTATTAATATAAGCATAGGAGTAAGGTCATTTTCCTTTGTTTCAATCATGTTAGGCTGTCCAGAGTTGTCTGTATCATTATTGCTAGGATCTGGAGACATCCTATTGTTTTGGTTTTCTTTTACCATGTTCTTGGGCTGACCTTTTGTCATCTGATTGACCCTGGTGTTGTCTGTTTCTTTTGTCAGCTGACCTTGGTGCTCAGGAAAACTCCCTGCCCCAGGGGTTGGATGTTCCTGAGATCCAGGTGTTTACCTCCAGATGGCAGGCAGATTCATGTAATAGATTGGCTCTCGGAGAGGAGAGTGGCTGCTGCTCTCCTGAACTGCTTGTGACCCAATTGGACCAATATAGAGGGGATTGGAGTGGGGAGAGGGCTATCCTCTGAGGACCTGGGAGGTGGCAGGTCTCTTCAGAAAGGCAGGTAGAACTGTGGTTGGGCCTGTGTTCTCCTCTCACTGACCCAGTCGTTCTGGCTCTGCAGGTAGGCTGACTGTGCAGGCAAGGAGTTCCACCCAAGACGGGTGGCAGCCTCAGTGTGCCTATTGCTGACTGCCTCAGATGCTTGGGTGCTAGGGTGAGTGGCCTGCCCCAGTATTTGTGGAGAACACACAGTCACGGGCTCTGTTTGCAGTCAATCTTGGCTCCTAATTGCTTTGCTGTGACTGGGTTAGGTCTCTGCCTCTCATCTACAGTGCACACTGAGCCGCCGTATTGGAAACTCCAGAAAAAAAAAAAAATCCCACTTACCTTTGCTCTCGTGGTGCAGCTGTTTTTCCCTCTTGGGTGTACAGGTCCACATGCATGCTAGATATCAGACAGACAGTCGGGACCGCTGATCTGTGGCTGGAGCCGTGGGCTGGATCTGCTCCTGGGCTAGATCTGCTCTAGCCGGAGCTCCTCTCCAGACTGGTGACCGACCTGGCTGAACTCAGGGTGGTGTTCCCGGGAACTGCGTGAGCTGTTTTACCTGGTGACCAGTCTCAGTGTTTTCCAGGGGAATTCAGACACTGTCTGTGTTTCACAGTCGGCTAGGGGACCTCACATTCACTCCACAGTGACTATTTCATTCACCTACTACTCAAATGCTCCGCTCTATGTTCGGTGCCATCTTGGATCCTCCTAAAATCCTTTTTTCTATGTGATCTTGGGTAAATCACTGAGCTTAGTATTACATCATTTCCTTCTTTATAAAATTGGCCTAGCCATAGTGTCTACCTGATAATGTTATTTGTAAGATTCAGCAAGTTGGTACCTGTAACTGTCTTCAAACTGCTTTTTTGAAAACTAATACTTGGAGTTAATAATAAAAAATCAAAGTTACTATTTAGCCTTTATATGCCAGGTCCTTTGTCCAGTTCATCCTTGTCACTGCTGTAGATTTGTAGGTTAAGAGATTGCCTATGTGATAATTTGTGCAGACCACTTAGTTAGTCAGGTGTTAGAGACAAGATTTATGCTTAGGCAGCTTGACTTAGATACTACATCGTATTAGTAGGAACATAAGCAACAGCGAAATAGCTGTTCTAAATTAGTGCTGTATGAGCACCAGGAGTTTTGCTTGGAATGTATTTTGTTCGGAATGTCTGGGCTGTTTTTAATTTTAATATTCATAGAGACTTGACTATTTATAGATGTCACAAAAAGTACTTCTTTCTGTCCTTTACCAGACGTCACCTAAAATAACAAATAAACAAAAAACAGTAGGGTCACATGTTCCATTTTCAGTAAAACTAGGAGGTATCTCTAGCCACCATCTATAGTACAGGAGGGTAGAAAGCAGATGGAAGAATTGTGGATAACTCAGCAGTGAGAATGTCACATCCAACCATCTGTGGAGGTGCATACCAATGATAAGCAGAGTGAGTCATCTAGCACAATGTGAGGACATCTCAAGAATACAAGGGACTAGATAGGATAGAAAGTGGATAAGGTTGTGAGGGAGAGGTGAGGCGGATGTGATGTAAACAGGTTGCTTGAAATTAATTCTGTTTTCTGACATTGATGGTAACCACTTCCCCATTTGTGCAGCATGAGATGGTAGAATCTGTGAAGATCTGAATAATGAGAGTCCCTACAGTTGTGTTTAGGAACGAGAAGACCTGGAGGGAAATATGCATATTCATTGTGGTGGTTTGAATGAGAATCCCCACACCCTTCCCCACAAGCTCCTGTATGTCAATGCTTGGTCCTTAGTTGAGGGAACTGTTTTGGGAAGGATTAGGAGGTGTGGCCTTGTTGGAGGAGGTGTGTGACTGGGGGGGTGGGCAAGTCAAGTCTAGGTTCTCTCTGCCTCCAACTTGCAAATCAGGATGTAAGATCTTAGCTACTGCTCCAGGGCCATGCTTGCCTGCCACCATGTTCCCCGCCATGATGTTGATGGACTCACCCTCTTAAAGTGTAGGCAAGCCCTCAATTAAATGCTTTCTTTTGTAAGTTGTTCGGTCATGGCATCTCGTCCCAGCAACAGAAAAGTAACTAAGACATTGGCAATGCCCTTAGCTTCTTTCTTTGATCTATAGTATTTGCAGCAGGGCTTCTAACATTGATGTCCTTATACTCCAAGAAAAAATAATTCTGAAAATAGTAATGTAAGAATATTGCTGTGAAGAGGAATGAGAAAGAAAGAAAGCACCCCAAGAAAATACTCAATAGGAAGTAAGGAAATCTACTACCAGGAAGCAGACCTAAAAGTTCGGGAGATTCAGACAGGAGAAATAGATTATCTGGGGTTATAGTTTAGTGGTTCTTGGTCACTCAACTCCAGGCCTTGGGTTCAATCCCTAGCATTTTAAGAAAATCAAGTGGATAATCGATATCACAGGCTCATCTTCTGGCTTTAAGAAGCTGAGAGAAGAGAAATGATGGAGAAAACAAAAGGAAGGAAAATACCAAATAAGTTATAAAAAGAAAAAATTGCCAGGACATGGAAGCTTGTGTTTCAAAATTTTGAAGGACTTAAATGGTGAGAATTGCATAATTCTGTAATGTAGTCTTGTTTATCTTTTTGGCCATTTCTAATAACTGCCTTCCCTCTACTTTTTTTCTTTTTTTTGGAAAACATATATTGGAAGTCAGAAGGGAAAGAAATTACTGTCCTCAGCTTCCACGTTCTGTGGCATAGTTCTGCTTTGTGAAGTGTGAGATGAGCCATGTGGTGGGAGTCAATAAAAGACTTTAGATTAACATCTATTGACAATAGGGAACTTGGTGTCTCTTCACTTATTGATATAGGTAGAGCCAGTTATGGCCAGACAATATGCCATTGAAGGGCATTGCTAAGAAACCTCACAAGCCACTCAGATGATGGTCATTAGCTGGGAGAAGCAATGGGATTGAGCATCTCAAGATGGAACCACAGGGACTGTCCCTTCACAGGGGCTTAACTTGAAAGATCCCGGGAAAACACTGGTAAATATAAGCCAGAGAACCATGCGGGTCTGTCTGTCTCTCTCCTGCCCTTTTACCCACTAGGAATCCACTCTGGGGAAGGGCGTAACAAAGTCCGCCATTGGCAGAGTTTGGACAGCTGCAATCCAATGCAAAAAGCATGTCACAGACTTGCTAAGGCAGAGTTCTTTGGAGTAGTCTACTTTGGAGCTCCAGATTGCTGGAAAGTTGAGCAAGACAACAGAATTGGAAGTGGTTTGGGATAAGCTTTTGGTCTTGAAATTTTTGGGCCATGAGACTGAGGAGGCAATTCTTGGCTGATTGAAAAGACTGCCCTACATTGGCGGTTGGAACAGATTGACTTTATAAACTGACCATTACTTTGTGGTGAAGGTAGACTGGGCTTGCAAATTGGTAAATTAATGCCCAACAAACTTTGAGATTGAAGGACCTGATGGGACAACTATAGGCCAGGCCACCCTACACTGACCTACGCCAAGAGTATTAATATCCTTTTAAGAAACTTAAAATAGTGTTAAGTGTTTGTTTTTTATAGGTATTAGAGTATTTTAGGTATTAAGATATTCTTAGATAGATTATAGATTTTAGAATTAAGGTTTAGGTTATAGGATTTAGGTATTTTATAGGTGATTGTTAAGTATTAATAAATATAAGTGTGATAAACACAAATATTCTGTTACAGAGCCAGCTGAAGAAATTGCTCAGGAGAGAATCTTTGTTGTCTCACGGAGTCTCTGTTGCTTTCGCATCCTTTCCTTTCCAATCCTTCTTGTCTGGGATGTTAACGAGATGCCACAACCACACTGGCCATTTTGTAGCAGAAAAAAATCCTGAAATTCTCAGCTCTGATACTCTGAACTGGGAAATTAGCATCAACAACTATGTTTCATGTTACAGAAAGTTCCCTATTTAGCTGAGCTACTATATCTTGGCTTGTTAAAAAAAAGCTACAAGTAAATATAGTTCAAACACTTATTTACAGAGTACACACACGCACACGCACATGCACGTATAAAACTTGGAATAAGAGCAATGCGAGATTTCTTTAGAGCAATATTAGAATGTATATTAGAAGATAATAGACTAGTGACTGAACAGTTCTGAAGGAGTAATTTTCAACCTTGAATTTTTTTTTACATTGTCAAAATACAGTAAGGTGTGATTGACATAGATATGTAAAAGTTTTAAATATTATCTCTAACACACCTTTCTTGGGAAGCTATCAGGAGGTGGTGTCTACCAAAGTGGAGGTATGAGATAAGAAATGGGAAGGCACAGAATCTAGGAATGATGGAACATCTTAGAGATGGGGGAGGGGCCACAAGGAGTAGCCTAAAAGGCCAGTGCCCCCTGAGAACAGGAACAGACTTGTAAGGGGCATTGCTACAAGGTGAGCATAGTTTGTTTGATTTTAATAATACTAAGTATTATTGTTCATTTACAAGTGTGTGTATACCTCTCCCCCCCCTCTTTCTCTCTCTGTGTGTGTTTGTGTTTGTAGGTCAAAAAGCAGCTTTTGGAAGGAGGTTCTCTTCTGCCCATGTGCGTCCCTGAGATTGAACTTAGATTTTTCAGGCTTGAGAGCTGGCACCTCTATCTCCAAGCCATTTCACTGGCCCAAATAACAATTACTTTTTTTTTTGAAGTGTTATTAAAACATTGTAACGTGGGAGAAGGACTTAACCAGAGATTTAAAAAAAGGAATAAAATATAAGCAAATCATCATGTAAATGAATAACAGAAAGGAAACACATACATAGTCCTTTAGTAATATATTTAGTCACAGCAGTTATGTAGAAAACCCCACACTGTCTTAACCATACTGAGAAACTAGGGTGAGGATGATGAAATGGGTACAGGAAGTGCCTTCCTGCTACGTGGGACTTCACTATGTCAGCACACACATGTGACTTTGAAGTGTGGAGAGAATGCCAGAAGGAGGAGTATAACGTTAAACAAGAGAACCTAGATGGTAAGGCCATCTGCATAGGGGGCGCTATAGGGCTTTTGGGTTTTTAGTCTTTTAATACCATTTGCCTATGTACATTGTTGCTTTGAAAAGGATAAGAAAAGAAATCTCAGAAACAGAGTAGGCTCACTCTTTTTTTTTTTTTAATAGGCTCACTCTTAATGCTTCCTATTTCTGAACATAACAGAGTTCTGTGTATGCTTTCTTCTTTCTGGAATGCTCCTCTTCTATTTGTGAAACTAGGAAAGTCATACTCACCTTGTGGAATTTGCCAGACGTGAAGTGAAGCCTCTGAGATCTTCCTCTGGTTTAGGGTCTCCATTCTCAATGCTGCAAACTCTGTGCCATCTTGTGTAACATGGCTGGATTGTTTCCATACTTATTCCCAGGAGTGTACTGGGGAGTGGTGGGTTTTCTTTGTTGTTTTGTTTCTTACTGCCTTGATAACATTTAGTAGTGTGTAATTAATTATAGTGGATACTCAGGAAATGGTGAATGAAAGAATAGACACTGTGGGTAAGCTGGGAAACCTGTATAAAGGCCTGGCTTTGTTTCTTTCCTAGCCCCTTGCTTTGATCAAATGCATTTTATGTTCAGTGTCTTGGATTTCTCTTAAGGTGTGATGAACCTTAAGGTCATTAAGAGTTAAAACTCTTTCTTCAAATGATTCTATTTTATTAAAGGTGCTAACCTTACAACTTAAAACCCATGATGGTAAGACTGTTTCCAAGTCTGGGAATGAAGCTCAGTTGGCAGACTGCTTGTGTTGTATGCACAAAGTCCCGGGTCCAATTTCTCACACACACAAACTGGCCATGGTGGCACATTTGCATCATGTGCTCTACCTGAAAAAATAAGAAGAAAACTACTTTTAATACTTGATCTGTTCCAGTTCTTATACAATTTGTAGAATATTTGGTGGCTTTAGTTTTATTTATTTTTTTTAAGACTGAGTCCGATGTTGCCCAGGTTGGCCTCAAACGTACCACATGATTGAGGATGAGCTTGAATTCCTTCCACCTCTACTTCCCAAGTGCTGGGATTGCAGGGGTGTGCCACCTCGTCTAGTGTCTTCGGTTTCCTGCCTCTAAAATATGTTTTCCCTGTAGATGATAAGCTTCCAGAGGGGAAGGACATTCCTTTCTTACTTAGCATTGTCTCTCAGTGTCTGCTAGCTAGCACAGTGTTGAGTGAATATCCCCTGGGGATGATTATTCTTTTACTATCCCCGAAAATCCAGTTGTTGTAGACTTTTTCAGCGAAATACATTTAAGTCAAAATGAAGTCACTGGGATTTTGCATATTGTCAGCTGTTATGTAACATCATTTCCCTGCATTCTCCTGTGTATTCAGTGCTGTTTTACTTCTCTAATTACTTCTTCAAAATTTTTTTTTCTTTCATGAGGCCTTTCTGAGTTAATTTTTTTTTCTTCTGAGTCTCAGCAACTTAGAGTAGAGAGCAGTGGTTTATGTAAGGCATTTTTATCTCCCCAGTGTTAAACTGTAATGATTTGGGGCTGAGTTTTTGTGCCTGGATAAAGCACTTTATACATTTTAATGAGTTTCTAATCCAAATGATTCAAATCTACAAGCTGGCTTTCCCTTGAATACATGCAAGTAAAAAAGTTAAGGACTTGGCAAAAATTATTTTAGATTTTGCCAAATCCAACAATTTGAAATGCAGTTTAAATGGTTAGCCAAATTGCAGACATCACTGTGTTTATTGCCTTCTGACCAGAAGTTGCAGTTTGCTAAGAGACTGAATGAAAGTGTATTTCTAAGCTATTTGCTGTCTTCAAAAGAATCTTCAGCCTTTAACAATCATTAATGTAACGGCTTCATATGTTGACATATCACCTAACTTGCATCACTATTATAACCATCTTCTTAGATCTAGAACGCCCTCTTGATTCCTAAACAACTCAAAATTTAGCTATGAGACTCAAGCTGTCTATTCTTCAGCCACCTCAGAGAGCTGAGAAGGATAAATATATCTGATTATATAGGAAGTGCAGGGCCTGCAGCTTCCAATACTAAGAAATGACAAACCAGTGACTACCTGGACAGTTCCCATTTTCTCTCCATACATTCCAGCATCAGTCTTCAGCCTTTTGGTCCTGTTTCTCTGACAGACATTTATTGTAGAGCAGGGATTATGAAGGACTAACCTACCCTGTCTTGGCAGAGCTAGGCTGTCGACTTCCCTGCTACCAAGTTTTGTCCTTTTTGGACAGCAATCTGTCTGCAGTTGAAGCAAGGAGTTTTTACATGCCAAGAGAGAGGCTTGCCACTAATTCAACCATCTCACACTGGAGATTCTTTGATGCTTTTCTTCTACTTGGAGTAGAATAGGGGGTGCTGTCAGGAGCTGATATGTCTCGATATCAAAAAAAAAAGAAAATCTTAATTTCAGATAACATCTTTGAATGCCATATTCTGCAGATCTCTTGGGGTTTTTGAAGATGCCCTAACCATCTCTTGTATTTAGATAAGCAAATGTTGCTTGTCTCTTAACAACTTGATTACTGAGTAGTTTAAAGAATATCTGTGATAGACTGTCTTAGTAGCTAACAAGGTGACATGCATGCATGACTAGGAGTTTGTTTTTCTTAACTATCCTAAACAGTTTAAGACGGTTGGTATCAAGAGGCCAGAGCTTCACATTTCATTTTTACGTATCTCTAGGTACGATACCATTAGGAAGCGTTACCTTAAATTTTGTATCAATATACAAAGATCTATTCAAATGTGGCTAAATATACTCTTAATTTTGTATCAATATACAAAGATCAATGCCTATGCGGCCCAGTACAATCTTAATATTGCGTCCATATACAAGGGTCAATACCATTGTGGCCAACTATAATCTTAATTTTGTATCAATATACAAATATCAATACTGACATAGACCAATACAATCTTATTTTTGCACAATAAACAATGGTCAATACCACTTTAGCCAAATATACTATTAATTTTGTATCAATATACAAGGGTATAAGGGCATATTCAATAATGTGACCTTTCTTCTTGATCCTTCCTGTGCTATGTCTATGTCTCAATTTTTCTCCAGTCCGTGCATTCCTACATAGGAGGTAAAGAAGGATACAGAAAAGGGAAAGAAGGAATACCCTGGGTCTAACCCCCAAAACCCATTAAACAGGACCATTTAACAACTTGTAATCTCTTCCCCTAAATAACAGAGTTTTCAGTTGTCCTTCAAATAACCGAAAAAGGGGGGGGGCGGAGAAACACCCTCCCCACCCTCTGGGTATGGGACGTCGCTCTCTTAAAATGACTTCCTGCTGATTTGGGTCATAGTAAACCTGTTTGGGGCCCGAACAAAAATGGAAAAATGGTTAAAAATGTTAATACAATCCTTTTATGTTCAGTCCTTCTGTTCTCAGCTGTTTAGATGTCCTAAGGAGTTTGTAGGCAGAAGCTGAACTTCCAGGCTTTACTGAGGTTCTGGCTGGGGCATTGTGTAGAGCTGAACGGTCTTAGTGATATTGAGTTGTTGTGGTTGTAGGCTTTTGATGGAGACATCTATTGAGGGAGTCTGTCAGGCTGAATCATCTGGGTCACTCGTCTTCTTTTGGTGTCTGATTCTGATTTCTGCTGAGGTTTCCATTGTCCAGTTGTCCCTGGGTTCCTTGAATGGATGCTTTGATTCTCCTGGAAAGATAAGAACAGAGCCCTGCCCTAATCCTCACTCAGGGACAATCGCCCTCTTTTTTTTGGGGGGGGGAGGTAGGTAATATTTCTCCTGAAGCAAATTTGGTTTTTGACAATATATAAAGTGTTATCTTTCAATCTGGTTTAAAGAAGAAATTATTTTGTTATTTTGGAGCTAAACCAGCTTTAGTGTATATATTTTGAGGTCTAGAAGGACAATTTGTTTGTGTTGTGTGGGCCTTTTGTAAGTAGCTTTTAAACTTAAGTCCTTCCAAATCCTATGTGTGTGTCTCTGCATTCTAATTATTGGGATCCGAGACCTGTGGTTCCCATCTGAGGGGATTAAAGATGTGTTCCACCACTCCTGGATCGAAGTTTTTCTTTATTTAGAGTTTGTTTTGTATCAGGCTGACCTTGAGCTCTGAGATCTGCCTGTTTCTGTCTCTAGTGTGTTGGGGTTAAGGGTGTACTCTTCTTGAATGATGGGATTAAGGGTGTGTACCCTCACCACCCTTTTCCGTGTAACTCTAGAATTTATAAGTCCACTAACTCTATGGTGCTCCTCCCGTCTCTGCTGAAGTTAAAGGCATGGGTTAACACCACATTTCTCCTGTATTTTACCTTAGCTCTATGTTTTTTCGACACTTGAATAGATCTTTGTATATTGATACAAAATTAAAGGTAACGCTTCCTAATGGTATCGTACCTAGAGATACTTAAAAATGTGCAGGTGTACATGCAGTCAGAACGCTATATACATAATAAAAAAATAAATCTTAAAAAAAGAGAAAGAAAAAGAGAGGAAGAGAATCAGAAACCACAAAGGGAGTGACATGATGCAGAGAGGGACAGGCACACCATGAAAACACAGCCTAGAGGCAGGTCCTGGCTTCCAGGTCAGGAGGTAAGCTGAAACCCCATTGGCAAAGTAAGACAGGCCTCCCTGGAGGAAAGAGACTTGCAGGGCCAACCACAGGACAAACCCCCAGTTCTCACAAGGCTTAAATCCAGTTGGAAGATTTGGTGTGATGGTGACTTCTGCAGGAAGGTCGACATGGGAGAAGAAATTTATTTTGTTTTTCCTTGAACCTTAGAGAGCAATTGCCAAGCACCACTTTGAGGGGAAATGTATTATCGGAGACTGAGGTACTCTGGGTAAAACAAAGAGCAATCACAAGTCAGGGAGCCTATGGCACCCTACTGTAGTCATGGAACTCCCTATCACGGAACTAGGGTGACTGGATATGGACATGCTGAGAAGTTTGGGTAGCCAGAGGCTTAGGGTGGGAGGGGCCTGGCAGTTGGTGGCCCTTGTCTTTGTGGGGTAAGCTTGACACTTGAGGATAACTGCAGAGGTTGGTAGTCATGAGCAGGTGTTGGCAAGCCAAGCAACCTTCAGAGAGGACTCTCTGCTCTGTGGTCTTCTGATAGCAGTATTGAGAACTCTGCAAATCAAGTCCGGTGAAGACTCCATTTCTGCAGCCTTGTCTCTCCTGTGAGGTGTTTACTGCTGGGCAGGTCTGGGGACTAGTCCTCTTACATGGATATCAGTGTTCTGTTGGTTCCTCTCAGTCCCCATTGCACTCAGGAGATACCGTTTGTTTGGATATCAGACCCTACCTGAGTGAACAAATTGGGAAATCTGGAGTGAGAACCTGCCTGCCCCACACAACTATAAGGCTAAGTGTGGCCTTCAGAGGTGATTGGTACACAGATGTGAGAAATACTTTTTTCTGTCAAAGGTAGTGTGCTATACCAAGGTCCATAAATCTCCTCTACCCTACAAGCATTTTATGTAGATCTTCTAAATCTCCCCTACCTGGTAAAACTTGTATTTTTTGCAAAGCCTCTCCCTGTCCTAGTCCAGAGATTGGCAGCCTTAAGCACCTGACCGCTTCCCCCTTTCCCTTACCAGTTCTCTTATAACTATCCAATCATGAAAGACCATGAGGTCCTATCCCAGCCAATGGGGAAAAGACACAGTTACCATTTGGGTTGTGTTGGTGTTTGTGTTCTGCCGTACCATTTTTACAAAAGCATTACCTTGCTAAGTTGCTTTCTCTTTGTTACTATGCTCTGTTTTGAGACACTGATATTATTATTTGTTTTTAACCCAAAGTGGGTAAGCAACTAAACTTAATGCAGCCCAACTGCAATTGGCTCTCATTGCTTTGGACTCAGCATCAAATTGGGTGGTAGGAAAGTATGCTGGATAGTTTAGATCAGTTTGATACAAGTTATAGTCATCTGTAAAGAGGGAACTTCAGCTGAGAAAATGCCTCCAGAAAATCAGGATATAAACAGGCATGCTTGTAGATCATTTTCTTAAATGGTGATTGATGGAGAAGGGCCAAGACCATTGTAGGACGGGACACCCATTGGCTGGTGGTCCTGTTTTCTATAAGAAAGCAGGCTGAGCAAGCCATGGAGAGCAAGCCAGTACGCAACACCCTCCATGACCTCTGCATCAGCTCCTGCCTCCGGGTTCCTGCCCTGAGTTTCTTCAGTGAAGGACTCTGAGGTGGAAATGTAAACCAAATAAATCCTTTCTTCCCAAGATAGCTTTGCTCACAGCATTTCATCAAAGCAATAGTGATCCTAACTGGGACAGAAAGACAGGAAACTTCAACACTGCAACTGATTCCTTTTTCCATCAGCAGACTCCAATATTACATGATTCAAAAAGAAACTACTGCAATGCTTTTGTATTTCATGTTTGTTTAATTCTCTTTTTTTACCAGTATATATAGTTTCTTTTTCTTTTTTGTGGTATTTTCACATTATTTATACATTATTTTACATTATGAATTTCTTAGATTTTATTCCTCTAATACTTATCTAATTTTGATTATGTATGTTTTTATTATTATACAATTTTTAAAGTTTTTTATTTGTTTTTTCATTTTTTTTTCCTTTTATTGAATGGAAATGCAATATATCCTCATTATAATACAATATATCCTGATTATAGTTTTCCATTGCTCTATTCCTCCCGATTCCTCCCTACCTCCCCCCCTCTCCATATCTACTCCCTTTCTGTCTCTCTTGAGAAAAGAAGCATCAATTAAGAGATAAAAACCAAATAAGACACAATAATATATAAAAAGATAAAGCAAAAAAAAAATCATATTGAAGTTGAACAAGGCAACTCAACAGAAGGAAAAGAGCCCCAAGAGCAGGGATGGGAATCTGAGACCCATTCATTCACATACTCAGGAGTCTCATAAAAATAACTGAACAAAAGCTATAATATATACACATAGAACCTGGTGCAGACCCATGTAGGTCCTGTGCTTGCTGCTTCAGTCTCTGTGATTTTATTTCACCTTGGTTAGTTGATTTAGAGGGCCTTGTTCTCTGGGTGTCCTCTATATTCTATATATGGTTCTTACACTCATTGCTTCCTTTTCCACGGGGTTCCCTGACCTCTGAGGAGTGGAATTTGATGGAAACATCCTGTTTATGGCTGAGTGTTCCAAGGTCTCTCATTCTCTGCGTATTGTTTAGCTGTGGGTCTCAGTATTTATTCCCATCTTCTGTAGAAGGAAACTTCTCTGATGATGACTGAGTAAGGCACTGATCTATGAGTACAGAGGAATATCATTATCAGTCATTTTATTGATACTTTTTATTTATTTTTTAGAGCAGTGGTGTTTGATTTTACCCTAGTTCTCTGGGCTGTCTAGTCTCTGGTCTTGGACCATATACAAGCAGTGTTAGGAATGGGTTCTGTCTCATGGAGTGGTCCTTGAGTCAAATTAGATATAAATTGGCTACTCCCACAAGTTCTGTGCCACCATTGGCCTATTTTGCAGGCAGGACAGACTGTACGTCGAAGATTTTGTGGCTGAGATGGTGTTTACGTTTTTCTTTTGGTGGCCTGTACAGTACCTTCCCCACCAGAGACACTAGGATGCAGGGATGAAGGTTTCACGTAGGCACTGCTTGAACTTCTTCATGTTCAATGAGTTGTGTGGGTGTTGTCTTCAGCAATGGGGCCCCTGCTGTCACTTTGCAGAGAGCAAGACCAAGTTAGCAAAAGCCTAGGTTGTTTGTGGATTTTCATATACTCCTTCGCCCATAAGGAAAGAATGTGCATGGTCTTAAACCCTCTCCTCCAAATCCACTCCTGCTCCATTTCCCTTCAGAAAAGAGCAGGCCCTCCAGGGGTACCAACCAACTATGGCATAATAAGATTCAATAAGACTAAATACAGACCCTTATATCAGGGCAAGACAAGGCAATACAGTAGGAGGAAAGGGGTCCCAAGAGCAAGTGAAAGAGCCTAAGACATTCTCAACTCCCATTGTTAGGAGTTCCATAAGAACACCGGGCTAACAACCATAACATATATGCAGAGGACCTAATATATACCCATGCAGGCTCTGTGTTTGCTACTTCAGTTGCTGTGAGCCTCCATGAGCCCTGCTTAGTTGATTCTGTGGGCCATGTTCTTCTGGTGATCTTGACCCCTCTGGCTCCTACAATTCTTCCTTTCCCTCTTCCACATGTTCCCTGGGCTCCAACAGGAGGGAACTGATGGAGGGCTCCAATTTTGGCTGTCTCTCCACCTAATGCTTGACTGTGGTCTCTGCATCTGCTCTTGTCAGCTGCTGGAAGAAGCCTTCCTGATGACAACTGGGGTAGGTACTGATCTATGAGTATAACAGAACATCATTAGGAATTATTTAATCAATTCATTGATTTTTTTTTTTTGGCCATGTTTGATTCTACCCTGGGTCTTTGGGCTATCCATCTTCCAGTTCCTGGTCATCCAGGCAGTGTTGGGCATGGGCTTCTTCTCGTGGTGTGAGACTCAAATTAGAGCAGTCATTGGTTGGTCATTCCCACAAGTTCTGTTTCTCCATTGTCCTACCACATCTTGTAGGAAGGATAGATTGTAGGTTGAAGGCTTTGTGGGTGGATTGGTATCCTAGTTCTGCCAATGGAAGTTTCCTGGTTACAGAAGTTGGCAAGTTTAAGTTCAGCATCCCCCATTATTAGAAATCCTTCATAGGTTTACCCTAGTAGACTATTGGGAGTTTCTACTGTATTTGTTTTCCACATCATCCCCCAAATACCCTCTTATTCCAATAATCTCTCCCCGTATTCTCTCCCTCCATCCTACCCATACCTGATTCTTCCTGTTCCCATTGCCACCCAGCCCCAGTCCACTGCAAAATCTATTCTAATTCTCCTTCCCAGGAATCTATTCTACACGTTTTCCTTAGAGTTCTCATTGTTACTTAACCTTTCAGGGTCTGTGGATTGTAGTATGACTATCATTTATTTAACAGCTAATATCCACTTATAAGTGAGTACATACCATGTTTGTCTTTCTGGATCTGGATTACCTCATTCGGAATGACTTTTTCTAGTTTCATACATTTGCCTGCAAATTTCATGATGTATTTTTTTTAACCTGCTGAGTAATAATCCATTGTGTAAATATACCACATATTTTATCCATTCTTTAGTTTGAGGGATGTCTAGGTTGTTTCCAGTTTCTGGCTATTGTGAATAAAGCCATTATGAACATACTTGAGCAGAGTGGCTCTGTGGCAGAATGGAATATTGAATATATGCCCAGGAGTGGTATACCTGGGCCTTGAGGTAGATCAATTCCCAGTTTTTTGAGGAAGTGCCATCTTGAGTTCCATAGTGGCTGTACAAGTTTGCATTCCTACTACTAGTGGAGGAGTGTTCCCCTTACTCAACATCCTCACCAGCATGACCTGTCACTTGATCTTAGCCATTCTGACAGGTATAAGATGGAATCTCAAAGTTGTTTTGATTTGCATTTCCCTAATGTCTAAATATTTTGAACATTTCCTTAAGTACTTCTCAGTCATTTTGGATTCCTCTATTGCAAATTCTATATTTAGATATGTTCCTCATTTTTTAATTGGATTATTTGGTGGCTTGATGTCTAGTTTCTTTGTTCTTTGTATAATTTTGACACTAACCCTCTGTCAGATGTGGAGTTGGTAAAAATCTTTTCCCATTCTGTAGGCTGACGTTTTGTTCTATTGGTGATATTCTTTGCCTTACAGAAGCTTTTCACTTTCAGGAGGTCCCATTTATTAATTGTTGCTTTTAGTGTCTGAGCTGTTGTTGTTCTGTTCAGGAAGTTGTCTCTTATGCCAATACATTCAAAGCTATTCCCCACTTTCTCTTCTATCAAGTTCAGTTTATCTGGTTTTATGTTGATGTCTTTGATCCACTTGGACTTGAGTTTTGTGGAGGGTGATAAATAGGGATCCATTTGCATTATTCTACATGTAAACATCCAGTTAGACCAGCACCATTTGCTGACTATGCTTTCTTTTTCCATTGTATATTTTTGACACCTTCATCAAAAATCAAGTGTTCATAGCTATGTGGATTTACGACTGGGTCTTTGATTGGATTCCATTGATCAATGTGTCTGTTTTTTTTATGCCAATACCATGCAGTTTTTATTATTATAGCTCTGTAGTATGGCTTGAAATCAGAGATGATGATACTCCCAGATGTTCTTTTATTTTTCAGGATTGTTTTAGCTATACTGGGTTTTTTGTTTTTGCATATGAAACTGAGTATTGTCATTTCAAGGTCTTTAAAGAACTGTGTTGGAATTTTGATGGGGATTGTGTTGAATCTGTAGATTGTTTTTTTTTTTTTTTTTGGATGGCCTTTTTTACTAGTTAATCTTACTGATCCATGAGCATGGGAGATCTTTCCATCTTCTGATATCTTCTTCAATTTCCTTCTTCAAAGACTTGATGTTATTATATAGTACTTGAAATTCTAGATAGAGCATTAGGGTAATTGGAGGAAATCAAAGGGACAAAATTGGAAAAGAAGTAGTTTCTTTCACTTTCTTGGTTAGAGTTACCCTAAGATATTTTATATTAATTGTGGCTATTGTCAAGGGTGTTATTTCCTTGATTTATTTCTCAGTTTGTTTGAAATTTATGTATAGGAGGGCTACTGATTTTTTGAATTAATCTTGTATCCAGCCACTTTGATGAGTATGTTTAGAAGATATAAAAGTTTCCTGGTAGAAATTTGAGGTTGCTTAAATATACAATTTTATGATCTGTAAATAATGATATGTTTACTACTTCCTTTCCAATTTTGTCCCTTTTATCTCCTTCAGTTATCTTATTATTGCTCTATCTAGAATTTCAAGTACTGTATTGAATAGATATGGAGAGAGTGGAAAGCCTTGTCTTGTTCCTGATTTTAGTGGAATTGCTTTGAGTGTCTCTATATTTAATTTGATGTTGGCTATAGGCTTACTGTAAATTCCCTTTATCTTTTTTTTTGAGGTGGGGCATTCAGGACAGGGTTTCTCTGTGTATCCCTGCCTGTCCTGGACTCGGTAGACCAGACTAGCCTTGAACTCACAGAGATCCACATGTATCTGCCTCCCAAGTGCTGGGATTAAAGGTGTGAGCCATCATGCCTAGCATATAAATTCCCTTTATCATGCTTAGGTATGTCCTTTATATCCCTGATCTCTTAAAGACTTTTATCAAGAAGAGATGTTGGATTTTGTCAAAGGGATTTTCAGCATCTAATGAGATGATTATGTGTTTTTTTTTCTTTCAGTATGTTTATATGGTGGATTACATTGGCTGGTTTTCATAGGTTGAACCATCCCTGTATCTCTGGGATAAAGCCTACTTGGTCATGGTGGATGATCTTTTTGATGTATTCTTGGATTTGGTTTGCTAGTATTTTACTGAGTATTTTGCATCTATGTTCATGATGGAAATTGGTCTGTAATTCTCTTTCTTTGTTGAGTCCTGTGTGGTTTAGGTGTCAGGGTGACTGTGGCCTCATCAAATGAATTTGGCAATGTTCCTTCTGTTTCTATTTTGTGAAATAATTTGAGGAGTAGTGGTGTTAGATCTTCCTCGAAAGTCTGATAGAATTCTGTGCTAAAAATATCTGGTCCTGTGCTCTCCCACCTCTTTGGGAGACTTTTAATGACTGCTTTTACTTAGTAGGGGTTATAGGTCCATTAAAACTGTTTATCTGATTTAACTTTGGTAAGTGGTATCTATTGTGAAAATCATCCGTTAATTTTTTTGAGTATTGGTTTTTTTGTTTTGTTTTTTGATTTTTTTTGGGGGGGGGTTGTTTGGTTGGTTGGTTTTTTGAAGTGCAGGTTTTTAAAGTATGACCTAATGATTCTTTGGGTTTCCTTGGTGTTTGTTGTTATGTCCCCCCTTTCACTTCTGATTTTGTTAATTTGGATATTCTTTCTCTATTTTTTAGTTAATTTGGGTAAGCATTTGTCTATCTTGTTGATTATCTTCAAGAACCAACTCTTTGTTTCTTTGCATTGTTCTCTTTGTTTGTATTTTATTGGTTTCAGGCTTCAGTTTGATTATTTTTTGCAGTCTACATCTCTTGGGTACACTTGCCTCTTTTGTTCTACAGCTTTGAGGTGTGTTGTTGTTAGTATAGGATTTCTCTAATGTTTTAAATGTGAGCATTTTGTGGTGAGCTTTTCTCTTAGCACTGCTTTCATTGTGTCCCATAAGTTTGAGTATGTTGTGTATTCATTTTCATTGACTTCTAAAATATCTTTAATTTCTTTCTTTATTTCTGTCTTGACCCAGTTTTCATTTAGTAGAGAGTTGTTTAGTTTTCATGAGTTTCTAGGTTTTCTGTTGTTTCTTTTGTTTAAATTCTGCTTTAATCAGTGGTGTTCTGATAGGATACAGGGGGTTATTTCAATTTTCTTGTATCTGATGAAACTTGCTTTGTGATGGAGTATGTGGTCAGCTTTGAGGAAACTTATGTGAGGTGCTGAGTTTGGGTGAAATATGCTATAGATATCTGTTGGGTTCATTTGGTTTACAATATCTGTTAGTTCTAGTATTTGTTTAGTTTTTGTTTGGATGACCTGTCCATTGGAGAGAAGTTTCTAGCTGTCAATGTGTAGGCATCGATGCATGATTTAAGCTTTAGTTATGTTTCCTTTACAAACATGTGTGCCCTTGCATTCGGGCCATAAATGTTAAGATCTGAAAATTCATCTTGGTGGATTTATTCTTTGGTTAGTATGAGATATCTTTTCCGATCTTTTTGGTTTGAAATGTATTTTTAGATATTAGAATAGCTATTTGTTTAGTGTTTTGATCATGATGTGGTGAGGGGACTTTCTTTTCTGGTCCAATGTATTTGGTGTGCTGTAAGCATTCTGTACCTTTATAGGCACGTCCTTCTTTAGGTTAGGAAAATTTTCTTCTAAGATATTGTTGAAAATATTTTCTGGGTCTTTGAGCTGGGATTCTTCTGTTTCTTCCTTTCTTCTCATTCGTCTGTTCAATGTTTTCATAAAATCCCAGATTTCCTGGATGTTTAGTGTCAGGAATTTTTCATTTAACCTTTATATTTAGAATTTTCTTTGATTGATGTATCTATTTCTTCTATTATATTCTCAGTGCTTGAGATTGATTCTTCCCTGTCTTATATTCTGTTGGTGAAGCTTCCCTCTGTAGTTTCTGTTTGCTTAAATAGATTTTCTGTTTCTAGCATTCCCTCAATCTGTGTTTTCTTTATTTTTTCTATTTCCATTTTCAGGTCTTGTGCAGTTTTACTTGTTTCCTTCATGAACATTTCCTTACGTGTCTCTCATCGGTCCATTTAGTTTCCTCTGTTGAGAATTCTCTTTAGATCTGTACCCTATTTTAAAGTTAGATTACTTGTTTTTTTTTAATATTTAGTTTCTTGAGTTCTTTATATTTTTTGATATTATCCTCTGTAAGATGTACAATTGAAAAAAATCTTTTCCCATTTGTAGGCTGCTGCCTTGCCTGGATGACACTATCCTTTGTCGTACAGAAACTTTTTAATTTCCTAAGGTCCCATTTTATTAATTTTTGATCTTTGTGCCTGCACTATTGGTGTTATGTTCAGGAAGTCTTCTCCTGTGCCAATGTGTTCAAGGCTATTTTTCTTCTGTCAGGTTCAGTTACTTTACAGAGTTTTCATTCTTTAATTTTTTATTTAAGCATATTCTTTTTATAGTTTATAAAGATTTTTCATAATATAAAGCTATATACTCATGTGTAAATAATACATATTCTCTTCCCCCCCCCACTTTTCTGTTTTTTTTTTTTAAAGATTCTAATTACTATTTGTCTTCATGGCTTCCTCTGTGTTATTTTTACCTTATTTGTTTATATGATTATGGATGGTATGATAGTTGGCTTTAACTTTTAGTATATTTTCATACATTGTATGGTCTGTTCTTACTCTTATAGCAGCTTGTTATCTGATTGATCCTTGGGATTGAAACCTCAAGAAAAGAGCCTGAATGAGTAACCATCATATTAACAGATATATGAGTAGTAATAGAAAATATAAGTAATATGAAAAAGCAAGGCAATGTGATTCCTACAAAAGATCCTAGCTCCTTCATGAACAAAATTCAAAATTAAATCAAAGATATGAAATGGTTCAAATGCCGGGCAAAGAATACAACAATTGACTTGTAAAATTGATCGGTAGTATCAAGGAAGATACAGTCAGATGAATGAAGCACAGAAATCAGTGCCAACTCATTTACAAAAGCAAGCATATCAGAATGACAAAAACCTGCCTATAAAAACTCTGAAAGCCAGAAAAGTACAGAATGATATATTCCATTCCAAGAAAGTAAGTGACTGCCAACCAAAATGACTTTATTAAGTACAGTCATCTTTTAAAATTGAAGGAGAAATAAAGACATTCCACTATAATCACAAACTAAAGCAATTCATGAGTATGACCTAACATTGTCGAACACACTGAAAGGAATCATACACACTGTGTGGGAGACAAGATGGCTATAAACAAAAGAGTCCAGGCAAGAATATGGTTCCTGAAAAATGTAAACAAAGCAAACTAGGAAAGATTTAGTCATAGCTAAGCTAGGAAATTGGCAATCTTTAATCCAAATAGGAGAGAAAAAAAAGGTATTTGAACCAACCAGGAATATGACCATCCAGATTGTAAGAATCACAAACACCTGTCAATAATCCTAAATTTTCTGGTAGCTGACTGTCCACCAATACACTGTTACTTCTCACTGTAGGTCACAAGTGAAGTCTTTGTGGCAAGAACGTCTCCTGTTTGCAGACCTCTAGCCTATAGTCTTTCCCTAATTAGTTCTCATGACCCCACCTCTGATGTGGGTACTAGTGACATTATCCCTATTTTCCAGTTGTGGAAACTGAAACACAGATTAAGAAATTTATTCACTAACAAAGTTTTATTTTTATTTATTTATTTTTTGTGAGCAAGATAATATTTGAATGCTGACACACTAACAAAAAATTTATAGATTTGGTTCTTATAAGGAATAAATTTCATACTTTTTGTGAAAATTGAGAATGAGATCTCATAACTTCATTTTTTAAAAAAAATTTTACTTATGATTTGTGTAATGCTGTGTGTAATTTTTCCAAAAAGATAGTGTAAGCCCAACAAAGAGTGTATAGAGAAAAGTGTACTCTGTGGAATATTTTCACTGATGATTTGACATGCTTTTCAGAGTTGGGCATTCATTCTTTATCCTGAGTCTGTGCAAGCCAAGGAGTGTTTCAGATACCTTAAAGACATTATGTATTTACTAGGTTTATGAAGATCAAGTGAATGCAGGGTTGTTATTTTTGGCCACATATCGGCTCCTTACTTTACGAATTAGTTTGTACCAATAATAAATGGTTTTCCAGTTCCTGGATGAACACTTCTGACTTTTTTTTGTGTTAGTGTTTTTTCTCTCCTCCCTGTTTCTATTCTCACTGATTCATTTTTTAAATCTTAGGAACGAACATACTGCACACTGAGAAGAGCAATCATTTTAAGTTTATACAGCATTATGAATTATTGCAAATGCAAAGCCAGTGTAAGAACCACTTGAAGCAAGAAACAAAATTATGAGGACTAAGAAACATGCATGCCTTCTTCTTTTTAAAAAATGGTAGTAACACACATACACACACACACACACAGAGGGAGAGAGAGAGAGAGAGAGAGAGAGAGAGAGAGAGAGAGAGATCCACATACACATCTGTTGAATATGTACCTAGTAAAGGTATTGCCAGGCTATAGTGTTATGTGTTTGGTCAGCTGTTTCCCCAGAGTGATTATACAGAATTTCTATTCCTACTGGTTTAGTAGTCTGTACTGAAAATATCGCTCAGAACCGGATGATGATGGCATACACTTTTAATCCCAGCATTCAGGAGGCAGAGGCAGGCTGACCTTTGTAAGTTTGAGGCCAGCCTAGCCTGTAGATCTAGTTCCAAGACAACCAGGCTTACACAGTCTCCAAAAACAAAAACAAACAAACAAATACCAAGAAAAAAAGGGACAGGGGGAGAAACTCCATATTGACAACCTTAAATTGTAAACATTTTAACAGCTGCATATTTCTTCCCCATCTGTGGTTTGTCTTTCTTACTTTCTGAATGTTTCTTTCCTAAGCAGGGCAGTTACTAATTTTCATTAGTTCAAGTTAATCTTTTCCCTTATGATTATTGATTTTTTTGTATCCAATGTAAAACATTTTTGATTGCATTATGTTTCCTATATATGTTAACTTTTAGGAAGCTAATTATTTTTTATGTTATATCTATTATTTATTAATAATTACTTATATATTCTGTGATATATGCATATGTTTGAGAATGCACATTTTCTTTCTGTTGTTATTACTTTGAACAAGGGCTGCTTATGTAAACATCACCATTTCTCTACTGCTGTGCAGTGAAAGTTAAAACTGGTGGTGTGTGTGTGTGTGTGTCTGTCCATCAGTGTATGTGTTTATCTTTGCACCAACACCTTAATTGCTGCACTTAGCTGATAGCATTCTCAGTTCATTAAACCACCCTTGGTTCCCCCCTCCCCATTGATTTTAGACTCATTTTTCTCAGTTTCTCAGAAGGAACAGGTTGATATTTTGATGGGAATTGCACTGAATCTATAAAATACTTTGGCGACCTTAACATGTGAATGTGTAATTCTTCTATTTCATGGTAAATCTCTCCATTTATTTAGGTCTACTTTTACTTAGTTAATTAATTTATTGTGGTGCTGAACTCAGGGCTGTGTGTGTGTGTTTGTGTGTATGTGTATGCTAGACAATCACTCTAACACTGATTCATCCCTTTAGTCCAATGTCTGCTTTAATTTGGGAAAGTAATAATAGAGAATGAAATCCATGTTCTTATACCTATTTTTAAAATACTCTTTAAAGTATTTTCTACAAGCTTATGTATTTTCATTAATTCATTAATAAAAATGCTTTATTTTTCTTCTAAGTGATACTTTTAAAAGGTTTTTGTTAATTCTTGGGGTCTATAAATGACTGATTTTTAATTTTTAACCTGAAAATCCAATGATTTTTTTTTATACATTTCTTTTTTTCTAATTATACTAATTTATACATAGATTGGTTTTGTTATTGTGTCTTTGGAGAAAATGAAGTTTTCATGTATTTTTACTTTTTTCTTTTTCTTTTCTGCTTAGGGCACTTAGTCAGTCATTGAAGAGTGATGGTGTTAATGGCCTCTCCTTTTAATTCTCGGTCTCAAGGGGAAAGCTTTCATTATTTTACAGATAAGCGCAGCGACTGATGGTAGAAGTGTATGAGGAGAAATGTGCGTGTGTTTTCTTTGCTCAGTTCAATGAACTCTCATGAAGTGGATACATTCATGTTAAGTACACAGATCCAGAGATACCTCTCCCAAAGCTCTTCTCTTACTCCCCAGAGGATGGCCACTCTCATGACACCTTAAAGCTTTAGCATCTACCAATCTGAGACAATTCCACTTCAGTGCTAGTTGCTGGAGTCTTTTTTTTTTCTAATAAGGAATTAATGTTGAGTTGTGCGTGTGTGTGACTGCATAAATATGTAAGTGTCATAAAATTGGAAAGGATGAAGGATTAGTATGAGAAGTTACCAGTAGTATGAATTCAAATGTGGATGCGATGGGGTGGGTCTTTTGGTTGGTATTATAATTTTGGTTAAGGTGGTGATGACCTTTGACTACATTAATGTCATGGAAGAAAAAAAAAAAGACAAAATCTTGATTTACATGATTTCTGCTCTTAGAGTTTATATAATTCAAGTCTACCTTGGTCTGATGGAAGAGAAGGAAACAAAACTAATTATCATGTTGAAAATTAAAGATCATATCATTGGAAGAAAGGGATTGCTAGCCACGGTGGAAAACGTAAAGAGGAGGGATTCATCATTTTAAAATTCAGGAGTAAATTTGGTTTGGGGGATGTCAAATTAAACTTAATTCAGTGTAAATCCTATGTGCCTGCCTCTGCCTCCCAGTTGTTGGGATTAACGGTGTGAACTACCACACCTGGTTTTAAGTTTTTCTATATTTGGAATTTGCTCTGTATCACGTTGGCCTTGAACTCACAGATCTGCATGTTTCTGTCTTCAGTGTGTTGGGATTAAAAGTGTGCACCATCATCACCCTGTTCATTGTAACTCTAGAATTTAGAAGACAACTAACTCTATAGTGATCTGCCTGTCTCTGCTGGGATTAAAGGTATGGGCTAACACCGCCCTGCTCAAATATTTTATCATAGCTCCAAATTAATTCAACTCTTTCAGATTTAGAAAACAAGCTGGAACTGTAGTCATCCTTAATTTACTTACAACATTTTAAATCTCTTAATTGCATTAAAATACCAAACAACAAAATTATCCTTTACATATAATGAAAACTTACAAGCTGATATCCAAGAAGGTGTGAACTATGTAGCAACATACAGTCTAACATTCTCACCTGAAATTAAGACCATTTTTCATTTCATGCCAGTAAGGCAAATATGTCTTTGGTAAATTATCATTTGAAAATATTATTTTTATTTTTTTTTATGCTTAGTTAACCATTTTTAATTAATTAATTTTTTCAAGTTACACCTCAATCACAGTTCCCTTCCTCCTCCCCTTCAGGTCCCTCCCACCCTCCCTCTTCCTCGTCTCCCTCCTCTCTTTCTCCTCAGATGAGGGGAGCCCCACATATCAAACCCCCTCAGTTCATCAGTCACATGAGGGTTAAGAGCTTCTTCTTAAAATGGGGCATGATACGGAAGCCCATCTAGGGTAAGGTGTTTCACTGATAGACAACAGAGCCCATTACCTGCTGCTGGGTGGAGTTTTTGGTAGGATAATTATGCTCAGTTTCTGTCTGTTTGGGTCTGTGGACTATAGGATGATTGTCCTGGATATTAACCATATAGCACAGGATGTTGAGCTAAAAGTATAAAAAGATCACCAGCAAAACTTCGAAGTGAATGATTGGGCTTTGTCGAACAGTCAAAGTTGGATTAAAATTTTGAGGTACACACATGTAGAGCAGCAAGGCAAAACCAAACCCCAACTAACCAGCAACAACAACAACAACAAAAAGCACCTGAAGGTTAGTCTATATCTAAATGAATGGACGTCTACGATGGGAAGCATAAGGTGTGTTGATTCTTAATATGGTTGCGCCTTCCCGCTTTTAATGACAGTTGTGTCTACTCTAGGGGGCTGTCTGTACTCTGCCATCACTCTTATCTAGTCTGACATTACTGGGTGAGTTCTCTAAAGCATTTGCTAAGAGTTAAGAGCTGAATTCCAGGGATGTGAGTCTTCTCTTTCTCCTTCTGTGTGTCTATCTGCTTTCCTCCTGAACGTTGGCACTCCCATTCCCTTTCTTTCCCACTTGGACCTTGTAGACTCATACTTAATGTTTACAGCAAAATTTTTGGCATAGCAAGAAAAAAAATAGGATGTATTGTATAACATTTGGATATTAGATGGGAATATGAAAGCAGTACATGGGAATAATTTATTATTTGTATTGATCGTAATAATTACCATATCTTTTATAAATTTAATATCATTTATAATTTTTAGCAATATTAGTGATAAAGTGAATAAACTTGACCAGTTGCATCTTATGAGCATGAAACCATGTTTAGTATGCATTTGCCTTTGCAGAATAATAGCATCCTTTTCAATTTACTATTAGATATATATAAATATTTCACAGAAGGAATGTTCTTTAGCTGTTTTTAGCTTAGAAGAAAAGTCTTGTTTTTTTTCTTACTGTATTTTGGTAACAGATAACTTGCTTTGAATGTCGCCCTAAAATATCTAGTGATGAATTTGACTGTTGGAGAGCCTCTCATGATTTTCTACTCTAAAATTTGCTATGTGCTTTCAAAAAAAAAATTAATCCTTTTACAAACACAATCTGGAATTGCTTTGTTTCCTCTTTTATGTATGAGAGCATGTTCATTGATCGACATTGTGTGTGAAGATTGTCACTTCTCAATTTTGTGTGCTGATGGTCAGTAAAAAGTCTTTTCAGCTTTTTTAATAAAAAATAATTTATACAGCACTGCCCTTAAGATTCGGTGTTAACAGTAAAATTAGTACTAGAGCTATTAAAATGAAGAACAAGAGGAAAAATTACCATGTTAAAAATGAATAATGCATTTATTTTAATCTTTGTATCCCTATTCCCACTTGGCTACTGAAAGGGATGTGGCAGAATTCCCCAAAAGTGTTCATCTTTTTCCTGGAGCTACTCCAGTGACATGTCAAAAAAAAATTGAAAGGAATATCCATTTATGCATAGCTGCTTTGGAATGCATAATAGCACATATTATTAAGCTTTTCAAAGGAGCACGGGCAGCTCATGAAAAACACGAAGGAAGTGTGTGAACCCCTTTATTGTTGTTCATGATGAAACCCAAATTGTTTGCATGTGAACAGACATCATTGTTTACACAATCTGCATAATATTAACAGCAGCAATGGGATGATAAGGGAGATAGTTATAAGAACTTGGAGACTTGTGAAAGACTATTATTCAGAAAGGTTTCCATAATGAACAGCTCTCCCGAAAATAATCTGAACAAAAAAATAACAGTGAGGACAATTAAAGTCAATGCCAGCAATTCTGAGATATTTTGAATTGTTGGTCTATCTGGATCAAGGGGATAATAAATAAGACTTTAGAAAATGATTAAGGTTTTAAGAGAGACAGTGGTTCTTCTTATGAAGGAAATTGCCCTTCTCCATAGTTTTGATTTTCTGTACCATCTGTGTGTGCCTGTGTGTGTGTGTGTGTGTGTGTGTGTGTGTGTGTGTGTGTGTATCGTATATATACTTGCAGCCAGTATAGTCCAGTAGCTCAGGTGGTCTTAAAATGATTATCTGTTTTTGTCTCCTTTATGTGTTAGGATTGTGGGTATGCACAACCCATACCTGATTGCAATCCATTTTATTTATTTATTTATTTTTAACATTGTTGCTCTCTTAAAAGCATGTAAGGTGGGCTGGGAAAATTATTCAGCAGATAAAGTACTTGAAGTGCAAGCATCAGACTTTAGGATTTCCAGTACCCATGTAAAAGCCAGAGGTTGATTCTAGATGCCTTCTTCTATTTCTTTCTACCTTATTTTTTGAGACAGAGTCTCTTGCTAAACCTGTAGCTCCTTGTTTGTTACACAGGTTGGCCAATGAGCTACTGGGATCCACCTGTCTCTGTCTCCCTCACACTAGGGTAACAGAAGCATATCGCTACAGCCAGTGGCTTTTACATGTATGGTACATGCACATGTACCCCGTGCACCCATACTCAGCTCAAATAAAAAATTTAAGAACCTATATGAAAAGAAGAATGTTAAATTTCATTTGTTTATAATTTTTCTTTTAATAGAGCTTATTTGTGCAAAGACCAGTTCTGGATGGAAGTCAGGTCTTCCCTTTGACTCGGAGAACTCAAACTCATAATGTGCATTGTGGGGACAGGAAACCAAAATGAGATACACAGTGCGTTTGCCTTATTTGAGCATAGTCTGGCTAGTTGGATGTAGTGAAACAAAATTGTAGAGATAAAGGAATATTGGAAATAGAAGGGCCTACGAGGTATTACAGAGGCTAGCCAGAATACAAAATACTGATTCCTATTCCATTTTCCTTCAACTACCAGTGGCGAGGCAGCCATTGAAAATATGCGCTAGACCAAAGCCAGGGGCATTTTATCACAAGCCTGGGGAAGGAAAACACTGAAAACATGCATAAGAAGACTTGGAAAACAAATGTGAAGTAGGTAAAGCTTCGAAATAGGAGAAAGTTCTCTGAGGGGGAGTACAGAATGTGGTCGCATCTTGATGGTGATACTCCTGGGACTCGTGTTAAGGATCCGAACATCCATTAAGGAATGTACAGCAGTTTTGTTGTGGGGGATGGTGGACTGTCCTGAAATGAACTATTAGCCAAAATAGTTTCTCTCACTGTCCTTTATCCTTTTCCTGTAACGAAATTTAGGGTATTTCAGTTTTTTAAATTAAATTTTAGTTTCTTGTTATCTTCCCAGCTCCTACCTATGATTGGCTGAGAATAAGCCATTTGTGGCGGTTGTAAATGTTCAAGTTAGGTTCTCAGTTCACACGCATGATTAGATTTCAGTTCTAAAACATAAGCTGATTGTATTAGTCAACTACTTAACAATTCATGGGAGATACTTTTAGTTGCTAGCAGACTCTCTCTGAATGAAGTTGCTTTTTGGTCCTCTCAAACTATGTCTTATTCATTTCCCCACCTTCTTCATTAAACTACTAAATTCTGCTGTTTTGTGCTGTTTTACTAGACTCTACTGTTTGTAATCTTCCCTCTGATTATATTGACTGTCAACCACCTCATATTTCTCTCCATCTTAAAAAAAAAAGGTTTATTTCTCTTTTTGTATAGAAAAGATCATTTCCTTGCTATGAAGCCGTTCACACTCTTAGGTTTACTTGGTCTTTGGTTGTGACTTTTGTGTCTCTACCACACTCTAAAAACAGCTGTAACAGGTTTTGTTTATCTGTTTGTTTCCACAGTTGCATACATTACCTAAGCTCTGAACTTCAAAGAGGAAATAAAATTTGGTAACCTTTTAATATTATTTAATATTTTTAAATTTATAAAGAATATTAATCATTAGGATTTAGGAATAAATTATAATTCTTGAGAATTATGGTAGACTTTTAAAATCATGAGTTATTGTTAAAACACTTCCTTTCGATAGTCTTTTTTTTCATTTATTTATTTTTTCACTTTATAGCCTGGTCACAGTCCCCCTCCCTACTCTCCTCCCAGTCCCACCCTCTCACCCTCTTCCTTGATCCCCTTATCCTCAGAGAAGGGAAGCCCACTCCCTCTACAACCTCCCTTGGCACATCAAGTTGCTTCAGGACTAAGCACATTCTCTTCCACTGAGGCCAGACAAGGCAGCCCAACCAGGGGAAAGGGATCCAAAGGCAGGAAACAGTGTCCAAGTCAGAGACATCCTAACTCTGATTGTTAGGGGAACCACATGAAGACCAGACTGCCCATCAGCTGCCTATGTGTAGGGGGCCTAGGTCCAGTCCATGCATGTTCTTTGGTTGGTAGTTCAGTCTCTACAAGCCCTCATGGACCCACATTAGTTGGCTCTTTAGGTCTTCTTGTGATGTCCTTGATGCCTCCAACTCCCTCAATCCTTACCCCAACTCTGTCGCAAGACTCCCTGAGCTCTGCCTCATGTTTGGCTGTAGGTCTCTGGATCTGCTTCAATCAGCTGGTAGATGAAGCCTCTCAGATGACAGTTATGATAGGCTTCTCTCTGCAAGCATAACAGTGTCATTAATAGTGTCAGGGGTTGACTCTCTCCCATGGGTAGGTCTCAAGTTGGACCACTCATTGGTTGGCCATTTCCTCAATCTCTGCTCCATGTTTGTCCCTGCACATCTTATAGGCAGGACAAATTTCAGGTCAAAGGTTTTGTGGGTGAGTTGGTGTCTGCCTCCTTCCACTGGAAGTCCTGCGTGGCTACAGGAAGTGGCCACTTCAATCTCCATATCCCCTGCTGCTAGGAGTCTCAGATAGAGTCACCCCCATTATCCTCTCAGGAGCCTCCCCATCCAGGTCTCCAGCTTGTCCCAGAGTGGTCTCCATAATTTCTTTTCTCTCTTCCAGCCCTCTCAATCCCATCCCCCACTCTCAACACTCCTGATCCCCACCCTCGGACCCCTCCCCACTCCACCTCCCACCCAGTTCCCTCTCTCCATCCACTTCCAATGTCTGTTTTATTTCTCCTTCTGAGTGAGATTCAAACATCCTCCCTTGGGCCCTCCTTGTTACTTAGCTTCTTTGGGTCTGTGGGCTGAAGCATGGTTATCCTCTAGTATATGGCTAATATCCACTTATAGGTGAGTATATACTATGTGTGTCTTTCTGGGTCTGGGTTACCTCACTCAGGATGATGTTTTCTAGTTCCATCCATTTGCCTGCAAATTGCATGATGTCCTTGTTTTTAATAGCTGAGTAGTGTTCCATTGTGTAAATGTACCACAGTTTCTTTATCCGTTCTTCAGTTGAGGGATATCTGGGTTGTTTCCAGTTTCTGGCTATTATGAACAAAGCTGCTATAAACGTAGTCCAGCCAATGTCCTTGTGATTTGGTGAAACATTTTTTTGGGTATATGGTCAGGAATGGCATAGCTGGGACTGGAGGTAGAACTATTCCCAACTTCCTGAGAAACTGCCAGATTGATTTACAGAGTGGTTGTACAAGTTTGTACTCCCACCAGCAATAGAGGAGTGTTCCCTTTGCTCCACATCCTCAGCAGCATGTGCTGTCACTTGAGTTTTTGATTTTAGCCATTCTGACAGGTATAAGCTGGAATCTCAGGGTCGTTTTGATTTGCATTTCCCTGATGACTAAAGATGTTGAATATTTCAATTGCTTCTAGGCCACTAGAGATTCCTCTGTTAAGAATTCTTGGTTTATCCCTGTACCCCATTTTTAAATTGGATTATATGGGGTTTTTTTTGGTGTTTAATTTCTTGAGTTCTGTATTTATTTTGGATATTAGCCCTCTGTTGGATGTGGGTTGGTGAAGATCTTTTCACAATCTGTAGGCTGCCATTTTATTCAGTTGATGGTGTCCTGTAGAAAAAAAATATAATTAAATTATGTTGGGTGTCATTTGTAGAAATAATTAATTAAATTATTTACCAGTATTTAGGTTATTGTTAATTGGTTTGGCAGTTGTTAATCTTTAAGCAGCTATTATAAATGAGCACACAGAGACACAGGATTTTAACAAGCCTTGGCCTGAATTGTGCAATCCTAGCCCATCTAAGCTAGCTCTTAATTCTACTACCCAAATATGACCCCATATATACATACGTCCCCTTGGACTGCCATTCTCCACGCTATGCAGATGTTCCTGGCCATGTGGAATGAGGTTCTTTTTTCTAACCCATGGCATGCGTCCTCTTTCCTGCTGCTGCAGGCTGGAATCTCTTCTTCTTCCTGCTGCTGGCTGGAATGCTTTAATCCTCTGTCTAAAGCGCAGGCTTCCTGTTCTAATCTCAGGAAGTCCCACCTTCTCTGTCTTTGCCCAATCTCAGGCCTGAACATTTTATTTAACCAATCAAAGTCAATATAAGTAACAGACAGCAAACAGGACCAATTAACATTTAGAATGCTTAACACTACCCCATCAGTGTCCTTTGCCTTACAGAAGGTTTTCAGTTTCATGAGGTCCCATTTATCAATTGTTGATCTTAGTGCCGAGCTGTTGGTGTTCTGTTCAGGAAGTTGTCTTATGTGCCAATGCCTTCAAGTCTATTACCCACTTTCTCTTCTATAAGATTTAGTGTATCTGGTTTTATGTTGAGGTCTTTGATCCACTTGGACTTAAGTTTTGTGCAAGGTGATAAGTGTGGATCTACTTGCATTCTTCTACATGCTGACATCCAGTTAGACAAGCACCAATTGTTGAAGATGGTTTCTTTTCTCCATTGTATGATTTTGGCTTCTTGGTCAAAAACCAATTGTCCATACGTGTGTGGGTTTATTTCTGGGTCTTCAATTTGCTTCCATTGATCAACCTTTCTGTTTTTTTTTTTTTTGCCAATATTATGAGATTTTTAAAAATTACTATTTCTTTGTAGTACAATTTGAAGTCAGAGGTGATGACACCTCCATAAGTTCTTTTATTGTACAGGATTGTTCTTGCTATCCTATGCTTTTTGTTTTTCCATATGAAGTTGAAAATTGCTCTTCCAAGGTCCGCAAAGAATTATGTTGGAATTTTCGTGGGAATTGCATTGAATCTGTAGATTGCTTTCGGTAAGATGGCTATTTTTACTATTTTAATCCTATCGACCCATGAGGATGGGAGATCATTCCATCTTCTGATATCTTCTTCAATTTCTTTCTTCAGAGACTTGAAGTTCTTATTGTATAGGTCTTTTATTTAGAGTTGCACCAAGATACTTTATATTATTTGTGGCTATTGTGAGGGGAGTTGTTTCCCTAATTTCTTTCTCATCCCATTTATCATTTGTATAAAGGAGGGCTACCAATTTTTTTGAATTAACTTTGTATCCAACCACCTTTATGAAGGTGCTTATCAGTTGTAGGAGTTCTCTGGTGGAACTTTTGAGGTCACTTATATATATTATCATATTGTCTTCAAATAGAGATACTTTGACTTTTTCCTTTCCAATTTGATCCTCCTTGATCTCCTTTAGTTGTCTTATTGATCTAGCTAAAGCTTCAAATACTATGCTGAATAGATAGGGAGAGAGTGAACAGCCTTGTATTGTCCCTGATTTTAGTGGAATTGCTTTAAGTTTCTCTTAATTTCATATGGTGTTGGCTATTGGCTTGCTGTATATTGCCTTTATTATGTTTAGATATGGACCTTGTATCTCTGATCTCCCCAAGACTGCTATCATGTGTACTAGGTGCAGATAGCTGGCCTGAGGCAATGTGCCCTCTAAGGTTCCAGTGCAAGAATGAGATGGAGAATGGTTTATCATTGGTCAGGGAAGAAGATTTGAGATAATTGAGAGGGAGGTATGGTTGGAAAATAAGTGGCACTTCTACCAGTGCCACCTGGAGAGAAGGAACCCTGGAGGGAGGTAGAGTTTGTAATCCTTTATACATTAGGAGGTGAGACAGGTTCTGGGAGGAGAAGATAGTGGTTGGTGACCTGAGTGTTAGTTTTTTTTGATTCATGAATGAGGAGCTTGGCAGCTGCTAAAGGGCATATGCTGGGTGGTAAGGTCTATTTTTTTGACAGGTATGCCTTGGGTGCAGGGAAGTCCCAGTTGGTGGTCTAGGACCCCGATGGTGTGTCCCTCCTTTTCTGTTACATAGAGGGAGAAGGGATGGGTCAAGTTTGGGAAGTGTAGGGCAGGGTCCCAAAGGAAGGCCTGGTGGAGCTTCTGTGTAACAGAAGGTTTTATTTATAAATACTTATAAGTACTTAAGAAACACTATAAAATACCTAAATCCTAAAACCTAAAACCTATAATCTAAAATCTATAATCTATCTAAGAAGACTCTAATACTTATCTAAAGACACTTAACTAGCATTATTTTAACTTTCTTAAAAGGATATTCATATTCTTAGCATAGTTCCGTGCAGGGTGATGGTTTAAGGCAGTCCCAGGAAATACTGCTTTTCAAGATTAAAGTCCATTGAGCCTTACTTTCCCAGTTCGAAAGGCCAATTTATTTCAGCCAGCAAATTGCAGCTAGTTTATAAAGTCAGTCTGTTCCAAACTGCCAAACTGAGGCTGACCTTTTACACAGCCTTCACAGTCTAAAGCTCCATTTGCCTTGCTCACTTTTTTGGCACTCTGGGGCCCCAAGACAGCCGCCTTCAAAGAACTCTCTCTCAGCAGGTTTTATGCCATGCCTTTGTCTTGGGCTACCATATCCTAAATTCTATTAATGGAGTACTTTGCTATGCACTTCTCCAGCGTGACTTCTCAGTCGGTGAGGGCAGGAGGAAGAGAGAGATGTTGTGGAGTTCCCTGGCTTCTATATCGCATTATCTCACAATCCTTGGTTGTCTTGTGGGTCCACAAGACTTCTCTTGATGTCCAGCAATCCTGTTGCTTCTCTCAGCAACTGATGTCATTTGTGTGGCTTGCTCAGTTTCTTAGCCACACCCCTTCAAGGGGGCATATGTCTGGTCACAACTGGGCTTTGTCCTTTTCAGCAGGTTAAAGGGACATCAAGCTCCTCCTTATGTGCTGCCAGATGCTAATCTGAGCTGCCTGTCAATTCACTAAATAGGCCTGACTTCTTACCACACTTCTGAAAGGGCTTGATAATGGGTGTGAGAAGGGGTTCATTTGAGTGGCCAAAGGATACTTCATATAGGGGGTGGGCAAGGAGGGAAAAGGAGGGGACCCAGGAAAGGAGGAAGCCAGATGTTCCTAAGATTGATAAAATTTTCTCTTTGGTTGAGAACACCACAAGGTGTTTTCTATTCAACATAGTGGCTTTGTGAGTTGGGATAATGGTTAGTCCCAAGTAGGAGACCTGACAGGTGGACAGTTGGACCTTAGATGGTGACACTCTATAGTCCTGACTGGATAAGAAATTTAGAAGAACATCCGTGTCAGTTTGCCTAACTTATAGAGGTCGGCTGCAGAGGAAAACATCTAAATACTGTATGAGTTTAAATTTGGGGGAGGCAAGGAGAGTAGATCAGGGGCTAAGGCCTGGTCAGATAGGTGTGGGCTGTCCAGGAGCCCTGAGGTACTACAGTCCAGGTGAGTAGGGTAGAGAGGTGGGTGTCAGGGTCAG
>CAJQZJ010001638.1:6904455-6921698 GCA_907164525.1 Lophiomys imhausi
CTACAGTCCAGGTGAGTAGGGTAGAGAGGTGGGTGTCAGGGTCAGTCCAGGTGGAAGCAAATGTATTTTGTGACTGTGTGTTGAGGGGAATAGAGAAGGTGTCCTTTTGGTCCAGGACTGAGAATTGGGAGGTCCCTGAGGGGATAGTGGAAAGGAGAGTTGTAAGGGTTAGCTATGACAGGGTAGAGTGGGACTACTACAGAACTGATGAACAAGAGCTCTTGAATAAGCAGTAGGTACCATTAGGCCTCTTAGCTGAAAGTAGGCCCTGGAGTGAAAGTGGGTACTGGGCTTGGGTGATGTACCAGGTAGGGTCCTATAATTGGATGGTGACAGGAGAATGGTGTTTGACAGCAGAGGGGTTTTGAGTATCCCAGCCTTGGGGGTCCACCTGGGAGACTGGTAAAGGAAATGATGTGTTGGAACGAGTAAGTTGGATGGCCAGAAGAAGGAGGAAAAGAGCTGCTGGCAAACTTGGGGTCAGGCGGATGAGGGGCACAGAGGAAATAGAAGCTCCCACTTTGGCTAGGAGATTCCTTCTCAATAAGGGAATGAGACAGGTGTGTACCACTAGGAAAGAATAAATGGAGGGAACATCCTTGAAAATTAAGTTGAGTGGTAGGGCCTGGCGAGGTTGGTCAGACTGTCCCCTACCCCAAAAATAGGGAAATGAGGAAAGGTGGTCCCCAGAACTCCATCAGGACAAGTAAGTAAGTGGTCCCAATGTCCAGGAGGAAGAAAGTGAGTTACCCCAATACCATAATGACTACCTGGGATTCCCTCTTAGAAACGACAGTGGTTAGGCCAAGGAGCCCAGGCCCTTTCACTAATCCATGACCATGCCTAAGAGGTCAGCTGGAAGGTGTTTTCTGTCCCTGTGCCACGAGGAACATGGTAGGGGGGGCATTCAACAGCCCAGTGTCCCTCTTATTGGCACTTTGGACATGGCCAGGGTAGCCTATGGGGATTAGGGCAGGCCCAGACCCAGTGAGCCTCCTGACCACATTTGAAGCAGGGACCCAGTGGTCCTCGAGCCTTTGGAGGCAAGGGAGCCTGAGCAGTTACCAAAGATGGCTAAATGGCCTTGACCAACATTTGCTGTTTCTGTTTATGGGCTTTTTCATCTCTCCCATGGTACCTTTTAAAGGCCAGTACTAAAACTTCTGCGTGTGGAGTTAGGGGTCCTCTCTCCAAGCACTTAAGTTGGGAAAACTCTGGGAAAAGAAATAGGTCATGATGAGTTGTTTACCGTCTGGATTTTCAGGGTATAAATTGATATACTGTAAGAGGGCCTTTGTGAGGGGTTCTAGGAATTGAGATGTGTATTTTCCTGTTTGTCCTGGATAACCTCTTGGAGTTTCATAGTTTGTTGGCTTAAGGGTAACTTTACAGAGACCATGAGGCAAGTTGTAAACTGATCTCTACCTAGAATCTATAGCTAGATCTCTGCAGTATTGTAGTCACATTGGGGATCCCTCTCAGCACCTCAGCTCTGCCCTAGTGTGCTCTGTTAGTTTGGTGGATTTTGTCTGTATGTATTTTAGCCTGCTCCCAAACTCTCCTGTGCTCTTTGGGAGGTAGGTTGTTAGTTAGAATCATATTTATGCCATGGAAGGTGAGACTCTAGGATTGGGTGATATACTGTAATTCTTTAATGAAAGTAGAGGATTTAGAGGTATACGACCACAGTTTTGTTTTGCTTTTCGTTTTTTTTTTTTTTTTTCTGTTTGAGAGAGTGCACTTAATGAAAAGGGGGACATGTACCTTGACCAGGTCATCTACCCAGGCAACCTCCCACAAAGGGAGAACTGGGACCAGGTTAAACTGTGTGGGAAGAGATGGTGGGGGGGGGGGTGTCCTGCTACAGAGCAGGATAAAGTAGGGAAGGTACTGAAGGGTGCTGGTGGGGTACAAGTGGGTGCCAGGTTGGGATGATTGGAGTGATCTGTTGCTAGAGAGGGAGAAGAGGAGGCTGAAGGAGCCAGAGGAGAAGGAGCTATGGGGGTGGGTGTTCGTTAGCAGGATCAAGAGTAGTGGAGGTTTCCTTTTGTTCAGACTTTATAGTTAGAAGGAAATGAGTGGGGGAACAGGAAGAACAGAGGGAAAGCTTGGAGAAAAGATAAGAGAAACCTTGGGTATAGGGAACCTCCATCCATTTCCTCTGATTGCTGATAGTAGGGACATTGATTAACTAAGGGACATTGAGACCAGATTGGACTGCAAAGGTAGATAAGTTCAGAGCCCCTAAAGTTGGGCATTAAGTATAGAGGTCATACATTCTCCGAGAGGCACCCCAGAGGAGAACCCAGAGGTACAGACAATGATGCACTTCCCATAGCTGAAGTGTGGGAGGTCCAAAACCTGAAGTCTGAGGCATCCCCAGGACTTAGTGGGGGACCAAATGAAGAAGGCACAAGCCAAATAGTGTGTCTGCACCTTACAGTTCGAGGGTTCGAGCTGAAAGCCCAAGGAGACACAGTGTTTGGTGCTAGGATTTTTGAATGAAGCTAGAAGACAAAAACTGTGCTAAAAAATGAAACCTCACCAAAGGTCAGAGGTGAGGGTTGGTGAGGAGGGTCAAGCATAGCCTTAAAGACTGTGGCTGGAGGTACCTCCACCTCCAAGAATACCAGAGGGTTGTGGGACACTCAACAGTCACTTCCTTAGATTCAGGGAAGTGTTTACACCACCGAAAGGAGAACTTACCAACCGTAGGTGTTGGATGGGGTGCACAGCCATCAGTGAGTCCGAAAGTCCATCTATTGCAGGTGGACAAGGGACAAGGAATAGGTTATGCCCACGTGTCTTAGACCCATGAAAGATGAGAGAGCATGCAGGCACCAGGATATCCTATTGAGTCTCTGCACTAATATGAGGATTTACTGGCAGAAGTACTTTAGTGGGTGGGAGGGAGCCAAGGTGTGCTGCAAAGAGATCACTCTATGAAACAGATCTCATCCGAGAAGTTTATTGTTGGGGGCATGTATACAAAGGCTGCCTCTGAGTGAGGGTAGAAGGGAAGAGAAGGCTCTGTTTTTATTTTTGTTTTTTTACAAAAGAGCATAGCATATGCGCACAGGGAGAATACATGACTCATGGCGATAGTGGAGATTTGTCACATTTTGAGGGCTAATGATGATGTGGCTGTCTATGTTACTGAAGGTGGGTTCAGGGGTGGGGTTTTCCAACAGGTAACTTGAAGTATTTTAGTTTAAACATTTCAGACATGTTTGAAAATACCATCTTCATGTTTCACTTAAAGTTCTCTCCCTTTATCTAAACAACTTTTTACGGAAGGAAACAAAGCATTTCCATTTCCTTTATCTTTTTCCTTCTCATGACTCTATCACTTCCTCATTGCCTCTGACTCTCCCCCTTCACTTTCCAGTCATTCCTGCCCCTGACTTCCTGCTACTCTGTGGGAAGAAGGTCCAGAGGGAAAAAGGATGTCTTCTTCAGATGACTGCCCAGGGCAAGGTTGCTGACCCTTTTCTTCTGGTCACTGCTCCAAAGCAGATTTGTCAATAACTTCCTGCTGACAAATGCTGCCAACCCAGCAGGTAGCCTGGGGCTGTTTGCTTCTCTTCTTGTTTATCTCCTGCTGCATTGATTGATGGCTGGCCTGTGGCTCTCAATCTTCTCTACCGTTTGCTGCCCCAATTCAGCCTCCCTTGGGTCTGGGCAATATCCATATTCCATACATTTTGGAAACTGCACTTTCTGACCTGGAGCAGTGTGTCCCTTCAGTCTGTTTCTCCCTACATTCCTACTCTGTCTCAACCTCGGAAGTTCTAGGGTAGCCTAACTAAAGAGAATATTCCTTCATACAACTAAGACAGTATTCTCTATTTTATTTTATTTTCCTCCCTTTGTTTGCTTTGAAAAGAAAACCCACTGAGTGGTTTTTAAATTCCCGTGTTACCAGAGCTATTAGGATCAAAGCCTGGGAAGTGTTTAGTTCTCCTAATAAGTATACTCATCCTCAGTGTGTCAATTAACAGCAAGGATTAGGGTAAAGCAAAGAAAGGATCCCCCTCCCCCCATCATGGCTACTTGGGAAGAGGAACAGATAAAGAGGTCAGTTGGCACTGGGGTGTTAGGTTTCAAACCCAGGACAAATGGCTGAGAAGCCTATTTAATATAGCAAAGTGAACACCGTTTGCAGGATCTCCCAGCATCTCTCAGTTCCTACCTCTTACAGGGCCCTCCTAGTTGGCGTAACTTACCCCTTACCCTAAACTTCTACAGCCCAGGCGCTGGTCTGTCTTTTCCCCAGCTGCCCTTCCCTATACATCCGCCATTTTGGTTGCCTTGTCCTTTCTTCTATTCTTTTTTGGGCCTCCTGGCTGCTGCACCTCGTTCCCCTCTCTTTCCTCCCTTCTCCTCTCTTGTCTCCCCACATGGCACACCTCATGGACAGTCTGTCTAGTCATGTCCACTGCGGACTCTCCTAGATGTCCCTGCCTCTGACTATGCTCTCTCCCTTTCATCTACAATAAAATTTCTCCTCCACCCTACCTAGGAGCAGTCATGTCCTTTTTCTTTCCATTTTATTACTCCCCACCCCCCCTCATCTGGTTCCAAAACTCAGGACCAGTCACATTTCCTTTTTATTTCTTTTTAGAATTTTCATTCATGGGGAAATTGTGGTTCTTAGTCTCATTAATAAAATATTTTAAGAACAGAGTCAAACAGAAGCTCAAGCCTGATTTTTATTAAAGTTTAAAAGAAAAAAAAATCCAAAGCAGTCAAGTTGCATTTTTTTCCAGAGGAAGAGAATGGAAAAGAAAAGAAAACAAACAAACAAACAAAAAACAAAAGAGTTAAGCTGGCACGGAGGTCAGCTGCATGGTGGGAAAGCAACTGTATGGCAGGGAGGTAGATGAATAAGATAGGAAGCCCAAAGTATTAGGGAACGTGAGCTTGGCATAGAGTTAGAAAGGGGAAAAGGGAAAGTTAGGCTTTTCTGAGGAATTCGGAAAAGCAGGCTGGACATACCTCAGCTGTGTCCCTGTCTGTAAACTACTGTACTGGGCATGGGAATTCTGTGAGGAGAAGTTCATTATCTTATCAAAGAGACAATTATTCCACCCATTGCATTAGCATGGATTAAAATGAACCTACCTTCATAGGGGTGGTCCCTATGAAGTCTATCTGAAATGTTAAATTTCCACCAAGGCCGTCATTTCATCCCCTTGACCAGAAGTTTTCCCTTAATGGACCTTTAGTGATGTCTGTCACGGGGACTCTTCCCCAAGTCCATTCTCTGGGTCCTGACTTGAGGTTTCAGTTTACATAGAATATAAGGGATATCCTTAGCTATGTAGATCTGGCCATTTTATGGTCCTGCCCATCACTGACACATCCTTGTCTGCCTGTGCTCCTGATTCGCCCTTCATTCTGTGAACAAAAACTCCTGGAAGGAGTCTGTGTTGGTGGAGAGTACTGGATCAATTGGAATTTCAGTACAGTAGAGAGACTGGAATGTTGCCGGTTCAGAGGCTAATAGCCTCATCTCAGGCTAGTTTTAACCTTCAGAAAAAACCATTCTTTGTTCCAGTCTATATCAGAACTAACATCTTGTGACAATAGAGAAAAAGCGTTTATAATCGATTGACTTAACTGAACACTAACTCCTGCCAACCCCAAAGCGAAGAATGCCATCAGATAGCATCTTAGGCCTATAGAGTAGATCCCATTTCCCATTTTCCCCCATGTGCCTGCCTCTCTGGTATACCCACTGATGCATTTTAAACTTGTCTGGATTTCCATGAATCATCATAGAGTCATCTCTTTCTGTCCTGTAAAACTATAAAAACCTCTTGAAACTGTTCCCTTGTTGGAAAATGAAATTTGGGGTATTCTAAATCTGTGGTTTCTGCCATGATCACTCAAAACAGCTCTAGAATAAACCGTTTCAAATTCCTTTAAGATGAGAGCTATGGTTTCTCCGTCAACAGTGGTAATCTGAAAAAATTGTCGGAATCCTGTTATATCATTTCTGGGAGGAAAAAATCTTCTCTTGCATCAGGACCCCAGCCTTTTCCTTTTCCAGCCTGAGACTTAGAGAAATTCCAGTTTGGGGGATCCATGTCTCAGTAGTCTTATAGGCAAAGGAAGAGGTACAGGTGTTTCTGGAATATCTTCAGTCCTATCAAGATAGTTGCAACTGTGCTTATGTGGGAAGGGGAGCAGAGAAACTTAGCATAAAAGTTGCATTCCCTGTAATTTGGCCACGCCACACTTCTCAGTCCTCTCATATCTTTCAGAGCTAATGGCCTCGCTGGTCCTGGGGTGAGGGACACGTCTGTCAGTCTCTAGGACTTCTGCGAGTGGCATGGGCACTGAAAAGTTTATTTCTACTAAAAACCACTGTTATTTTAGTTGGACTTACAAAATTATTAAATGGAGGACAAAAAAAAAAAAAAAAACTGGCATCCTCGTGTCTCTGCCTATCTGCTTTGCTTTGCCTTAAGGTTCATAGATAAATCATTGTCTTGAACCTGTGGTCATTTTGGATTCCAGGAAGAGTATAAAACTTCATAATACAGACTGTATGTACCTTCTCTCATGTCAAAATTGTGTTTGATGGTAGGGCGAACCATTTCGTTGGGACAATCGTGATCTTCCCAGGCAGCATTATCCCTCTAAAGACTTCTTCACACTACCTTGCAAGACAAGAACTGAGCTCAGTCTACACCTTTATGTGTTTTGGAGTGTGTAGATTTTCCCCAGATCTCCCTATATTTAAACTAAACTTCATGTCAGTACCTTGGAGATCTACCTGGGGTCACTGGATTCCTTTATTTTGTTTTTCTTCTCAGTGTGGCCTCCATGAGTAAATCTCTGATCATTTAAATTTGCCTGTTGGGGACAACTGACAAACCTTAATTTTTCAGGGAGCTGCCAGCGTTCAGGCAATATCAATAGGATCTTTTTAAAGAGATATCAGTAAGATGGAATCATAGAAATAGAAGGGAAATAAATGATCAGGCAGAATTATACCATGTAAACAAAGAGAAAGCAGAGGTGGCATATGGTTCAAGGTAAAGAGCATTCAGTAGGACCAAGTGGAAAAGTATGTAATCATAAAAAGTCAGTCTTTAGCTTTAAATAGTAAGACACACAAAACAAACAGAAAATACAAAGAAATTTTGATAATAGTTCAACCACAGTTTATACTGTCTCTAGCCACCTTTATTAGAATTTGAGGGTGAGGAATTAAATAGGTTATATGTAGTTTTGATTATGCTATTAAGCTAAAAAATATACCTTTCACCCTAAACACTAAATGTGTTTTTAAATGCTCATGTTTTATAAATTTATTTAACAACATTTGGTAGAGGTAAGGAAGACTTCATTCTGGAGTATAAAATTTATAAGGACTGTTGCAGTAAGGTCTTGCCATGGAGGAGGGAGGTTGGCCTCACCTATTAAATATAGAATGGATAAATATTAATCTATAGCATGGTGTAGGGAAATGCATGGAAAAAATTACTGAAGAAACATCAAGGACGAGGTAATATTCTTACTAGGTGGTCCTAACAGGATTCTAGCTGAAGACAGACTACAATGATCAGCCATCACTTGGGGGATAATGGAAGATTAGGAACCTGACCTATTGAGAGTGATGAGATATTGTGTGGGGATTTTTGTTAAATTGATTTATAAGGGTTCTTCCCTAAGCTGGATTTTATAAGGAAATACTCAGATGGACCCACTGGAAGATTCAGGAGGATGAATAAAATTTGGTCATGCAAAGAGGTCATCCATAGGCAACAAAAATGTTCTACATTCTTGTTCTTAATGAAAATTAAAGAATTTATTTAAAGTTGATAATTCTGCCTGTAATATGGTTAAAGTAGAAATATTAAGAGATGTTAAATTGTATCACTTAAATATTTTAAAAATACTAAAATTTTAGGGTAAAAGGAAATAAATAGAGACAGAATTACAGATTATATATTACTAGAGTTACTAGAGTGGTTAGGGTCAAAGCCTGGGCCCTGGTAACCTATAGCTAGGGCACCTGTCCTAGCAGGCCTACTGGAAAAGTATGTGAAAAGCAGAGGGAGGGTGGTTATTCATTGAGGTCACATTGTGAAGAAGAATGAATGAGGAGGTCCAGTTACTCCCCCCCAAATCCAGAGGTTTTAGTTTACATAGGGTACAAGGAGTATGCGTAATTAGGCATGGTCTCACCCATCACTGATCCCTGACTGTGTGGGATCCAGTGTCTCCTGCAAGGCCATCAGACAAGTTGTCAGAACTCAATACAGTCTCTTTCTGAGAAATAGGCCCCTTCTAGGGAACAGGCTTCAGCCCATCCATTCTCCCAGAATGAGATTCCCAAGGAGGAAATTCTAGTTTCTTGGGGACACAAGTGTCTTTCTCCTAAGAATTTCTTCATCCCTGACAGGACACTTACATATAGTTATGGGAATGATATTATGACTTGTCAAGGCTTAAGTGATAAGGACAAAATCACCGTGTAAATATCAGTGCTTGTAGTCCTTTTACTTGTAGACAAGAAAGAATAATATTAATTGAATTAAGTATTGAACTAAAAGAGCTACAAAAAGAAAGAACACAATTGTTGGCTCATTGAATTCTTTCAGTTTGGAATAGAAAGTAAATTAAGAAGTAAATGCTCAATTGAAGAAAGAACATACCTAACATATTTGATAAAAAATAAAACTAACCAAATCTCTGAATAGGTCAATAAAATAGACTCACATAGGGTAACAAAGGAGGAAAATGAGTGCATAGCATCAGGAATTACAATGGTGATGGGACTGTAAGTATAGAAAATAACAATTACCACAAAATATATACAGTTTCAACTGAGATTAGAAAAACTGAAGTAGCTAGTTTCCTGGAACAATGTAAATTATGTATATAGGATTATGTTGACTGTTAAGACAGAAGTAGAATCAGCATTTGATATTGGCAGTTTGAATGCACGCTTTCATGTATTGTATTATTCTGCCTCTTTATTCTCTACTGAGGGTTCTTAGTATTTTAAGAGCTATTTATGAGAATCCAGCAGTAACTGTTACAATAAATAATGAAAACCTACCAGGAATACCATTAAATTCACTAGCAGGACAAAATTATCCCTTTGTTACTTTAGGGATCCTAGCCAGTGCAGTTAAATAAGAAAAAAAAAAACCCCAAATAGAATGAATATTATAGAGAAAGATTTCTCATTGTTAAACCTGGAAAACTCAAGAGAAACTCCTCTGGGTAATACTCAGATTGACAAATGACTTTTTGGTTTGCAGGTCAGAAATCTGGTGTGTTTCCTTTGCTCTGTAAGGTGTTATAAGGATATAAACCTTCTACCCCATAGTATGTCTAGATTCATAATCCAAGCCTTTCCCCACTGACAAATCCACCTCTGAGTTCTCAGTACTTTCCTAGCTGGTGCTCTTGTTTCTTTACTATTTTTCTTCTCCATTTTTCAATTTGTGTGCATTATAGATATATACATATGCATATTTTGCACATGTGTGTGTGTGCTCACTTATATGGAGCATGTGCACATGTGTGGGCACATACCTATGGAGTCCAAGGTTCATGTCTGGAATCATCCCGTACCACTCTTCCACCTTGTTCGTTGAGGCAGGGTCTCTCAGTCAAACTCAAAGCTCACTCCTATGCCTGGTCTTGCTAGCCACCTTACGCCAAGGAGTCCCCCTCTCTGCCTTCCAAGGATGGAAATACAGATACGCCACCAAGTCCACGCCATGTCTACTCGGGTTTCTGGGGTGTCTGAAATCCAGTTCTTCATACTTAATCTGCATGTGCTTTAACTGCTGATCCCACAGACCCTTAACAGAGTGCTGAATGATCTTTTTATGTATTTGTATTCACAGTGCTGGGGATAGAATCCAGGGCAGTGTGTGTAGTAGGCAAGCATTTTACCACTGAGCTGCAACCCCAGTCTGATATTTTAAAATGTGTATCAAATTATGTCATTTCTTTGTTCACAACCCTTAAGTGGCTTTCCATTCCAGTAAAGGTCAAAGCCAGAATGACCACAAGGCCCTTTGTGGTCTGGCCTTGAGATTCTGAACTCCTTTCCCCTTGGCTTACTGTTCCAGCCATGCCAGGCTCTTTCTATTCTGGAACATGTCAAAACCATTTTCTGTGTGAAATGCTCTTTTAAGGTTGTGTGCCAGAGGACTCGCCGACTATAGTACATAAAATATCAGTCTGTTTGTTCTACTTTTTGTTGTTGCAGTATTGGGCTTTTGTTTGCTATGGCTTGTTGTCTGATGTACGTATTGGAATTTCCCTCTGCTAAGATTTAAGGACCTCAGGGCAGAAAATTTGTTGTCTTTGTGTCCCTCTCCCCTAATCTGACTGCTGTGTCGTCAGTAATGAAGATAGTAAGAACAGTGCATGTGCATAGTAGATATTTAATAATGAGTTTTTGAATGAATTAATTGAAAAGCAATATTTCTTAGTTAGCAGCTGTAATTAAAGGATATGGAAAATAAGATGTTGTCCATAACAATAATAAGCAACTACACCTATTGGGCTTGGGTTGGTAATGTATGCCTGTAGTCCCAGCTATTTGGGAGGTTAACGGTAGTCTGAGTAATTCAGCAAGACCGCAAACAACCAACCAAACATCATTGCTTTGGAATTTAAATGACCAGGCCATGTTGGGACTATGGCTCAGTGATAGAGCACTTGCTTAGCAACCTCAAGCCCTTGATTCATAGTACCATAAGAACAAAGAACAATCCAGCCAGCCAGCCAACCAATCATTCAACCAATGGACATGCCCAATAAGGCAGCGTTTTTCAACCTGTGAGTGGTGACCCATTTGTGGGTCAAACCACCCTTTCACTTGGGTCATTTATCAGATATCGTGAATATCAGATATTTATATTATGATTCATTACAGCAGCTAAATCATAGTTATGAAGTATCGATGAGATAATTTTATAGTTGGGGTTCCCACAACATAGGAACTGTGTTAAAGGGTCACAGCATTTGGAAGGTTGGGAACTACTGCCAGAAGGCTTTAAGCAATGAAAGAGGAATGTTGCTGCTTTGAAGCCTCGCTTCACTTAGTATGGGGCAGTGCAACCTAAACCAAGTCGTTTCAGGTTTTGGGACCTTGTTTATGTAATCCGTAAAGTGGAATAATTATAGGACTCATTTGACAATTTAACTCTGATGATTTAGTATTTTAAAAATAATATATTTAGGATTATAACTTGTACTAGTATTAATTATATAAGTATGTTCAAGAAAATGTAAAAATTATTTTAAAGAATGATATAAAGAATAATTGGTGCTGGAGAGATGGCTCAGTGGTTAAGGTCACTGGCTGCTCTTCCAGAGGATCAGGGTTCAAATCCCAGCACCCACATGGCAGCTCACTGTAGCTCCAAGATCTGACACTCTCACATAGACATACATGCAGGCAAGACACCAATGCACATAAAATAAAGGTGAAGAATAAAGAAGTTAGTCCGTTAAATCACTATGAGCAAGAAGAGGTAACTTGTACACATTAGGTGTTAAGAGATGGATTTACGATCTGAATGTTTAAAAAGAATGCTTCTCTTTGTTATAGTAACAAGATGAGAAACAATGCAGATTTGATTCAGTGAATATCTATGGTAAGGCAAATGACACTGTGAACTCAGTTGAAAGTTGAGCTGAAGGAAATATTGAGAGTATTAGAAACAGTCAATAACTATTCACTTAAAAAATAAAATGGCTCTTTCAAGTGCTTAAGAATAATGAAATATTGGAAATTACAATGAAAAAAATGAGGCACTCATAGAAGAAATGCAGTTTGCCCCAAAGCATAAAAAGTCTCAATTTGATAATAATGAAAAGGTACTTTAAGACAGTGAGATTGGAGTGGTGTTCTCCAGTGTCGTGGTCTCTGGAAACAAACAGCTTTGTTTTGAATCTGGCTGCCAGTGGCAACTACATGTGTGATCTTGTAAAACAATTGTTTTGTCTTTTATTTCCTCATTAAAAAAATTCAGAAGAAAAAAATCATGGAAGTTAAAAACAAATACACATATAAGCACTTTACATGTAGCGTGCAGTATGCCCCCAGGCCATGTAGTGTTCTTGCTGTCTTATTTATGCTGCCTCAGTTTCCCAAATATTTATATATATCTGAGCGCCTTGTGTTGTAGAGTCGTTCTTATAATAAGTAGCTTTATTGGTTTCCTATTGCTGGGTAGCAGATTATCACAAATCTAGTGATTTAAACCGAAGTCCGTTGTGATATAGCCACAGAGGTTAGCAGGTCTCATGGGCTAAAACTAAGGGGTTAGCAGAGCTGCATTGTACTTGGAAGGCTGTGAGGAAATCTGTTTTCTCGCCCTTCCCAGGTTGTAGAGCAGTGGTTCTCAACTTCCTAATGCTGCATGACACTTTAATACAATTCCTTATGTTGTGGTGAACCCCTACTATATCATTATTTCATTGCTACTTCATAACTGTAATTTTCATAGTTGTGGCTCACAGTGTAAATATCTGATATGCAGGATATCTGATATGCGCCCCCTGGGGGCTGATCACATTCCTGTGTGCTTTGTCTGTCTTTTATTTTTACAGCCCCGTAGTGAAATCTTCCTTGCCGTAGTCTCCATAGTGCTAAGTCTCTTGTCACCCTCTCCACATAAGGACAGTTCTGATCACATTGGATGCCTCTGGATAATACAGGTTAAAGTGTGCCGATCCCAGTTTAATTCTGGCAGGAACCTTAATTCTTCCTCGCCATGTAATATGTTATTTTCATTGATTATGAGGATTAGAATGTGGATTTGTGAAACATCGTTATTCAGCATCTTACAGAACGTTTCATCTTGGAAGAGAATTTGAGGGCAGAAAGAACAATCACCATTAATGGCATGGTGTAGGATCACGGGAGTTTCATCTCCTTTGTCTATTGGTTTGTTTCCCAGCTTTGTCAACTTTAGAAAGGGGAGGTGTGGGCTGGGAGCATTATTTTATACATTTACCACTAGTGACAAAGTTGAAAGCAGATTGACATATCTAGTTTTATTTTTCTTGATGCTATGATTAAGGTTCTAAATGGTTATAAATTCTTACATTCTGTATTTTCTGTGGTAGCTTATTATATATATACATATATGTATATATAAACAGTCATAAATGGTGTGATTACTACTTGAGCAGTTTCTGTTCACAGCCAACCTATTATGTACTTTACTATGTGACTGCAATGTTATTGTGAGTCACACCAAAAATCTCATTAAACATATTATTCATTTAAAATGATTGTTAATATAGTTTTGGCCATTATACCCCCTAAAATGCTAGCTTTTTAAAAAATAATTGTGCCTTACAGTCTAGAATATGACTGTATGCTACACAAGTTATTATTTCTTCTCAAAAAGATTTAAAAAAATCTTTAAGAAATTGTGGCCTAGTCAAATGAATATTTTATTTTTCACAAACCAAATATTTGAAGTTACTTTTGAAAAACATTTTATGTTCTCTGTATCAGCATAATTCTTGAGAACAGAGTTTCTCGAATGTTTTCTGCTTGCTTCTTCCTTTTGCTTGAGAAGTACTTATATGACCCAACGAATAGGTATACAAATTATACATTTTTGATAACAAATCATAATGAAATTTATCTGAATAAACATATTCACACATGTAATCTATACATACAGTTTTATTACTTATCAAAACCTAAAGTGGGGCTGGAGAGATGGCTCAGTGGTTAAGAGCACTGGCTGTTCTTCTAAAGGACCCAGGTTCAAATCCCAGTACCATATGGCCATTCACAGCTGTCTGTAATGGCCGGGCATGGTGGCGCACACCTTTAACCCCAGCACTTGAGAGGCAGAGGCAGGTGGATCTCTGTAAGTTAAAGGCCAACCTGGTCTACAAAGTGAGTCCAGGACAGCCAAGGATACACAGAGAAACCCTGTCTTGACCTTAGCCCCCCTCCCCAAAAAAACCCTAAAGTGAACTTCATAGTAATGAGAAGGATATGCTTTTATTTTACAGGAAAGATTAAAACTAGGCTGAATATTTGGTGCTGCACAATATGAACCTCTTTTGTGCTTTTTGGAGTTGATTGATATTTTGATTTTATAATCACCAGGGCGATAATGTAACTTCACAGAAATACATAGTGCAAAATGGAAGTACATTTAGGATCAAATATTTCAGAAATATTTGGAAATTCTGTCCTAATCCCAAGTTAATATTAATGAATTAAATTAAAATTAGCCAGCAACCTAAATTTCAAAAATCAAGCATTTCAGCACAATGTAGTTCAGATATTTACTAATTCCATGCGTCTGTACTGAGGAGTGACAGTAGGGAAATACATAAGTTTTGTTTTCTGTAATTAAATCATTATGTTTCTATAATAGCAGGAAACATTGTATGTTCACTAAAAACTCTGCACCTCATACCATGTATGAGTCTGAACCGAAGTATTTTAGACAGCGGGTGACGTCATGTGTGGTGTGAGCGCATGCGCAGTAGAAGTGCAGAGTTGTTTAGAGCCAAGTCTTAAGACGCATCATGGGACAGTGCTGCCAGAAACACCTGGAAATCGTTTTGTGTTGTTTTTTAAATTAATTTTTCTGTTGTTGCACATTCAGAAATCTTACGATTGCAATTTTTTCCCCGTCTGCCTACATTTAGTTGTGTGCTCCTATATGAGGCTAAGCTCTAGCATTAAAGAAGCTGTGCGATACCGATAGTAGTGGCACACGCCTTTAATCCTAGCACTCGGGAGGCAGAGGCAAGAGGATCTCTGTGAGTTCGAGGCCAGCCTGGTCCACATAGTGAGTTCCAGGACAGACAGAGCTACATGGTGAGAAGTAGTCTGAAAAAACAAAAACAAAAACAAAAGCTAAGAAGGAGGAGAAGAGAAAATACTACTACTACTACTTAATAGACGAATAAAGCCCATAAAACGGTGTATGTTTGTATCAAATATATATGTATAGCATATACTGTAAAAGGGAATTTATTAGATTGCCTTATACTATAAGGGCTGCATTGTTCAACAGTGACTTTCTGCAGGATGGAGAAGCAGAGAATCTGATATAGATAGCTTTTCAGTCCAAGAAAGTGAATAAGTCAGTGATTCCAACTTAATTTTGAAAGTCTGGATGTTCGCTAGAGAGCAGGTGATATGGAGTCCACATCAGAAGGCTGGAGAGGCTGGAGTCTGATGACAGCGGAGGATGTAGTGTTAGGTTCATCAGCTCAAGAAGATGTGAAGGAGATGAATTCACTGTCCTTTTTCTTGGGATTTCTACCTCTGGGCTACCCACTTTGAGGGTGGGTCTTACTCCCTTTAGTTAATCCTGTCTGGAAATGTTGTGTCTTCTAGTTGATGTTGAAAACCAATCACATCAGCATTGCCCTTGATTTTTCCTCCCCACCCCCTTCTTCCATAATAATATACAACTGCCCTGTGTCATTTAATGTGATAGTCTCTGCCGGCCTTAGGCTATCAATCACTTGAAATGTGATTAGTCTGAGAGCATGTAGGGCTCTCTCTACCAGTGGCCCATTTCCCCAGCTCCATGAAAGCTCCTTTAGAAAAAGCTGACACACTGTTATGCTGCTAAGCATGGATTTTCTCCAGAGATATGGGAAGACTATAACAACGACCAATTTGTGGGGTAGCTATTCTTAGATCTCATTTGCTAAGCATGTTTATATCGGTCCAAGAAACTCAGGACTACATTTGATTTAAGGATTATTATCCTCTTTAACATGTAAAAGCCAGAGGAATAAAATGGTTTCATAAATGTCCTGGTCATTTGAAACTTCAATAGAAAGCCCTTCTCAGGAGTGTGGTTCCATCAGGACATCCACTACAACCAAGGAAATGGAGTCTTTTGAAAACTTTGGGACTCACTGTATAAAAGCATCCATTTTGGGTGATAATGCTGGCAGGAAGAATTAAAAAATATTTGGAAATGCTATTTGAGTCTCTATTAGAATAAAATCAAGAATCTGGGTATTCTTTAGAAAGAAAGTCACGTATATAATAAGCTCCCCAAACCTTTTCAGTACATCTGCTAAAGGTACTCATTATGATTGAGCAAAGGAGGAATATATTTTTAAGTTGGAACGAATGGTCTATTGACTCAAGGCATGAGCTTTCAAAAATCAAGGTTTCTTTTTTACATTTTCAGTTTGAGGTTTTGGGCCTGGATTATTTATAGTGTTCAGATGCATAGAGATGTTCTATGGATATGTGGATGTGTGCCTTACAGGCTCTGTCAATAGGTGCAGCTGATTTAGCTTCCTGGCATATATGCTAAATTTCTATTCTGAACCTCCTTGTTTATAAAAAAAAATATGTGCCTATATTCATTCTGCTTAGAAGAAGACATTCATTAAAACCTTATCAGGTTTCTATTACAATTAACTTTTTGTTGAAAATATGGAAATGAGATACAAGAGGTAAATGAAATATACAGAACCCTAAACATATGTTAGTAATAAATGCCAGTGTCAGCATATTGGTTTATTTACAGCTTCTCATCACTTGTCTTCCATCCGTTGAGAGAGAGTATTCTGAACAGCACAGGGTTTTAGGCAGCTTTAGTCTGAAATCAGGCATTCCCCAAAGACACCACAGCCCTTGAAGTCCCTGCTAATGGAGGGATCTCATCACCCACATGCCATTCATGGCAGGGACCTCGGTCATTTGCCATGCTTAACTCTTTTCCCTATGGTTATTATCTCTCATAGATTTTTTTAAGATATAAGAATTTACATTTCCTCCCTCAGCTTTCAAAATTTGCCACTATGTATCCATTTGTTCAGTTTCTTTCTTTCTTTCTGTTCTATTAAAATTCACTATTCTCATATACATAAAATATATAAATTATAAATAATAAATACATCTGTAACCGATTTTTTAAATTATTATTTATCACTTATTTATTTATTACTAAATTCACTTATAACAAACACCATCAATTTCTTAACTATTAATCCTATAAATTCCTACAACCCCTTTAACCTATCCACTAAACCTATTGATAATTATAACAACTACTTTCATAACCTTTTAGAATGATACAGTCTCTGGGGCAGGTCCTCAGTAGTCAGGAACACAGTCTTTGTTGTAGATTCTTTAACGCACTTAGCAGTCCTTTTTCTGGATCTCTCAGATGCAGGTTCGTCAGGGTAAGTTGGCCTGCAGACGGCTGGGGTCTCCCACAGAGAAGAAAGCATGAAGC
>CAJQZJ010001638.1:6922098-6938159 GCA_907164525.1 Lophiomys imhausi
AATAGGGGGTGCTGTCAGGAGCTGATATGTCACGATATCAAAAAAAATCTTAATTTAGCAGCTTTTAAAATTTCTTTCCACCATGTCTCCATTGTTTATCATAAATGATATTTTTAAGATGCATGGTACTGTTACATAAGAACATTTTCATTCAACTGCATATTATATGTTGAGGATAGTCTCATCCTATGTTTCTCTGCCCCCCTTATTATACCTCCCATACCATTTTTGGGGATATATGTTCAGAAGTATTGTAGGAAATATTGATATTTATAATTGATGCTTAGGATTATTAAGGTGATGGAGTTATCCCTTAGCCCACTTATGAATAGTCACACAGACACCTGATGGAGTTTAACAAGTCTTAGCCTGGATTGTGCAGTCTTAGCCTATCTAAGCTGATTCTGTTCCCCAAATAAAACCCCAATATGTACATATGCCTACTTGTTATTCTGCACACTATGCTGATGTTCCACGTCACGTGGAGTGATATTCTTCCGTCTAAACTCTGGTGTGTCCTCGTGTTGTTGTTGTTTCCTTGTCCGTCTTATCCGTTGTGTGCTCCGCCCCACCCCCCCCCGCTTCTTCCTGTGATCATTTTTGCTCCAAAGGCCAGCGAACCATTTCACCACCTACCTCTCTGCCACCTAATCCAGGCTGCAGGACTTCATTCAACCAATCAACTTTGAATTAGGTAGAGGAGGCTTACACAACAAAGACCGATATATATGCCAATCATCGGGGTGGCAAGTAGATGTTGGGGGACCAGTAAGTAGTGGAAGAATACAAGCGGCTTTCAGATCACCCTAACAGAGAAGTGTGATTGCTGGGCCATATGAAGTTCTATTTCTAATTTGTTTTAAAACCTCCATAGTGTTTTCATAGTGACTATATCATTTTACATTCTTGCTAGCAGTTTACAAACACCTTCTATTCCCAAGCCCTGACAAGGACTTTTTTGACTTTTTGGGAACAGCTATGAAAAGAATAAGAATAACCATCCTAATGCTGGTATTTATATATATATATATATATATTTTTTTTTTTTTTGGTTTTTCGAGACAGGGTTTCTCTGTGTAACCCAGGCTGTCCTGGACTCACTTTGTAGACCAGGCTGGCCTCGAACTCAGAGAGATCCGCCTGCCTCTGCCTCCCGAGTGCTGGGATTAAAGGTGTGCACCACTACGCCCGGCTTGGCATTAATATTTTATACTGTTTTTGATTTGTGAAAATGATCATTGATGAAATCTGATGATTAATGACATTGTATGCGTTTTCATATACCTGTTGTCTATTTTTATATTCTCTTTGGAGAATATGTATTCAGGGTGTATGGCTATTTTAAATGGATTATTGATTGCTTTGCTGATGTGATATATGAGTTAAAAGTTGGTTTTTTAAACTGATGTGTGTATGTATGTTCACATGTGCGTGTGTATATATGTACATGTATGGGTGCATGCATGTGTTTGTCATGTGTGGTACAGGTGCCATTTGTGGGCACAAAAGGGAAACTGGAAAAAACAGGCTGTCAAAGGCAAGCTTCCACCCCACAGGCTAAACTGAGGAGAGCCAAGCATGGAGTCAGCAATTGATCACTCAGACTTTTTTCTGAGGGAATAAAGTTTATCTGGAACCAGTACTCTCTGTGACTGTCAAGAAACTTGAACTCTTTAAACTCTTTGGGGGTTGGCGAGAAGGAAATATGAAGAGAGGGGGAAAGAGTCATAAACACACACACACACACACACACACACACACACTTAGTGGATGAAGCAAGACAGGTGTAGCAAGCAAGCTCCCACAGCTTCACACATACATACATACATGCAGACAGATAAACATATATACACACATTCATCTGGATGGGGCAAAACTCCAACCAATTTCACATATATACAAACATTTGGTGGATGGGATATGGAGCAAAGCACCAGCCACTTTACATACATATACACATATACACATATATACATATACACATACATATATGCATAATCTACACATCTTTGGTGGATGGAAAAAAGTTCCAACAACTTAATTTTTTTTTCTCGCACAACTTATATATCCCAGCAAAATCTTTCAAGAAGTGCAAAAATCAGAACGTGCTTACATTCGATTTTTCTTTCAGTGAACAATTACAATGGGTATATGTAAGGAAAAAAAATCATGTTCCTCAAATATCCTCACATGATAAAATGTTTTATATATTATGGGTAAAAAGCAAGTGTGAAAAACAAATTATTCCCAAGAACCCATATACATTTGTAACTAAGCAGCTTGTTATAGAGTAACAAAGTATAAGCAAACAAAGTAATTTTTAAAAATGTTTATTTATTACTTCAAGTTACATCTCCATTACAGTGCCCTCTTTCCACCCCTCCCAATCCCATCCTCCCACCCTTTTCTCCTCCTCCCTTTTATCTTACTCCTCCAGAAAGGAGTGTCCCTACATATCAGTTCCCTGCCCCAGTTCAGCAGTTATATGAGGGCTAAGAGCTTCCTCATATACTGGGGGCCTACAAGGCAGCACCACTAGTACAAAGTGTCTCATTAACAGGTAACAAAGTCTATGTTCTTGTTCCTTTTGGTGCATTGGTTGTAGTATAGTTATCCCTTACTATATGACTAAAATGCGATTATAAGTGAATAGATGCCATGTGCATCTTTCTGAGTCTGGGTTACCTCACTCAGGATGAGCTTCTCTAGTTCTATCCATTTGGCTGCAAATTGCATGATTTTGTTGTTTCTGATGGCTGAGTAGTATTCCATTGTGTAGATGTACCACAGGTTTTTTTTTTTTTAATCAATTCCTTGGTTGAGGGAAATCTGAGTTGTTTCCAGTTTCTAGCTATTACAAATAAGGCTGCTATGAACATAGATGGGGAAATGTCCTTGTGGTTTGTTGAGGAATCATTTGGATGTATACCCAGAAGTGGTATGATGGGGTCTTGAGGTAAAGCTATTTCAAGTTTTCTAAGATATCACCAGACTGATTTTCATGCTGGTTGTACAAGTTTCCACTCCCACCAGCAATGGAGAAGTGTTCCCCTTTCTCCACAACCTCACCAGCATGTGCTGTCATTAGAATTTTTTTGATCTTAGCCATTCTGACAGGTGTGAGATGGAATCTCAGAATTGTCTTGAGTTGCATTTCTCTGATGATTAAGGATGCTGAGCATTTCTTCAAGTGTCCCTCAGCCATTAGGGATTCCTCCTTTGTGAATTCTCTGTTTAGCTCTGTTCCCCATTTTTAAATTGGATTATTTGGTTTCTTGGTGTTTAATTTCTTGAGTTCTTTGTAAATTATGGATATTAGCCCTCTGTCAGATGTGGGGTTGGTAAAGATCTTTTCCCAATCTGTAGGTTGCCATTTTGTTCTAATGACAGTGTCTTTTGCCTTACAGAAGCTTTTCAGTTTCATGAGGTCTCATTTATTGATTGTTGTTCTTAGAGCCTGAGCTGTTGGTGTTCTGTTCAGGAAGTTGTCACCTGTGCCAATGAGTTCGAGGGTTTTCCCCACTTTCCCTTCTATTAGATTTAGTGTGTCAGGCTTTATGTTAAGGTCTTTGATTCACTTGGACTTAAGTTTTGTGCAGGGTGATAAGTATGGGTCTATTTGCATTCTTTTACATGTCAACATCCAGTTAGACCAGCACCATTTGTTGAAGATGCTGTCCTTTTTCCATTGTATGGTTTTGGCTTCTTTGTCAAAAATTAAGTGACCATAGGTGTGGGTGTTCATTTCTGGGTCTTCAATTCAATTCCATTGATCCACTGGTCTGTTTCTATACCAGTACCATGCTGTTTTTATTGCTGTTGCTCTGTAGTATAGCTTGAAATCTGGATTGGTGATACCTTCTGATGTTTTTGTTTGTTTGTTTTTTTATTGTACAAGATATATTTAGCTATTCTGGTTTTTTAATGTTATTCCATAGGAAGTTGAGAATTGTTTTTTCCAGGTCTGTAAAGAATTATTGGTATTTTGATGGGAATTGCATTGAATCTGTATATTGCATTTGGCAGGATGGCCATTTTTATTATATTGATCCTACCTATCCATGAGCATGGGAGATCCTTCCATCTTCTGATGTCTTCTTCAATTTCTTTCTTCAAGGACTTGAAGTTCTTGTCATACAGTTCTTTCACTTGGTTAGATTTACCCCCAGGTATTTTATGTTGTTTGTGGCTATTGTGAACGGTGTTGTTTCCCTAATTTCTTTCTCAGCCCATTTATCTTTTGTATAAAAAAGGGCTTCTGATTTTTTTTGAATTAATTTTGTATCCAGTCACCTTGTTGAAGGTGTTTATCAGTTTTATTAGTTCTTTGGTGGAATTTTTTGGGTCACATATGTATACTAACATATCATCTGCAAATAGGGATAATTTCACTTCTTCCTTTCCAATTTGTATCCCCTTGATCTCCTTTAGTTGTCTTATTGCTGTGGCTAGGACTTCAAGTTGTATGTTAAGAGATTTGTGGAGAGTGGGCATCCTTGTCTTGTTCCTGATTTTAGAGGAAATGCTTTAAGTTTCTCTCCACTTAATTTGATGTTGGCTACTGGCTTGCTGTATATCACCCTTATTATTTCTAGGTACGGTCATGAATGTCAGCTCTCTCCAGGATTTTAGCATGAAGGGGTGTTGGATTTTGTCAAATTCTTTTTCATCATCTAATGAGATGATCATGTGTTTTTTTTTCTTTCAGCTTGTTTATATGGTGAATTACATTGATGGGATTTTTGTATGTTGAACCAACCCTGCATTTCTGGAATGAAGCCTACTTGATCATGGTGTATGATATTTATATTTTCATGTGTTCTTGGATTCAGTTTGCTAGTATCTTATTAAGTATTTTTGCGTTTGTGTTCATGAGGGAAATTGGTCTGAAGTTCTCTTTTTTTGTTGGGTCTTTGTGTGGGTTAGGTATCAGGGTGACTGTGGACACATAGAATTAATTTGGCTATGTTCCTTCTGTTTCTATTTTATGGAAGAGTTTGAAGAGTATTGTTGGTATTAGCTCTTCTTTGAAGGTCTGGTAGAATTCTGTGCTGAAACCATCTGACCCTGGGCTTTTTTTTGAATGGGAGATTTTAAATGACTGTTTCTATTTCCTTCTGGGTTATAGGACTGTTTAATTTGTAACCCGATCTTTATTTAGCTTTGGTAGATGGAATCTATCAAGAAAATTGCCCATTTCGCTTAGGTTTTCAAATTTTGTGGAGTGCAAATCTTTGAGGTAAGACCTAAAGATTCTCTGGATTTTTTTGATGTCTATTGTTATTTCTTCCTTTTCATTTCTTATTTTACCGATTTGGGTATTTTTCTTCTGCCTTCTTGTCAGTTTGGCTAAGGGTTTGTCTAGTTTGTTGATTTTCTCAAAAGAACCAACTCAGTTTCATTGATTCTCTGTATTGTTCTTTTTATTTCTAAGTTGTTGATTTCAGCCCTGAGTTTGATGATTTCCTCCCTTCTGCTTCTTTTAGGAGTGTTTGCTTCTTTTTTTTTTTTCCTAGCTCTTCCAGTTCTGCTGTGAAGTTGCTCACATGGGCTGTCACAGTTTTCTTTTTGAAGGCACTTAGTGCTCTCTTTCCTTGTAGCACAGCTTTCATTGTGTCACAGAGGTTTGGGTATGTTGTGCCTTCGTTTTCATTGGATTTTAAAAAGTCTTTGATTTCTTTCTTTATTTGTTCTCTGACCCAGTGGTCATTGAGTAGAGAGTTGTTCAGTTTCCATCAATGTGTGAGCTTTTTGTTATTTCTATTGTTGCTGAAGCCCAGTTTTAATCTATGGTGGTCTGATAAGAGTTATTTCAATTTTCTTGTATCTATTGAAGCTTGCTTTGTGTCTGACTATATGGTCAATTTTGGAGAAGGTTCTGTGAAGCGCTGAAAAAAATGTATTCTTTTGTGTTTGGACAAAATGTTCTGTAGATATCTGTAAGGTTCATTTGGTTCATGACCTCTATGAGTCTCATTATCTGTTTGGGTTCTGTCTCGATGATCTGTCCATTGTTGTGAGTAGGGTGTTGAAATCTCCCACTATTAATGTGTGGGAATTGATGTGTAGTTTAAACTTTCTATCAATTACCCTAACTTCCTAAAACTATTTAAATCGAACCAGGAATTCTGTAAAGTCATAAACTCCTCATAAACATAACATAAACAATACTGTTTTATGAAAGTTTATCTTCATATTGATCTGCAGGAAAATTTCCCAATAGAGTGGGCTGTCTCCCAAGAAGCTCACCTGCCTCCTGCAGCTCCTCCTCCATGGTATCTGCAAACAGGCTTAGGCTACGTGGTACTGGGAATGAAACTCAAGTTCTTTAAGAATTGAGTGTGAGTCTTTAATGGCTGAACTGTCTTTCTAGCTCTATTTTTCCTGCTTAAAGCAGAAAATTATCAGTTTGAAGCATTTCTCCTCATCTAAATTGGCATTTTTGTGATACAGATTTTCCATTAGTTACACTTTAATTGCACATGGAAAGTTTTAGTATATTGTGCTTTTTTTAAGCTTAAAATACTTTGCAATTCCCTTTTTATTACCTTCCTTGACTTAGATGTTGTTTCATTGCTAAAACTGAGGGTTTTCCAAATACTTTTGTGGTTGGTAGTGATTCCTAATTTAATTTTACTGTAGTCTGAGAACATATCTTACTTGATTTGAACGCTTTCATATATATTGGGATTGTTTAATGATCCACAGTTCTCTGTGTCTTGATAAATATCCTGAGCTCATGTGAAAAAACTCTGATTATCTTGTTATTGTTACATAAAATGTTACACAAATTTCAGTTAGGTCAAGTTGGTTGATTCTTTATTGATTTTCTTTTTATTTTATCAATCAAGAGATGGTTTAAAATTTATTTCAGACACAGATACATAAGTCTGGTTTTTTTTTTTCTTTGCAGTTGTGCCAGGTTTAGTTTAATGTATTTGGAAGATATGTTGTTATATGAACAACAACAACAACAACAACAAAAACCTTTGTAGAAAAAAATGGCTAATTATTTCTTAGTATTTGAATTGTATTTAATTGGTCTGGCAGCTGTTAATCCTTAACCCGCCATTATAAATGAATACACAGAGACACCGGATGGATTTTAACAAGCCTTGACCCGAACTGTGCAATCTTAGCCTATCTAAGCTAGCTCATAATTCCATTACCCAAATACGACCCCATATATACATACGTCCCTTTGGACTGCAATTCTCCACGCTAAGCTGATGTTCCAGGCCACATGGAATGATCTTCTTTAATCTACCCCATGGCATATGTCCTCCTTCTTCCTGTTCTTGGCTTCTTCCTCCTAAGACGCTCTCTGTCTCAGAAGCCTGCGCACCTTTGTCCTACCTGCCTCTGTCTTTGCCGAATCTCCAGACCTCAGCATTTATTTAACCAATTAGAGACAATGTAAATAACAGTCAACAAGCGGGACCAATTAATTAACATTTAGAATGCTTAATACCACCCCATCACCCCTTAAGATTATTCTGTACTCTTGCCAAGTTGGTCCCGTAATCATTGTAAAATGACTCTTTCTGTCTTTTTTTTAAAGTCTACTGTGAGGTCTAATTTGGACCAGGTCTTCATTCTCTTTTAAGAAAATCATTAGGTTTCATTGTTCTCCCCCCCCCCACCTTGTGTGTCTGTCTGTGTGTGTGTGTTTTATAGAGGATCAAAACCTAGGACTTGCATATGCTAGGCAAGTCTACGCTTAGCTATAGAAGCAGCTCAGTAATCCAGTTTTCTTTTTATTGGGACATTTTATTAAATCTCTCTCTTTCTGTGTATGTATATGTATGTATGTATGTATGTATGTATGTATGTATGTATGTATGTATGTGTGTGTGTATGTGTGTATGTATGTATGCATGCACTTATGCATATCTATTCATGTGTATGACTGTTTTCCTGCATGTATGAATCTGTACCATGTACTAGTTCTTGTGAAGGTCAGATAGGGTAACAGATCCCCTGGAACTGGAGATACAGGTGGCTGTGAGTTGCCATGTTAGTACTGGGAACTGATTCTGGGTCCTCTGCAAGAACAGCAAGTGGTCTTAACCACAGAGTCAGATAGCCAGCCTTTGCTACTTTCTGGGTTCTTCTTTTTTCCCTATCCTTTATCTCCCTGGTTTCACCCCTTAACACTCGATAGGAGAGACAAGGATAGAGGAGAGAGAGGAAATCAGAAAATCCCTGAATATACTTTCTTTCCTTTAATTTCTTCTTTGACCACGGTTAATAACAAACTGCAACCAATCTCCCTAAATGACCCACCCACCTACCTCTCAGGGACCATTGCATTTATGTAGCCTCTGAAAAGTTCCCAGAATTTCAAATGTCACACAGTCACAGAAATTGTCTGCAGCTAGCAAAGCCACGCCTGTGCTGGAGCACGAGGCAAATCATAGTCAGCTTCTGTGGACAGTGAGAAGCAGCCCCACACTTGGGATTAAAACAAAAACACATTCTTATGACATTTCTTTGTTTTTTTTTAAAGAAATCAAAATTCCAGGATTCTCACTGCAGAGTTCTCTTTCTAGTCCACAAATCTTTCTGTATTTTATATATGTATTTCTTTATAAACTAGTGTCTTGTCCTAGTGTTGTTTTTATGCGTGACTCTTTTTTTTTTTTTGAAGTTTTTGTTGAGGCCAGATTTCACACTGAATTCAGGCTCCATCTGGAACTCACTATATAAGTGAGACTGGCCTTACAAATATCTTCCTCTCTTGGTATCCTGAATATTGGGATTAGAGGTCTCTACCAGTATACATGGGTTTCCTATGAGCTTTATCAGTATTGGTTCATTTTATTCTCACACTGATACTGTAAAATGGCATTTTTATCACCATCTTCTCTTTTACAAATGAGACTTGAATATCAGAGGAATTTTGTGTTTTTGTTCAAAGCTACTCCTTGCAGGTGAAGACCAGGACTTAAATCCAGATAGTGTCTTTGGAGGCTGTGTTCTTAATGGTTGTATTATTTTTATCCTTCTGGCAATTCTTACCTGTATATACATCAGTAGCTAAAAATTTGTATTTTCCAAACCTGATGTCATTGTTCCTCCTCCCCTCTTCTGAGATAATCTCTTCCTGTTTTCTCCCGTTTCATCTTACTTCTGTTGTCTTTCCTTTCAGTTATCTTAGAATACTGTTTTCTTTTCTCCCACTTTCTGCCACCCAATCCTGTAACATGAATTATTAATAATTACAATTGATACACATGATTGCTAAGGCAGAGGAATTATTCCTTAACCGTCATTTACTAAATAAACACACAGAGACTTTTCAGATTTTTAATAAGCCTTAGGGACTGGGGCCAGGCAGATCCTAACCCTCTAAGTTAGCTTTCTACCTCCCAGCCAAAATCCCTATAGATATTTGCACATGTTCTAGTTGGTCCAGTTCCCTGAGCAAGTTGCTCCCAGTATGTGTCCTTCTCCATCTAACCCATGGCATCTATCCTCCTCCTGGTTCCCTTTGGTGCTTCTTCTGCTACTGTCAGACCAGTGAACCTAAACTCTGTGTACTTCTCTCTCTCCCAGTCCAGGCCAAGGTAACTTTATTTAGCCAATCAGAGTCACTTGTTGTACATGAGTGTTTGCTTGAACAGTAAGGAAGACAGGGGGCAAGCAATTAACATTGAATACAAGCAGCTTCCAGCTCACCGTAACAATCAATCCCTGTGTCTTATCGATTCTTCTTTTATGTAACTCTTGAATCAGCACACTCTATGCATTCTCACTGCCCCAGTTTAGGCTAGTAAGCCTGTGTGATGTCTTATTTGAAATGGCTGTCCATCATTTTCTCAGGGATGGCCCTGTATGCTCTGTGGTGCCTGAGTTACCCTTATGCTGTTTAGTTATTACTTCATATGTATTATCTACATTAGACTCTGGTTATTGTTTGTTTGTTTTCTTTTTTGAGATAGAATCTTAGATGTAGCCCTGGCTGGCCTGGAACTCTTATATAGACCAGGCTGATCTGTAACTCTCAGAGGCCTGCCTGCCTCTGCCTCTGGAGTGCTAGGATTAAATCCAGGAGCCATCACACCCAGTCAGACTGTGTCCTTATAAGGAGAGATTATTGGTTATTCTTTTATGTTCTCAATGTTTACCTTAATATGTAACCTAGAGTTAATGCATTATAAATATCTTGTGAATATGAATTTCTCATTAGCTTGTATCTTTTATAATTTCATGGTTAAGCATGAGCATTAGATAAAGTCGTTTTTGTCTTGATCTTAGAAAAGCATCTTTCAATGCTTTATGTTTTCAAAGGCTAAAAGTAATTTTCTTAATTGCAGTGATCAAGAATAAAATGAGTCTTTTTTATAGCTACAGGTTAGCTCTAGAATATGTTGGTAGTAAGGTCATCGATAAGAGCATAATTGTTAGGATTTTCTTGTGGTTTACAATAATTCAAATCTTCAATGTGTTTGCAATTTATGAAATATATATTTTTCTCTTGGTAGCAATAGAACAGCAAAAAGAGTTTAAGTCTTCCCACAATGTGAAAATGTGTTATGATGTACATAAATCTATGCTACATCAGGGTACCGTGTGTTAAAAGATGGAGGCAAGTGTCACTAATTTTTATTCTTTAGTATATAGTATCTGAATGTTAATACTTAAGTAATAAGAGGGGAATTTTGGACCCACATTTAATGCACGGCGGTGAACATACATTCAGTAATATTTTTTGAAGACGGTTACGCTCGCTGCTCGATTTCTCTCCATCAAATAAATGAAGTTTCCCTTTGGGGTAGGCATTCATTTCATACAAAACTGCGGTTTTCATATGCCACGTGCCGCCTGCTGTGGGCCTGTGTGGCTCTGGCTCTGGGAAGCGTGACCCCACGGAACTGTTAACAACGCTGCGCTTGTGTTTTGTTTGCAGCATCTGGCGAGGTCCCAATGTGAACTGCACAGACAGCTCGGGCTACACCGCTTTACACCACGCGGCCTTAAATGGACATAAGTAAGTGCCACTTATCTGGGCGGGAAGCCCCACGTGTTTAGTTACGCGTGATGACCTTAACTGTGACTGCTGATGCCTTTCTCGTTTCACGAGTCTTCCGGTCTTAGGCAATTTAGAGAGGGGCCACCAGATGATGACAGCGACGAAATAAACTTTGTGGGAATATCATTGGCCATGAGTTTGTTTAGAGTGCCAAAGGAAAGACGTGGTCTGAAGTCATAAAAGGCCCCATCACACAAGCATGAAGGGAGCAGTAACTAGTCCCGTGTAGTTTTAGATAAAGAGTGGAATAAAAAAATCGCTGCTTACCTTCTCTTGACATTTACTTGGACCTGCTGTGGTGCACATAGGAGAGCACACTGCTGGAGTCCTGCCATTATAAGCCATGGGCACCTGTGATATTTTCTCTGTCATCCACGATCACCTTTCTCACCTCTAATCTGTTTGATCTTATGTAATTAATGTTTTAATTAATATGCTAATTTATGCTATGGGGCACGAAAGAACATAAAACTACAACCAGTACTTAATACCATATATTTTAGCTAGGTAAGCTAACGTTTTAGTGATAAAATATAAAATGTATTTCTTTTTTTTTCTTCTTCTTTTTTTTTTTTGGTGACACACATATTCTGTCTTTTGCTACCAGAAGAAAAGTGTCCTCTTGCCTGTGTTTCCCTTTCCTTTCTGTTGTTCCTTTGCAGGAGTGATGCAAGTTAGTCTTCCCAGGTTTGGCTCTTTTCATTTCACATTAGTGTTTTGGATGGGATGTGGTAATCAAATCATGCCTGTATCCCAGCACTTGGGAAGCACAGGCTGGAGGATTGGGAGTTCAAGATCATCCTTGGCTATATATACTGTGAGTTCAAGGGCAGCCCGAGCTAATTGAGAACATATATAAAGTAAGCATATGTATATCTCCTCCCACCTAATATTTATTTAAATTTGAAACACACAGGCCTTACTTATACTTGATCTTTAGCTTGGTGGCCATAAAACTCTAACTTCAAAAGAATTTACAATTTTTGTTATTATTTATTAACATTACAGTATTTATCTTAAAACTTATGTAAATCCAACACCATCCCCACATTTAATGAATTATCTGAATCACATAAAATGTTATAAATTTAATGTTGCTTTGGATTCTTAGTATTGGATTACCAAATCACATTCATTTTTATCTGTTTTTTTATATTGTATTGCCATATCCCATTTAGCTTAGAGAGTTTTGTTCTGGCAGGATTTTTTTATTATTAAATTATTTTTTTATACAATGCAGAATCTGTTTGCCTGTCTGTCAGTCACTATTTTCTCTTTGAAGATAGGCTCTTGCCTATATATCCCCACCTTGCCTCAGTCTTGTGATCTCCTTCCTGCTCCTCTGGAAAACTGGGATTACAAGTGTGAGTCACTATGTTCCACTCACAGTTCTCTTTTAAAGGTGAAATTATTATTTATTCCTAATTGTATATGGGTGATCAGATTCCAAGGCAAATTTAAATCGATTTAAACTGCAATTGATGATGTTTCTTCTTCACTCAGAGTCCAGGTTCCGGTGAGGGTAAACTCTGTGAGGCCTGACATTTACAGTCTCAGGCCCGACTCCGAGTTACACTCATTTCTTGTTTTCTTACAGTGTCACTATAAACCCTTATCAAGTGTCTGAAGACAAGTTAGGCCTTGAAGCCTTTCTAAATTTTCAGCCAATTTATTTGGTGAGCATTTTTTACTTACACATGATGGCCTGGAGAAACATAGTTGTCTGTTCCTATTGTCAACACATAAAATGAAGATAATTTAAAGGAACTGAACAGTAATCATTAAGATTAGTGTAAAGAAAATAGGGTTCAGCTAGGTATTTTTTAAGCATCCTATTCATTGCAGATATTCTGTACATATGATTTTATCTGATAAGCTCATTTATCAACTACTTCCTAGTAAATTTTTTCCTCAGTATCATTGTATTGCATATACTTGGGAAAAAGTAGGAAAAGTGTCTAATCTGCTAATTGTTTACTTTTATTTTTATTTTTTAAATTGTTTACTTTAAATCTGTGTTATTAATAATATTTTTAGGCCTCAGTTCAGCATGTATCAAATACATTGGCTAGATATTCTTCATTGTTTCTTTCAATTCCATTTTTGAGGTACACATTACGTATTATGTGTTTCTCAGTTTTGTATTACCATGCTGTAGTTCTGAAATTTGGATTGTAATGCATACTTATTGAGTCTTATATGTTTAAATTACCTATAGCATTCTACATTAGATGCTGCTTATCCCACCCAATCCCACTTATTCGATAGATGGACAAAGCAGGCCATTTTGGATAAATGGTGCAGAGGCCGCTTTTATAGTGAGGTGAGGTTGTACCTCTCAGCATTCTGGTTACAAGTCTAGGTTTGCATTTGTTTCCCATGTTATCTCCTCTTGTGTTTAACCTCTTTCTGGCATTTCTGTGCAATATTAGGTATTTCTAAGATATCTTCCAATGCCATCAATTAGTATTTTCTCATGGAATACTAATTAATACTGTCTTAAGTTAAAAAAAAGGTTATTTCATGGAGAGAAAAATATCACTAAAGGTAGAAAAGGATGATACTTCTTTCCTTTGCTATTGCCACTTAGCATAGATCATTAACACTTTACTATGCTGTATTTAATATATAAAAACATATTCCATTCTTGTTGCTGTTGTAGTTCCTAGATTGTTTCTATAAATGTGATTTCTAGGCTAAGTTCATGGACTTATAGAGCAAGGAAGAATGTTGCAGGGTTCTGTATTTTATTCTTTTGCTTTCTATATAATTTTCCCCCATCCCCAACATGTGACCAGTGCTAAGCCTTCACACTGATGATTGAGTCCATTTTTTCCTCTTTGGTGCATTTTACCGGGGGGGGGGAGGGTCTTGTTTATCAACACTAGTTAATCCACAAATGGAGAGGTATTTTCTCCCTGGGATGCTTTATTTCATACAGAACAATTCTTCTCCAATCAGCCAGGCTGGACACAATAGAAATTGTACTCCCATGGTGGTTTCCTTGGCCATTTGCAATTACAGAATAGAAAGTTATTACCTTCAAATGACAGAAAAATCATGGTCAATAGAACACAGTCTACTAGGAGTGATTATAAACAATTTACACTACGAACATGAATCCCTTAATTCTCTTCTGAATAATGACTCCTGGCCTTCTCCCCTCCCCCCTCCCCGCTCCTCCTTTCCCTTTCTGTACTATCCTACCCCTTTTGGTTTCTCTCTTCCATTCCTCTTTCCTGCTTGATTTTTCTTTTTTTCTCTGTTCTTTTGTCTTATTTTGTTTTGTAATTAATTAGCTAATAAATGCCCAGGGTGAAAATGAAGACCTCATGCATGCTAGGCAAGCCCTCTATTGTCAAGGTACACTTACAGCTTCCTTCTTAAGTCTCTCCCTCTCCTCTCCTTTTTCCTCCCTCCCTTCTTTCTGTCCTTCCTTTTCTGTATTCTTTGAATTTTCTTTTGAGAGGGGTGTTTTTTTACAACTGACTTTGACAGACTCACTTTTTCTGTCTCCATTTTACGAGGACCAGGATCACATGCCTAGCTATTTTTCAAAAAATAACTTTACCTTTCTCAGTAAGATTTTTTTTTTAAACTCAAGTACTTATATTTCATTCTATACCCTTTCTCTAATTAGGAAATTGCTCCATATTTTTCTTAAGTCTTATTTCTCAAACTATATTGAATGTGTTGTGATACTACTTGGATACTCTTGAAAAATAAAAATGTCAACAAATTATCTTTATTCCTTGGGGATATGCATAGTACATAATATGGTATGTGTGTGGAGTTAAAAATTTTCTAATCTTCTATCTCTTTTAGTATTTAATATTGTATAGACTCTAGTATCTGTAATTTAAGTTATATGTTAAATTGGAGTTAGAATTCAGAGACTAAGCTATTTGTAGTTTTGATTTCCTTTTCCTTGTATGTTTTTCTAATGAAAGAGAGAGTACTCTAAAAACTTTATAACCAGATACCTAAGGCTGCCAGAATAAGTAGAAATATCTTTGATTTGATTGTTCTTTTTTTTTTCACAATCTAGAAATTATAAGTAAGAAATCAGTAGGAAAAGAAGCTTCAGTGAGAGACTGGACCATATGTCCCCATGCCTTCTGGGCACACCCAGCACACTTGAGACTTTACTTGCTTTCCAGAAAAACAGGTGACTTCAGGGAAGTCTGACATCTACCTCACGAAGTTTGAAACTTTCATAGGTTAGTTAATTCTGTAACCAGATGAAGCTGTTATTTTGAGATCTACTGACAAACAATAGGATAACATAAATATGGTTATAATGTAGTCACATGGGCTCTTGTTCAAAAAAAGGAAATGAAGTTGGCCCTATCAAATACTTTGATTTTTGCATAGAATTTATTTTGAATTTCTTCAAAGATATTTAATATTAATCAGAAATGTTTTTATTTTTATCAGAACATGAATGTAAATGAGAGTAGAAGAAAAACAATATTTTAAAATTTTGTATTTTTATCTGAATTTGCATATATTATCTGAAAAATAATTAAATTATTTACATTGGATTACTTTAAAAATATTTATTTATTACTTCAAGTTACATCTCTATCACCATGCCCTCTTTCTACCCCTCCCAGTCTCACCCTCCCACCCTCCTACCCCTTATCCCTTCCATCCCACTCCTCTGGAGTGGAGTGTCCCTACATAACAGTCCCCTGCCCCAGTTCAGCAGTCATATGAGGGCCAAGAGCCTCCTCATACACTGGGGGCCTACAAGGCAGCACCACTAGGGCAAAGTGTCTCCTTAACTGGTAACAAAGTCTATGTTCCTGTTCCTTTTGGTGCATTGGCTGTAGTATAGTTATCCTGTACTATCTGGCTAAAATTACATTGGATTACTTTGACTTAATTTGATACTTTGTTTTGTCTCTGGCAATAAAATTATTTTTCTGTGATTCCCATCCACTGAATGTTCATTAGGATTTAGAACACATATTTTGGTGTGTGTGTGTGTGTGTGTGTGTGTGTGTGTGTGTGTGTGTGTGTG
>CAJQZJ010001638.1:6938169-6951229 GCA_907164525.1 Lophiomys imhausi
TGTGTGTGTGTGTGTGTGTGTGTGTGTGTGTGTGTGTGTGTGTGTGTATGTTGGGGCTAGCACTGAATTTAGCTTTTGTACATGTACAGTCCAGTCTCTGAGTCACATCATTAACCCTAGCCCACAGCCAGTATCCAGTGCTGGCTACAAGAAACATTGTTACTTTATTTGTAGAATGCAGCTGTTGCTTAGTTGCTTCCTAATGTATAGACATCAGCAGGGTAACTTAATATTTAATCCAAGCAATAAAACACAGACAATATTCCTTAGTTGTTTATCTCCCTTCCCCAAATAAGGTATTAGATTCATCCCAAATGAAAATAAAAAGTAATCATACTGAGTTAGTATTCTGTTACTCTGCAAATTTAAATATAGAAAGTACTCAAAGTTTAATTTGCTCTTAATGAGCCTGTATGAAAAGGCTATTGAATCATTAGGTATATACATCTAGATACATCATAAGAAAGATCAATGGAAGTTTATTAATGACAGCATATTAATTTATTATATTTACAGGTCAGTAAATCTGCCAGGTACTTATTTGATTAGAAGTTTACCTTTGTATTTAATAATTGTGTTTTTAAACTGAATTTGAACTCAGCTGGTTCACTGGTTAATATATCCAAATAAGGTTATAAAACCCAACTCATAAGCTGGGCAGTGGTGGGGCACGCCTTTAATCCCAGCACTTGGGAGGCAGAGGCAGGTGGATCTTTGTGAGTTCGAGGCCAGCCTGGTCTACAAAGAGAGTCCAGGACAGCCAGGGCTGTTACACAGAGAAACCTTGTCTCGAAAAACCAAAAACAAAACAAAGCAAAACAACAAAAAAACAAAACAAAACCCAATTCATAAATAAAAATCTAAAAAAGAAAATTTAAATTTAAAGATACACACTTTTATCAACCAGCATATATTTGCTCCCAAGTACTTGGAAGGTTGAGGCAAAAGTTGAAAACCATCCTTAAATTTATCAGAATCTTTTCTTAGAATAAGGTAAAAAATATTTGGTAAAAAATGTTATCTAGTATTTGTTTTTTCTGTGACTTAATTTATTTTTTTCTTTTTTTTCTTTATTTTTTATTTCTTCAAGTTACATCTCAAACACAGTCCCCTCCCTATTCCCCCCTCCAGTCCCACCGTCCCACCCTCAACCCCCCATCCTCTTCCCTTTTTTTTTCTTTTAAGTTTAAGGTATATCTTATTTCCCCTTACAGTTTCCCCTTTCAGTCCAATAAATGGCTCTTTCTTTTATAATAACAAATACATTACAGTACAACAGAGGTAATTATGCCACAGTTATGAGGGTTATATGGCTTAGCATACATTCCCAATGTCCAGTCCATATGTATTTGGTACCTGACTTTAACATTCTACTATCTAACCATCTCCATGAGTTTAAAGTTCTATATCTGACTCAACATTCATACTAACTTGCAACACAATTTTAAAAGTATCTTCTTAGATCTATAACACTCTCTTGACTCCTAAACAACTCAAAATTTAATTATGAGACTCTAGCTATCTGTTCTTCAACCACCTCAGAGACCTGAGAGGGATAAATATATATGATTTTATAGCAAGTACAGGCCCTACAGCTTCCCAAACTAAGAAATGACATACCAGTGGCTGCCTGGACAGTTCCCATTTTCTCTCCATATATTACATCATCGATCTTCACTCATTTGGCCCCATTTCTCTGACAGACATTGATTGTAGAGCAGGGGTTATGAAGGACTTGCCTACTCTGTCTTGGCAGAGCTAGGCTGTCGACTTACCTGCTTCCAGGTTTTGTCCTTTTTGGACAGCATTTTGTCTACAGTTGGAGCAAGGGGCTTTTCCTACCAAGAGATAGGCTTGCGACTAATTCAATCATCTCCCACTGGAGATTCTTCGATGCTCATCTTCTACTTGGAGGAGAATAGGGGGTGCTGTCAGGAGTTGATATGTCTTGATATAAAAAAATCTAAAGTTACGAAAACATCTTTGAATGCCATATTCTGCAGATCTCTTGAGGTTTTTGAAGAGGCCCTATCTATCTCTTATATTAGGGTAAACAGATGTTGCTTGTCTCATAGCAAGTTTATTTCTGATTAGCTTAGAAAGTAACTATAATAGGCTGTCATAGTACCTAAGAGAATGACCGGCTTGTTACTGTTGTCAAACTAATAACCATTAGTTTGCATTTCTTAATTATCCTAAACAGTTTATGACAATTAGTAGTAAAAGGCCGAAACATCACATTTCATTTTTTTTTATCTTTACCTCCTAACCCTTCCATCCCATTTCTCTGGGGTGGGGTGTCCTTATATATCAGTCCCTTATCTCAGTTGAGAGGTCGTATGAGGGCCAAGAGCCTCCTCATTCATTGGGGGTCTACGAAGCAGTACCATCAGTGAAAAATGTCTCGTTGCCCAGGAGAGAGAACTACTAAACAGACAAACCAATAAGCAGACAATAGATAAAAAAGACTAAAAAATAGAAAAATATATATAAAAAATAAAAATTAAAAATAAGAAGTCTATGTCCAAGTTCCCTTTGGTGTGTTAGTTGTAGTATCGATACCTTCTACTATATAGCTAAAATCCTACTATAAGTGAATAGATGCCATATGTGTCCTTCTGAGTCTGGGTTAGCTCACTCAGGATGAGCTTTTCTAGTTCCATCCATTTGGCTGCAAATTGCATAATTTCATTGTTCCTGATAGCTGAATAATATTCCATTGTGTATATGTACCACAGTTTTTTAACCCATTCTTCGGTTGTGGGACATCTGGGTTGTTTCCAGTTTCTAGCTATTACAAATAAGGCTGCTATAAACATAGATGAGGAAACTTCCTTATGATTCTGTGAAGAGGCATTTGGGTGTATACCCAGAAGTGGTATGGCTGGGTCCTGAGGCAGAGCTATACCAAGTTTTCTAAGATATGGCCAGACTGACCTCCATAGTGGTTGCACAAGCCTGCATTCCCACCAGCAATGGAGTAGGGTACCCATTTCTCCACACCCTCGCCAGCATGTGCTGTCATTTGAATTTTTGATCTTAGCCATTCTGACAGGTGTGAGATGGAATCTCAGAGTCGTCTTGAGTTGCATTTCTCTGATGATTAAGGATGTTGAGCATTTCTTCAAGTGTCTCTCAGCCATTAGGGATTACTCCTTTGTGAATTCTCTATTTAGTTCTGTCCGCCATTTTTTGATTGGATTATTTGGTTTCTTGGCATTTAATTTCTTGAGTTCTTTGTAGATTTTTGATATTAGCCCTCTGTCAGATGTGGGGTTGGTGAAGATTTTTTCCCAGTCTGTATGCTGCTGTTTTGTTCGAATGACAGTGTCTTTTGCCTTACAGAAGCTTTTCAGTTTCATGAGGTCCCATTTATTGATTGTTGATCTCAAGTCCTGAGCTGTTGGTGTTCTGTTCAGGAAGTTGTCGCCTGTGCCAATTAGTTCGAGGGTTTAGATTTAGTGTGACCGGCCTTATGTTAAGGTTTTTGATCCACTTGGACTTAAGTTTTGTACAAGGTGATAAGTATTTGTCTAATTTCATTCTTTACAAATGGACATCCAGTTGGACCAGCACCATTTGTTGAAGATGCTGTCCTTCTTCCATTGTGCCGTTTTGGCTTCTTTGTCAAAAATTAGGTGGCCATAAGTGTGTGGGTCTATTTCTGGATCTTCAATTCGATTCCATTGATCTACTGGTCTGTTTCTATACCAGTACCATGCTGTTTTTACAACTATTGCTCTGTAGTACAGCTTGAAATCTGGGATGGTGATACCTCCAGATGTTTTTTTTTTTTATTGTACAGGATTGATTTAGCTATTCTGTTTTTTTTTTTTTGTTGTTCCATATGAAATTGAGAATAGCTTTTTCCAGGTCTATGAAGAATTGTGTTGGTATTTTGATAGGAATTGCATTGAATCTATATATTGCTTTTGGTAGGATAGCCATTTTTTTTATGTTGATCCTACCTATCCATGAGCATGGGAGATCTTTTCATCTTCTAATGGCCTCTTCCATTTCTTTCTTCAAGGGCTTGAAGTTCTTGTTGTACAGGTGTTTTACTTGCTTGGTTAGAGTTACCCCCAGGTATTTTATTTTGTTTGTGGCTATTGTGAAGGGGGTGGTTTCCCTTATTTCTTGCTCAGCCCATTTGTTTGTTGTATAAAGAAGGGCATCTGATTTTTTTGAATTAATTTTGTATCCAGCCACTTTGCTGAAGTTGTTTATCAGCTGTAAGAGTTCTCTGGTGGAATTTTCGGGGTCGCTTATGTATACTATCATATCATCTGCAAATAGGGATAATTTGACTTCATTTCCGATGTTTATCCCCTGGATCTCCTTTGGTTGTCTTATTGTTCTAGCAAGAACTTCAAGTACTGTATTGAAGCGATATGGTGAAAGTGGACATCCTTGTCTTGTCCCTGAGTTTAGAAGAAATGCTTCAAGTTTCTCTCCGTTTGTTTTGATGTTGGCCACTGGCCTGCTGTTTATTGCCTTTATTATTTCTAGGTACGGTTCTTGTATGCCCGTTCTCTCCAGAACTTTTAGCTAGAAGGGGTGTTGGATTTTGTCAAATGCTTTTTCTGCATCTAGCGAGATTATCATGTTTCTTTTTTTTCTTTCATCTTGTTTATGTGGTGAATTACATTGATAGACTTTCGTATGTTGAACCATCCCTGCATTCCTGGGATGAAGCCTACTTGATCATGGTGTATGACACTTTTGATGTGTTCTTGAATTCGGTTTGCTAGTATTTTATTAAGTATTTTTGCATCTATTTTCATGAGGGAGATTGGTCTGAAGTTCTTTCTTTGTTGGGTCTTTGTGTGGTTTAGGAATCAGGGTGATTGTGGCCTCGTAGAATGAGTTTGGCAATGTTCTTTCAGATTCTATTTTGTGAAAGAGTTTGAAAAGTATTGGTGTTAGCTCCTCTTTGAGGGTCCAGTAGAATTCCATGCTAAAGCCATCTGGCCCTGGGCTTTTTTTGGGTTGGGAGATTTTTTATAACTGTTTCTATTTTTTTTTTAGGGGTTATAGGGCTGTTTAATCTGTTTATCTGATCTTGATTTAGCTTCGGCAGGTGGAAACTATCAAGAAAATTGTCCATTTCACTTAAGTTTTCAAATTTGGTGGAGTATAGATTTTTAAAGTAGGATCCAAATATTCTCTGGATTTCCTCAATGTCTGTTGTTATTTCTCCCTTTTCATTTCTGATTTTGTTGATTTGTGTTTTCTCCCTCTGTCTTTTAGTTAATTTGGCTAAGGGTCTGTTATTTTGTTGATTTTCTTGAAGAACCAACTCTTGGTTTCATTGATTCTTTCTATAGTTCTTTTTGTTTCTAAGTTGTTGATTTCAGCCCTAAGTTTGATGATCTCCTGCCTTCTGCTCCTCTTGGGAGTGTTTGCTTCTTTTTTTTCCAATTCACCCAGTTTAGCTGTTAATTTGCTAATATGAACTGTCACAATTTTCTTTTTGAAGGCACTTAGTGCTATGAACTTTCCTCGTAGCACAGCTTTCATTGTGTCCCATAGGTTTGGGTATGTTGTGTCTTCATTTTCGTTGAATTTTAAGAAGTCTTTGATGTCCTTCTTTATTTCTTCCCTGATCCAGTGGTCGTCTAGTAAAGAGTTGTTCAATTTCCATGTGAGTGTAGACTTTCTGTTGATTCTTTTGCTATTGAAGTCCACCTTTATTCCATGGTGGTCTGATAAGATACAAGGGGTTATTTCAATTTTCTTGTATCTGTTGAAGCTATCTTTGTGTCCAACTATATGGTTAATTTTGGAGAAGGTTTTGTGCGGTGCCAAGAAAGAGGTGTATTCTTTTGTGTTTGGGTGAAACGTTCTGTAGACATCTGTTAGGTCCATTTGGTTCATGAGCTTGGTTAGACTCATTAATTTCTCTGTTTGGCTTCTGTCTTGATGATCTATCCATTGTTGTGAGTGGGGAGTTGAAGTCTCCCACTACTAATGTGTGGGGATCCATGTGCGATTTAAGTTTAGAAGAGTTTCTTTTACAAATATAGGTGCCTTTGTATTTGGGGCATAGATGTTTAATATTGAAATGACCTCTTGGTGGATATTTCCTTTAATGAGTATGTAATGCCCTTCTCTGTCTTTTTTTATTAACTTCAATTGGAAGTCTATTTTGTTTGATGTTAGGGTAGCTACTCCAGCTTGTTTCCTGGGTCCATTTGCTTGGAAAACCTTTTCCCAGCCCTTTACTCTGAGATAGTGTTTATCTTCAATAGTGAGATGTGTTTCTTGTATACAGCAAAAAGATGGGTCTTGTTTATGGATCCAGTCTGTAAGTCTGTGTATTTTTATTGGCGAGTTGAGTCCATTGATGTTGATGGATATTAGTGACGAGGGGTTGTTATTTCCCATTATTTTGGTATAGCTTGCTGTCTTGTGTTTCATTTTGTGTAGTTGCTGTGGAGGTTTCTATTTCCTCTGTTTTCTTGGGTGTAGTTATCTTCTCTGTGTTGGAATTTTCCTTCTAGGATCTTCTGTAGGGCTGGGGTTGTGAGGAGATATTGTTTGAATTTGATTTTGTCATGGAATATCTTGTTTTCTCTTTCTTTGTTGATAGAGAGTTTTGCTGTGCATAATAGTCTGGCTGTGCACCTATGTCCTCTCTGGGCTTGTAGGACATCCGTCCAGGCCGATCTAGCTTTTAAAGTTTCTGAGGAGAAATCAGGTGTGATTCTGATGGGTCTGCCATTGTATGTGACTTGGCCTTTTTCTTTTACAGCTTTTAATATCCTTTCTTTGTTCCCTACATTTGGAGTTTCTATTATTATGTGGCTAGAGGAGTTAGGAGTTTCTTTTCTGATCCAATCTGTTTGGTGTTCTGTAAGCCTCTTGGATTTTTACATCTCTTTCTTTAGGGTTGGGAAGTTTTCTTCTATGATTTTGTTGAAGATATTTCCTGGACCATGGAGTCAGGAGTCTTCTCTTTCCTCTATGCCTATAATTCTTAGGTTCCATCTTTTCATTGAGTCCTTGATTTCTTGGATGTTGTGGGTGAGAGATTTTTTAGCTTTCTCATTTTCTTTGGATGTTGTACTGATTTCTTCCATTGAATCTTCCATGCCTGAGATCCTGTCTTCCATCTCTTGCATCCTATTTTTCATACTCACATCCGTAGTTCCTGTTCTCTTCTCTAGATTCTCCATTTCCTCTTTTAACTCTGACTGTGTTTTCTTTATTGTTTCCATTTCTATTTTCATGTCTTGAATGGTATTGTTCGTTTTGTACATTTCCTTCTCCAGTTTGCTTGTTTTTGCCTCGAGATCTTTCATTGCTTTATCCTTTTCCTGTTCAAGCTGGGTCACCTTGGCTTGGAGCTCTTTAATGGTGTTATTCATTGTTTTGACTTGTAAAATTGTGGTTTCTTTGAATTCCTTCATAGTTTTAAGTTCTTCTTGAGGGGACCCTATCACTTTCATAATGTAGAATTGTCATCATTTTCATGTGTTTCAGTTGTGGTGAGGTGGTTCGGGCCGGATGGAATAGCGTTGCTTTCTTTTGTTGGAGACATTTTGCTTTTTTTTTTGTCTGGGGCCTCTGGCCATGTGCAATTTTTTTTTTTTTTTTTTTTTTTTTTTGCTATCTTCTGGACTTGGGTCCAAAGAGGGCGCTTTCTTGTAGGAGTAGCGTTGCCTTACTCCACTCCTATAAGGTGAGTCATTCAGCCCGGTCTCCCAGGTGGAGACCTAACTAATCCAGGTGGCGGAGCTGTGTACAAGTAAGCTCTGGTTCCCCGCCAGAACCAGAGTAGTACTAGTACAAAAGTCCGATATACGACAGTTTCATATATCTTACAGTTTGCCCGGGGTTGCTTCCTGTAGCGGGTAAATCTGCAGTTCGGCTCCAATAGCCTTGTCTCTCCCGTGGCTTGGAAACTGGCCAGTGACGTCACCGACTGCGATCTGTGGTCTGAAGGCACTTTGCAGCGGAGCTGTGCTCACTTCCAAGGGTTGCAACCTTTTGCCAGATAATTGGATTGTCTGTGTGAGACCTGGGAGTGCCCAGCAGGGTGGGGATTATCTCTGTGTGGGTTCTGAATCTGCTGGCTGGGTATTAGGTTGGAACTTACCAGGGGTCTCTCCTGTTGGGGTATGGTGATCCTGATTCCCGGGTTCAGCGGCTTCCTAGAGTGTCCGTGAGTGGGAAGGGTAGTCCTGCCCAGGGATCTTCCGTGGTCCCTGTGTAGCTGGGTGAGATTTAGAAGGGGTTGTGCCCTTTGTACAGCGTCCTGCAACACTTGCCGCCTTTTGACTGTTGACCCTGAAATCAAAATACGTCCACGCAGGCCGCCGCCATCTTGGATCCCCCTGTTATCTAGTATTTGTAATAGCTAGAAACTGGAAACAACCCAGATGTCCTTCAACTGAAGAATGTATAAACAAACAAACAAACAAAAACTGTGGTACATTTACACAATGGAATACTGTTCAGCTATCAGAAACAAGGAAATCATGCAATTTCCCGCCAAATGTATAGAACTAGAAAACTCATTCTGAGTGAGCTAACCCAGACCCAGAAAGACACACATGGCATGTATTCATTTATAACTGGATGTTAGCCATATAGTACAGGATAACCATCCTGCAACCCACAGACCCAAAGGAACAGGAACCTAGCATAACTATCCTACGAGAAACTCCACCCAGCAGCAGATCAAAACAGATGCTGAGACACACAGTCAAACATTAGGTTGAGCTCTGGGAGTCCTATATATGAGAGGGAGGAGGAATAGAGAGACCCGGAGGAGATAAGATCAACACATGAAGATCAACAGAACCAACCAAGCTAGGCTCCTAGATGCTTACAGAGACTGAAACACTAACCAAAAAAAAAAAGAAGGAAGAAACCCCACCCATGCAAAACAAATATAGAGGTATATAGATAGGCAACTTGGTCTTCATACAGATCCCCTAGTTAAGTGTGTGTGTGTGTGTGTGTGTGTGTGTGTGTATGTGTACATGTACGTGTGCGTGTGGGGTGTAGTCTCAGTCATGGACTTTGTTACCTGTTAATGGGACACTTTACCCTAGCTGAGCTGCCATGTCGGGTACCAGAGCAAGAGGAAGTTCTTAGCCCTCCTGTGACTGATAAACTGAGGGGAGCTGACATGTGGGGAGCTCCCACACCGGAGGCATAGGATAGGTGGGAGAGGGAGTAGAAGGTGGAGGGTGGGACTGGGAGGGGAGGGGGGGCTGTGATGGAGATGTAACTTGAATTAATAAATAAATGTTAATTTAAAAAAGAAAAAGAAAAAAAATGTTAGCTAAAGCATTTGCCTACACACTCAAGGCCCTGGATTCAGTGTATTAATACTACAGAAAAATCAAAGAAACTTAATAAACACACCCTAAAATGTACTATATAGAACAATTGGGAGAGAAGATGGCCCAGGTGGTAAAGGCTCATCAGGTCTGATGTCCTGTGTTCAACAGTCCCTTAACCACATGGTACAAGGAGGGAACCTACTTTGGCAAGGTACCCTCTTACCTCCATACATGTGTGTCCCCCTCTCCCCAAGCAGATAAACCAATGTAATACATTTTAAAAGATAGTATTTAGTTATGATCTTGTTGTAACTTGTAAACATATAGATTATCCCTTTCTGATTTAGATGTTAAATGGTTATAATGTTACATATATACACAAATATTTACAGTAAGTCACTGTTTAAAAACAATCATTTTTCAGTGTATCATAAATTTTCTTGATAAACAGTGAATGTTTATCATCTATATTATTAGGAAATACCAACAAAATTGAAGTCAAAGCATGAAATCGGAATTTTGGGTGAAAGTGAAAGGAAGTAAAAGGTTTGATCCGATCAATTTTTTCCTTTTTATCTACCTTTGGAAAGATATTTTCCTCTGTGTTCTATTACTGTGATGAAATATGCAAGGTTGGGCAACTTTATAAGGAAGAGAAAAATACATGGATCATTTTTCTTGTTACTCTGCAAAGGTCAATAATACAGCAGATTGGGGACTTCAAGCCCAATTCTGACACTTAGTGGGTTTGTCTTTTTTTTTTTTTTATAACTGTTGAGTGAATCCTTCTTACCTCACTGTGGCTATTTACTTATCTCAGAACTGAAGACTCTGGAACAGTTCTCAAGTGGCTGAGATGAAGAAAGTCAAGTGAAATTCAGTGGCTAAACATAGAATTTCACTTCTACCTGATTTTGTTCTTGTTTGCTAGAAATACTCATGCTTATATAGCTTATATTGCTAGCTATCACATGACGTCTTGTTCTTGTTTGGTACAAACTCTCATGCTTGCATGGTGGATTACTAGATATCACATGACTTTTGCAATCCCATTTGATGTTCTTACCATGCTTCAGCCGAACATACTGTTTTGTTGTTCTAAGTGTCTTTTCCAAAAAGGAAAAGAAAAATGATGCTAAAATTAAAAGTTAGGTAGTTTGCACAGCTAAGTCACAAACCCCCCAGCCTTCTAAATTCAGATCTTGTTAAATGATAATTTTTCTAAAAGACATGTTAGGATATAATTTAGAGGACCTGAGAGATGGCTGAGCAGTTAAGAGCATTTCCAGAGGACCCGAGTTCAGTTCCCATCACCCACATTGGCAGGCTGATACCTGCCTGTAACTGCAGCTCCAGAGATCTGGTTTATTCTGGCCTCCACAGTCACCCCCACATGTACTCATGCACTCCAGGACACACACATACATACAGATCAAAATGTAGCCAGCTCCTAAGAGATAATATAATTTATGTCTTAGTTTCTGAGAAATCTTCTCAGAAGGCCTTAACCTTCTAAGCTTAATTCCTCAGAACGTGTAAGTATGTCTATAATATAGTGTCTTTTTTTTTCAATCACAATTTCATCCTGTAACTGTATCTGGCAGTTTTGCTATGTTTTGGACAGAATGACTTACCATTTATTGTTATTTTGCATCGTATCTGTTTCTTCCAAGCTATTGGGACTCTAACTTCACTTCTTTTTAAATGACCACTTACCTTTCTTGTTTATTACTCTTAGTTTAATCTCATGCTTAAAAAAAAAAACAACTAAATTTAGGTCTTTTTATTTTATTCATTCTTTCTATTGGTGATTTTTTTTAGACCTAAGGATCAACTCTAGTTTGTAATTGTGTATATCTAACTATTATTACCTGCTTTTACACATGTGTCTGTCTGGAGTTCCACTTCATGAATTATTAGAATTTGTGTCTAAATGCAGCCAAATGAGAATGCAGCTTTTGTTTAGAATTATTTTTTATATTATTTTATACAAAGTTCAGTATAATATAAGCTAATAATTATTAGTTAGTTCTTCTTCAGATTATTTCAATGAAGGCTTTTAATCTGAAAGTCTGGTAGGTTTTAAATATAGAAGCCTATGGGTAGCATGAGCTATACTGAGACTACTCTAGTGGTAGAAATTCTCTCTTAAGGGAATTTCATTTTTGGGATCACTTCCTGAGCTTGAAGGAGAAAAAGGAAACCAGGTTGGGCCTTATGTGCTGTGCCTGAGCAGCTACCAAATTTTGTTTTTTAATTGTGATATAGTACTTAGATTGTTAGCCCCATTATCCACATACCTAAATTTCTCTCTCTTTTTTTTTTTGGTTTTTCGAGACAGGGTTTCTCTGTTTAACAGCTCTGGCTGTCCTGGACTTGCTTTGTAGACCAGGCTGGCCTTGAACTTGCAAAGATCCGCCTGCCTCTGCCTCCCAAGTGCTGGGATTAAAGGCGTGCGCCACCACCGCCTGGCTTAAATTTCTCTTTTATATACATCTTAACTCATTCATTCCAGTTCTCTCTAGGGGTGACATAGAAAATCCCCCAGTTTATCTTGGTTTATAACTTTAGTTTCTGGAAACAGAGAGTTTGCTTGTAGCTTCAGATTTTATTTCAGGCTAACTCTTACGTATGGTTTATCTGGAAAGACCGTTTTGTTCACAAAACAGGAACAGGCAATGATGTAACTTTTTATGGACTTCATTTAAAGAAATAAGATGTATATTGTCCAAATACATTCTATGAAGTAATTTTACTGGTTAGCTCTGGGTGTATATATGTGTGTGTGTACGTGTGTGCGTGTGTGTGTGCGTGTATCTGTTTGTGTTTTGGGAGAGCTTTTGAGTATTTTCTAAGTAAGTAAAATAGTTTGTCAACTATGTAAATTCTTAATCTCAATCTTAAGTTGTAGTGTCTCAGATGACTGTTTTAAATGCCAGCTAGTCTCTAGTAAACACTTACAGTTATCTCATAAAACTTGTGTTGTACAGTCTATCTTCTTTTCTGTTGTTTTCTTTTATTTTTTGTTTACTTTTTTTTTCTCAGGGACATAGTTCTCAAACTACTTCAATACGAGGCGTCAACAAACGTAGCAGACAACAAAGGTTACTTTCCCATTCACCTGGCTGCCTGGAAAGGAGATGTGGACATTGTGAAGATTCTCATTCATCACGGACCGTCTCATTCCAGAGTCAATGAACAGGTGCACTCGTCGAATGTTTGTCCATGCTGTAATGCACTCTCAAGTTTTGCAAAGGCAAAGCCACGTTGAAAAATTGATTGCTCTTATTTTTACTCTAGCAAGAATCATTGTACTGCTGAATTTCCTAAAGGAGAAATTTGAACAGTTGGTTGGGTTTGGGTATGACACACAGGCTCTATGGGTTTGCATATGATACACAGACACATTTGGGAAGATACTCTCTTAATAAGAAAAGTCCTACATAAAGGGAATTGCACAATTTCTGGCTGCCTTATAGAATCATCCATTTATGTGTTTTGAATATTTAAAGATAGAACAGTATTCGTGTTCGTGATGAGAATTAATGTTCCTTAATAAAATTTTAAATGCTAAAACAATGTTTATAGGGACCATTTACATAATGCCTTCCATTTACATACCATCTTCACAGTTAAGTACACTTTTTGGGAGTCAATATGTAAAATACAAGGTGCACAGTTTCTAGTCTCATTGAAAGTTAAAATTTTCCTCTAAAGACACACACACACACACACACACACACACACACACACACACACACACA
>CAJQZJ010001638.1:6951239-6968808 GCA_907164525.1 Lophiomys imhausi
CACACACACACACACACACACACACACACACACACACACACACACACGAGACAGAGATGTCTAGAATAAGTTGAGCTCCGCAGAGCATTATAATAATGGCAGATATACAGTCAGAAAATTTGCAAGAACATGATATTTTTTTTTTTTTTTTTTTTTAAGAGTATTTATTGTGTATAGTGTTCTGCCTGCATGTACACATTCATTCCAGAAGAGAGCACCAGATCTCATCGTAGATGGTTGTGAGCCACCATGTGGTTGCTGGGAATTGAACTCAGGACCTTTGGAAGAACAGCCAGTGTTCTTAACCTCTGAGCCATCTCTCCAGCCCAAGAACATGATATTTATGTTACAAGCAATGAACATATTTAAAATGAAATTCAAGTCTGAGCATTGAAACAGACAGGAGTGTGTTTTTCAGAGAGTAAAATATGGCCTCCTAATACGATATATCAGACATCTTGAGCTCGGCATGCCCCCTACTGTTCTCATTTTGTAAAACTATATTTGAAGACCAGCATGCAGTCCAGCAATTGAATTACAACCATGATGCTAAGCTGCAGGTTGGCGGTTGTCCAATGCCGATGCAAATAGATTACCACAGGGCAAGCGTTTCTAATTAAAGGACAATTACCATATTGTCCAAATAGCTATGGATCTTGAAGAACTTTACCTGAAATTAAGAGTAAATAGGAATGAAAAGTAACACCAGCTTTAAGCAACAAGGGTAAAGAAAAAAAAACATTCTACCAAATGCAGTGTTGAAACTGTGGAAAGGACAAATCAGCAAAAAGCATTTATTTGTTGGAAAAATATGTCATTAATTTTCATGACAATAAAATTTTGTGTTTGTAATGTTACAAGAATGTAGGATTTCCAAAATTAGGATGCATTCAAGTATTTCTTTAAAAGGACAGATATGGCTATCTTTATCATCACACCATGCTAAAAGGAAATTTGTGAGAATACTTTTCTGTTCCCGAGAAACCAGAACCTTAGATCATTTACAGGATGAGCCATCTGGTGGTTATTCTTAAAACTGTCTGCCTGGTGCAAAGCCAACTTGAAATACCAAAAGTGGAAAAACAACCCAAGGTTAAAGAGAAGGGTGTTAATTTAAATAAACAAAATGTTTTTTATTTAATGACACAAAAATAAACAGACAGTGTTCATTTATATTTGGGTATTGAAATTTTTAAGTGGTGTAGCTATAATGGTATGATTTGAGAGAAACACTTGATTTTTGGTAATATTGAACATCAATCAAATCGTGAAAAGCTTTTCCTTTGAAGGAGATTGGAAATCAGAAACTCTGTTCCTGTGTGCTGTGGTTTTCTTGGGAACATCTTTTTTTTTGAGACTGTTTTGTTGGTTGTGGTGTATGTGCTTGTGTATGTATGTGCATGTACGTGTGGGTGTGTGGACCAGTGTGTGTTTGCTTTCGTCTGGATGCTTGTGTGCACATTGGTGCACATGCACTTGTGTGACTGTGCCTGGGGAGACTGAGGCAGCTGCTGTTCCCCTGCTGCTGCCTGCTTTGTTTGGGACCTGGGGCTCACTGGTTAGATTTTCTGGCTGGCTGGTGAGCCCACAGATCCTCCTGTCTCTGCTTCTTCAGTTCTTGGACTGTAGCCCTTTGCCATCAGGCTTGATTTCTTTTTTAAATGTGGGTTGTGAGGTTAGAACTTAGGTACTCATCCCTGTGCACCAGCGCCCTACCAACTGAGCTGTCCTCCCAGTACCTTCTCGGATTTTTCATTCTAAAACTACGCTCCTACCCTACACCATTACTCTCAAGAGAGTCGGCTGAGATAATTAGAAACTTTTTATGTATTTAAACAATAATGGAGAGGAATGAAAGTAAACATTTACTGAGGACTTAGGGAAATCAGTCATTGTTCTAAGTACTTCCACCTGGCACAATGTTACTTAATTTACTATGTTACTTAATAATCGGAAGTGAAATTATCTTTCCTATTTTATAGATGAAAAACTGAGCTCAGTTAAGCCAAGTACCTTGGTTAAGGCTACCTGCTCCTCGGACTTGAACTCCAAGTCTAGGTCTTCACGCTAATGTTGCCGTCCTAGATCCAGAGATTTTACTTTACAGGCATTGTGCAAACCACAGCATCCATATTTCCTTACTAATTCCTGTCATAGCTTGGTGAAGCAGGGATCATCATTCCTGCTGTCTGGATGGGGCCATGACCTTAGGGACCAATAATTTTCCCATGATGCATCTATTAAGAAATGGAGTCAATGTTTCAAAAGGGTTTGCAGATCCAAAGCCCAAGCTGTTAGCCAGTTACACAGTCATGACATCGAAATTATGCACAGTAGTTAGTGTTTCATTGTGCTTTCTGAAAAGGATTTTTGACTCCTTGCATGGTCATTCCCCCCACCCCATGTGGGCTACGCTGTTGTCCATACCCCTGGTGGAAACCCGTGTACTAATACTCCTACATGTCACTTCAGATTTTCTTTTCAAAATGCTTTTGTTGTTCCTTGGGGACGGTGCTAACCTTCATGTCTTGCTTTGCTAGTTATCAAGAGACGTCTCCCGCTCTTTTTCACAGCCATCTCATTAAATGCCTTCATCGCACTTTTGCTTTTGTTGCCACACAGTGCGTAGCGGTTATTTGTCCTTCCGTGTTTTACTCCATGATCCCCGTTTGAGTCATTGCCTCTGTGCTCTGGGCCGTTGCATAAAGAAAGGGTTACGTGCATGCAAGCTCTGCAGTAGCACCTCGGATCTGAGAGAGGAAATGACCATTGAGTGTCGCCAAGGATGGCCCATGGCAGGAGTGAGATGGAGTAGGGCAGCTCGATTCCGTCATGCTCAGAGCAGCATGTGATTCAAAACAGGAATTATTTCTGGAATTTTCCATTTAACATTTCAGACCTTTGCTGAGTATAAGTAACTGAGATTGTGGATTATAATATTACTGGTTGGTATGTGCTATAAGTTTTAATAACATCAGTTAGCAGAACATATTTCTCTATTTCATATTTTCATGCTTAAAAATAAACTCAGGGCTCCTACTGAGCTTACGAAACACTCAGGTTAAAAATATTAGGGAGTCCATTTAAAAAATAATTTAGTCAGTCTTGCATTTTAATGTTTTTTTTTTAAACCCCTGCATGTTACCTTTTGGGTTTTGAACCACACTGTGTGGTTAATAGAGAAGAGAGTGTTCTTATACACAGATGAGGATGGTTCAGGGATCTGATTTTGACCATTCTCACCATTCTATTTTGTACAAAAACATCAATGCAAATGAGGATCATGGCATAAAACAGGGAAGGACAGACCCAGGCATATACATATACAGGGAACGCTAAATGGGGTAATGGATTTGCTTGGGAGGGGCAGCAGGGAAGGAGTTGGAGGTGGGAAGGGAAGAGAGGGAGTGATACAGATGGAGTGCACATGTATGAATTTATTCACAGATGTTACATACATACATACATGACAAACTCTGGTACTATGTGGCAACCATGCAGAAAGTATGTTATTATTTTCTTTTCTTCTCATGTTCTGTGTCTATTCACCTTTCCTCCTTTCCCCTGTCTTTATTTTTTAATTTATTTTAAATTTACTACTGGGGCAGAAGTCAGAGGATCCTTATTTCAAAAGTACACTTTGTCTTTGCTATTTGAGCTCAGGGCTTTTGGTAAATGGTTTTACCAGCCGCTGACTTCTGTTTCTCATTTTCCATAAGTATCTTAAGTTTTCAGAGGGTAGCTATTTGGTTAAAGATGAAGAATTCAGAACCTTTAAAGAATATTCTTTATAGATGTACTAGCAATTGTTAATCAATACATCATCATAGCCTGCTCATTTTAAATTAGATGTTTCTTTTTAGACTGCTAGTGAGTGTGGACACAAGTATACAATCTTGCCTTTTGTAAAGAGGCCACAGTTGTAGTCTCCACTGATAAGAAAGCCCAAGCATATGTTGATTGAGGATAAAAACCTGTGAGCATTGTCTCCTAAATAGGTCTTTAATGATGGAGATAATTTCTCCTGAGATTTGAACGGCACTAATTGGTATTATTAGAATAACGTACAATTTTGCTCTTTATTTCCTGGGCTAAGGGCTGTGGAAAAGTAGAGAGATCTTTGAGGAGTCATTACTTCATAATTGGCCTTTCTCTTTCTCAGAGAGATATTACAGTTTGAAAAATGGGATTCAGTCCTTTTTAGACCAAGGGGAAATTGGGTTGGTCAGGAAGCATATTTTTATGTCATATTTTCATGTCAAAGTAATAACCTTGGGGTTCTTATCAAGCTTGTAGAACAGTCAGATTTTTAAAAAATTAGGAAGTCTAAAACTCTATGTCATTGTCTATGAATGAGGACGGAAATTATAGCAAAACATCCAAATTAAGCACAAGGTTAATTCTTACAAACAATGGAAGAAACATCTTCAGGTGAACTCCCTCCCACCTATCTGTCTGACCCTAACTTTTATCCACTGTCTTTAAAGAGTAGGTTTACCTCTTTTTTTTTTTAAACCTCCCATTGCCCTGTCTGCTACTAGAGACACAAAATAAGCTCTTCCTAGTGCACCCTACCACAAATTACTCTTCTTTTGAAGTTTTCATATCTTTCCTCTAGCTGCTTAATTTACTGGTTTGCATTTTCCTTTGATCTGGCACAAGCCTGGGGTGTTTTCTGTCTTGCAAGACTAAGATACCTTTGGGTTTAAATGGTCCTCTCCGCTCCCCACTCGTAGTAGCTACTATCTAAGAAGCAGGTCCTCCTAGCTCAGTGTGCTTTGGGTGAAATCTTTGGAAAGTTTTAAGGTACTTTCAGAGCTTCTTTGGCAGTGTAGCTGTAGCTGGAAGCAGTGAGAACCCAGACTTTAGGTTTTGCCAGGTGCCAGATGATCCTGCTTCTTCTTAGATGTAGTGTGACATTTTTTCAATTTTAGTCTTCCTATCCACAAAGTAGATATATTAATATCAGACACATAGGATTTCTGTAAGAGTTAATGAGACAATGTTTGCAAAATTTGCAGTTGTTTGGCAAGTGTGTGTAGTCACCATTATTAAGATGGAAGGTTGGTATGTGTTCTTAGTTCAGACTTTGGGTCTGGGCTACCTGGTCCAGATCCTGGGCTACATGTCACTTCACATGTCTTCAGTGGTTCCAAAGTAGCCATACAGATGCTGTTGGAGGTCCAAAGGGATGTGAGCTGCCAAGTGACTCTTAGCTGCACCTTGAAGTTGACCTGCTTCAGCACAGGCTTTGGGAAACACGAGGAGACTGAAAGCAGTCTTTAACTTCATGCTACCCGTACACACCATGGAATGGCTGTAGTCAGAAACCCACTGTTCAGTTCCATGGTGCCTTCGTTGCCTTACCCGACAGGTGGGGGTAATGAAAATGACAGTCCCCATGTCATAACGAGGATTAAGTGAATAAACACATTAAGTGCAACTGTGTCTGATGCCTTGTGTCAACTGTAATGATGGCTGTGGTAATGGCAGCTAAGCTTTCTCTCTAGAGTCCTAATTTAGGATCTTTTCTACTTTTCTTGTTAACATTTCTTGTTCACAGTTCTCCTGACTCGCTCTGGCACCTCTTGACCTACCAACAGCCCCATCTACCCTTGCCAATTGCCAACATTGTCTGAAGGGTCAATTTGCCTTGTAACTGAGCTCATTTAGAAAAAAAAATAATCTTGTTGAATTTCTAGAAAAATCTCATTGGTTTTTCAGTAGGAATTCTTACCAGCTGCACATGCAGTACTCTGGTATTCTTGGCTGCTCGCCTTGGTGGAGGTATAGGCCTGCTTCTTGTGTTTTCAAACCATGCTATCATCTTATCCTAGTGACAGGATTCTTCATTCTTTCTGAAAAGAAGGGAAATAATGATTTGTATCTGTTGCTTACCATATTTGTAATAAAAGCAATGGTTTCTTTTTATTTAAAACAAAATGAAAGAATATGGGCAACTTTTCTGTAAGTCTGTCATCATCAAGAACTTAGCATCTCAATTCTTGCCTGCAAAGCCAGTCATTAAAAGTATGTTATAGTTGTTATTAATCTTTCTTATTAACAAGTGTCATGGAGGTGTGCGGGGTGCAGGGAATGCAGGCCATCTGGACCCATCAGGGCCACTGACTAGCATGGCTACATCATCTCTCTTGGAAGCTAGCACAGGTGATGCCTAGAAAAGTTTGATTTTTTTTTTCATTTCATATCACAAAGTGGTAAAACCCAGACATGATTTTGATGTAATAAGTGGTGAACACCTTCATCAAGTATAAAATTAAGTTAGATGTACTCACTAAATAGATCCCGCTCAAAATTTACGTTTCTCCAGCATGCCGCATCTCAAACGTCTGTGCTTAGATGCTAATTAAGTTTCTGAAGACGTGTGTCTTTCGTGTCTTCGCCTTCAACAGAACAATGAGAACGAAACGGCCCTACACTGTGCAGCTCAGTACGGGCACTCAGAGGTAGTTGCGGTTCTCCTGGAAGAGCTCACGGACCCGACGATCAGGAACAGCAAACTTGAAACGCCGCTGGACTTGGCAGCGCTCTACGGCCGGCTGAGGGTGGTGAAGATGATCATCAGCGCGCACCCAGACCTGATGAGCTGTAACACGCGGAAGCACACCCCGCTGCACCTCGCGGCCCGCAATGGGCACAAAGCCGTCGTCCAGGTGCTGCTGGAGGCAGGGATGGATGTTAGCTGTCAGGTGAGTGTTTAAGCTGTGCCTTTGAAGGTCCTGCTGCTGTACCGCGTGCTACCGGGTGCTTTTGGGAATTTGGGGTTTGGTGGGGCAGGGAGGACTTAAAGCAAACAATTTTAACTTTCTGATCATGAGAGGGCTGCGAATTACCAGTAGATGGAGGTTGGTTGTGGGTAGTAGCATGAGTATATTGGGTTTTCTTTTTCTGGTGATTTACCTTTAGGCCTGATGCACTTAGAATGCTAGGCTAACCTTAGCAAATGAAGTTAACATTTTTGTTTATTTTATTCTTTTAAGGTTTATTTATTTTTATTTTATATGTATGGGTCTTTTGCCTGGTGTGAGACACTGGATCCACTAAAACTGGAGTTATATATAGTTGTGAGTTGCCGTATGGGTGCTAGGAACTAAACCTGGTCCTCTGCAATACTGGCAAGTGTCCTTAATGTCTGAGCCATCTCTCCAGCCTCAGCTCTTAATACTTTTATTATACTCGCAGTGCTAAACATACTGACCCATTTAGAATCCAGTGGTCCCAAATCCAATTCCTATGGGGTGGAGTACTATGAATTTCTAGTAAAGAGACTAGGAATTAGATTTAAAATTTTTGTCTCAGACACGGTGATAAAACCAGAATGCAAGTTTAGATTTACTGATTAAGTTCTAGGCCTCTTTCCAATATAATTTAACATCTGTACAAACTAATGAACAATCACTATGCCCAAGTAGACTCAGAAAAAAAATGTGTTGAAAAAAATTCAGTTTGAGTGTTTTACAAAATTTTTTATGTGAATGAATATATTTGTATGAATACACACACACACACACACACACACTGTGAGGTGTGAACTGCCAGAGAGTGATTGGTTGCCCCTATAACAGTCACACCAGTGGGTACATCTTGCATGACTGGTAGATAATGTCTTAGTTCTTTTTCTATTGATGTGCTGAGGCACCATGACCAAGGCAACTAAGAAAACGTTTACTGGGACTTACAGATTCAGAGGGTTAGTTTATTTCATGGCCATCGTGGTGGGGAGCATGGCAGCAGGTAGGACTACATGGTGCTGGGGCAGAAGTTGTTGTCACATCTTGAGACAACAACCACAAGGCAAACTGAGAGAGAGAGGGGTGGGGAGAGGGAGACTATTTGGGAATGGTATGGACTTTTGAAACCTCAGAGCTCATCCCCAGTGACACATCTCCTGCAACAAGACCACACCTCCAAATCCTTCCCAAACAGTTCCACCTACTGGGGGCCAAGCACTCATATGGAAAGCTATGGAGGCCATTCTTATTCACACGACCACAGTAGAGCAGTGTGCAGGGTTCACAGACTATGGAGGACAATTTTCCTCTAGCAGCCTGAACAGCACCTTTTCGCACTGTGGAAGCTAGATAATAACAAGGAAGTTTCCAGCTCAATTCTAGCTTTATTAATATATTTCTGCTCTCAAAACATATAGTGTCTTTTCTTTCTTCTTTCTTTCTTTCTTTCTTTCTTTCTTTCTTTCTTTCTTTCTTTCTTTCTTTTCTTTCTTTTTTTCTTTTTCATGTATATTGTGTCCCAGTTGTAAATCAGACACCTGTCTCTTTCAGAGTATGGCTGGATATCATGTGAAGAAGTGATAGGCAAGATCTTTGTGTATCTGTCAAGATCTACTTGATCAGTTTGGGCCCCGTGGCAGGTGTGTGATTCTAAGAAGGATCTTAGAGGAAGGAGGTATCCAAAGCCTCTTGAGACCTATGCTTAGTCCTAGCACTTTGCTTCTCCTGCCATGTTTTATTGGCCAAAACAAATTACAAAGGTCACCTAAAACCTTAAAGGGGAAAATGGTCTCCAACTGAACATTAGGGAATAATATTGATTATAAAAGGATTTTAAATATCCAAAAAATAAATAGGTGAGGCCAGTTTCACATATAATCTGCATATTCCATGCAGAAATAGTGTTCTGCTGTAGTTACTAAGCATTGTACAGAAGTTGAATTATGTATTTCTCAGCTGTTAGAATTCCTACTCCTGCACAGACCACTTTATAAAACACTTTTGTTGGTGAGGTATGGAGGTACAGAATTGAAATATCAGTACTTGAGAGACCAAGGTAGAAGGATCCCAAATTCAAGATCAGCATAGTGAGTTTTAGGTCAGTCTAAGCTACACAGTGAAAATCTGCCTCAAAGCTGGAGGGGATGACTTACTGCCTTAAAAAAAAAAGAATGTACTTTTATTTTATGTGTATGGTGTTCTGCCTGCATGTATGTTTGTACACCATGTGTGTGCAGTGCCTGTAGAGGCAAGAAGAGGGCTCCAGATTCCCCTGGGTTGTGAGTTGCTATGTGGATGTTGGAAACTGAACCTAGGTCCTTTGGAAAAGCAGTAGATTTTAACCACTGAGCCATCTCCAGACCCCACTTACTGCCTTTTTTTTTTTTTAAATAAAAGTTTTAATTTTATTACTCAAATTAGCCAATTTTTCCCATTGCATCCACTCCCATTTTTTTTAAATATCAGATAATGTTTGCTGGTATGCTCAATGGCTGAGAGTGAATTTTAACTGTTTTAGAGATTTAATGTTCATTACATTGCTGCAGTCAACCAGTTGAAAATTATCAATGTTAAAGTTAATTCATTTGGGTTGTATATGTTTATTTTCCATATTCTTTCTTTGTGTGTGCGCATGTGGTTTACATATATGTACATGTGTGTGTGGGTGCCTTGCCTTATGCTGGCCCGTGTATAGTCCAGAGGTTGTTAGTATGTCTTCTTCAGTTCTTTCTCTACCTTATCTTTTGAGACAGCATTTCTTACTGAGCCTGGAGCTTGCTGTCTCAGTGGACTGGCTGGCTAATAAGCCCGCCCACCCCGGATAGACCTATCCCTGCCCCCCCACCCCCCATCTACAGCTGAGGTCACCACATCCAGTTTTTACATGTATGTTGAGTATATGATCTCAGGATCTCTTGTTTGGCTAAGTTTCCTGTAGGTCAACTATTTCTTATTTAAAATGATTAGTGATAGAAGTGTTTCAGATGACTTTGAATCTTGGAACACTTGTGTATACATAAGAAGGTATTTTGGTGGTAGGACCAAAGGCCACATGTGAAATTTATTTATTTTCTGTATATTCCTTATACATAGAGCCTGAAAATGATTTCCAACTGTCCCTAGTGTACCTGAATTTTGACTGTCACCTGACATGAGGAAGCTGTAGTACTTTCTACCCATGACATCATATCAATCCTCAATTTTTTTAGATTTTGAAGTATTTAAGAATTTGAATTTTTATATTAGGTATGTCCAACTTGTCTTATATTTAGTTATGAATGCTTTAGTCTTTAAAAAAATGTTAAACTCAGAATAGCTAAATCAATCTTGTACAATAAAAAGCATCTGAAGGTATCACCATCCCAGATTTCAAGCTGTACTACAGAGCAATAGTTGTAAAAACAGCATAGTACTGGTATAGAAACAGACCAGTGGATCAATGGAATCAAATCAAAGACCCAGAAATGAACCCACATACCTACGGTCACTTAATTTTTAATTAAGAAGCAAAACTGTACAATGGAAAAAGGAAAGAATCTTCAACAAATGGTGCTGGTCTAACTGGATGTCCACAAGTAAAAGAATGCAAATAAACCCATACTTATCACCTTGCACAAAAGTTAAGTCCAAGTGGATCAAATACCTTAACATAAGGCTGGACACACTAAATCTACTAGAAGAGAAAGTGGGGAAAACCCTCGAACTCATCGGCACAGGTGACAACTTCCTGAACAGAACACCAACAGCTCAGGATCTAAGACCAACAATCAATAAATGGGACCTCATGAAACTGAAAAGCTTCTGTAAGGCAAAAGACACTGTCATTAGAACAAAACGGCAGCCTACAGACTAGAAAAAGATCTTTACCAACCCCACATCTGACAGAGGGCTAATATCCATAATTTACAAAGAACTCAAGAGATTAAACACCAAGAAACCAAATAATCCAATCAAAAAATTGGGAACAGAGCTAAACCAAGAATTCACAAAGGAGGAATCCCTAAAGGCTGAGAGACAGTTGAAGAAATACTTAACATCCTTTTTTTAATTTTTTATGTTTATTTATTACTTCAATTTACATCTCCATCACAGTCCCCTCCATCCACCCCTCCTGGATCCACCCTCCCATCTTTTCCCCTTCTCCACCTATCCTGCTCTTCCAGTTTGGGGTGCCCCTGCATATCAGCCCCCTTCAGTTCAGCAGCCATATGAGGGCTGAGAGCTTCCTCTTGCACCGGGGGCCTACATGGCAGCTCCACAAGGGCAAAGTGTCCCACTAACAGGTAACAAAGTCTATGTTCCTGCTCCTTTCAGTCTGTTGGTTGTAGGATAGTTATCCTGCACTACATGGGAAACATCCAGTTGTAAGTGAATAGATTCCATGTGCATCTTTCTGGGCCTGAGTTAGCTCACTCAGGATGAGCTTTTGTAGATCCATCCATTTGGCAGAAAATTGCATGATTTCCTTGTTTCTGGTGGCTGAGTAAGATTCCATTGTGTAAATGTACCACAGCTTTTTTTTTTTTTTTTAATCCATTCGTCAGCTGAGGGACATCTGGGTTGTTTCCAGTTTCTAGCTATTACAAATAAAGCTGTTATAAACATAGTTGAGGAGATGTCCTTGAGGTTTGGTGGAGGAATCATTTGGATGTATACCCAGGAGTGGTATGGCTGTGTCCCCAGGCAGAGCTATTCCAAGTTTTCTACGATATCGCCAGACCGACCTCCACAGTGGTTGTACAAGTTTGCACTCCCACCAGCAAGGGAGGAGGGGTCCCCTTTGTCCACACCCTCGCCAGCATGTGCTGTCATTTGATGATTAAGGATGCACTTTAATCACCAGAGAAATGCAACTAAGGACGACTCTGACATTCCAACTCTCACCTGCCAGAATGGCTAAGATCAGAAACTCAAATGACAACTGGAAAGCAGAAGTCATTTGACATGCTAGTGTGTCTTCCTTGTAAATCTTTTACTGAATCTCGAGGTCAAGCACTAGTACAGCACTAAGGCAATCATACTTTATATGCATAGTCAGTAAAATGAAAGTAAGTTTGACCAAAATTAATAATCAAAAGTATAAGTTACCACAAGGGGAACTGTTACAAATCAAACTTGAATAAAGCACAGTTTGTTTTTAGCCCCTTACCGTGGCAGGGTTTGTCTTCCTGTTTGTCTGCTCTTATTTCTGGGCTGACCTCATTTAGCCTCTTAGCTCCAATGGCATATTTATCTGTTAACTACCTCCCTCCCTCCCTCCGTCCCTCTTCCCTTTCTTCCTTCCTTCCTTTCTCTTCTTTAACCCCTGAAATTCACTCTGAACTCTAAATTAATGTGTATAATTATCTCCTGGATATATTGTTGGATGGATTATGAGAGTCCCAAACTCAGCATTTAGCTTTTACATCCTTTTCTCTCTAAGCTTAACAAATACCTTCTCTATCTCATTTCAGCAAATGCCAGGAATGTTCTTCTAGTTGTTTCATAGCAAACTTTGGTCTTCTTTCATGTTTTACCTTCATTCCCTCAGAGTAAATCCTTACAGACTCTGAGGCTAAGTTGTGTTTAGAATGTCACTGTTTAACAATACCTCCCAGTTTACCACCTTAGCCTAGATCATCACCTTCTCTTGCTTCCTATGGTTCTCTGGCTTCCCCTTGCCTCTCTTTACGGTTTAAGTTGCTTAATGCCATAGACTGAGTAGCTTAAATTTGAGTAAGTAATTTTTTTCACAGGTTTCAAGATCTAGGGTCAAGATTTCAGCCAGTCTTACTCTTGGTAAGCTATCTCTTCTTGCTTTGTTAAATTTCTTCCTTCACATGACCTTTCTTAGGAATACAAATGGAGAGTGAATTCTCTTCTGTCACCTCATCTTTCAAGGACACCAGTCCCATCAGATTAGTACTTTACTCAAGATTTAACTACTTCCTTGGAAGCCTGATGTTCAAAGAATCCACTGTATGGATTAAATGTTAACATCTGGGTTTTGGGGGAAAACATAAAGGTTCAGCCTATGACAGAGTTTCTTCAGTCTATTTTCAGTATAGTAGCTAGAAATGGCAGCGTTAAATGTAGTCACATCATTTGACTTTTCTAGTCATAAACCTCCATTGTTTTCCCATCTTACTCAGAGCAAAAGTCAAAGTTCTTCCTGTGAATCTCATATAATTTGGTGTTATAAAGGAAACAGTTTGTTTGCGATTTGCTTGATATCAGATTTGAAGGGCAAGGGAAGTCTCTTAATCACTTAGTTGAGGCTTACCCTGTAGGAGACTGGTTCCAGGAAATTGAAAGAAGAAACCATGTAGTAGATGGTTACATAAGAAAAACAATACAGGAGAAAGAAGAAACTGAATGAAGAATGTTTAATGGAAAAACATCCTGTAAAGTAGCGGCAAGAGGAATCACAGCACAGCTTCATGCAGTCTTGTGTTCACTATGCGTCCATTGAGACCCTGCTGAGTGCCAGGCATTGCTTGCCATGGGTCAAGGTTACAGTAGTAAGAAAAGGAGACAAAAGCTTCCAGGAAGAAGGAAGAGGACCTTCCCAGAGTGGAGTAGAGAGAAGTAAGATCTTGGGTATGCATTTGAAGTAGTAGCAGGTTCATGGGAAGTTTCCTTGGTTTGTTTGTTTTGTTTTGTTTTTGGGTAGTGGAAAGGCACCTGTGTTTATGGAGAACGGATGGCTCCAATGGAGAGACTGAGGTTGACGATGCAAGAGAAGTGGTGAAGATACAAGATGAGGAAAATTCAAGAAGCAGCAGAAAGTGATAAAGAACACAAATGAAGGATTAGTTTTAATGGGGGAGAAATGAATAAAGAGAGAGAGGAGAGGTAAAGACAGAAGCCTGGAGCCACCAAGCAGGAGGATGTGTGCACCCCCATTTTGAATGGGAGGAATGTTACTTTTGAATCATTTGAAGGCTTGTCATATCCTCATTTTGCTATTCCCCTGCCCAGCTTAAACCATCTTTTTTTGTTTGTTTTTTTTTTTTTTTGGAACAGGGTTTCTCTGTGTATCCTTGCTGTCCTGGACTCACTCTGTAGACCAGGCTGGCCTTGAACTCACAGAGATCCAGCTACCTCTGCCTCCCAAGTGCTAGGATTAAAGGTGTGTCCCACCAAGCCCGGCTGTTAAACCATCTTTTTAACTTTAGCTGTTCTCCGCATGTATCCCGAGATCTTTTATCGTTTGACACCCCTCTTCCGTAGACACATCCTAATCTGATGGTAGCTCTGAAAAGGTCAGTACCATGTAGGTGGACATACGTTAGGTAAGAGGTATGTCTGTCCAGCGCGCACGCTAACCTGCACGCAGGCGAGGATAGTGTGAATGCAGCTTGGCGCTAAGTCCTAACATTCACTAAAATTTTATGACTTCTTTTTTTTTTTGGTTTTTCGAGACAGGGTTTCTCTGTATAACAGCTCTGGCTGTCCTAGACTCACTTTGTAGACCAGGCTGGCCTCGAACTCACAGAGATCCACCTACCTCTGCCTCCCAAGTGCTGGGATTAAAGGCATGCGCCACCAACGCCCGGCTATGACTTCTTTTTTTAACTTGCATTTTCGTAATTTGGTCATGAAGTTCTGGTGTGTTTTTTGTAGATGATATCATTTTGCTATGTCAGAAGGTTAGACACAACTGTAGGACACAGAGTCTACTGCCCTGCTGCTACATGAAGATGCTATGTTTGCTTGCGACAACTGGGATGTTCTTTTTCTTTTATGCTGAGATAATATTATAATGTGTCAGGGTAATAATCAAGATACCCAGGATTTTTATTCCTGAGTTAAATATTGTTCTAGCAGTGTTTTCATCCTTGTTCACCATCAAAGTTCTACTTATCCATTGGCTATTACTTCTTAACAATTGTCATGATTCTTACATCTTGTAATTCTTCTTACCTGTACAGATTTTTTCCCCTGCTGATTTCTACCACCACTGTGCTGTTATCTTATCACCATTGTTTTCTGCTAAAATCAAGATCTAGTTTTTGCTTATTTGGTCTCCTTTGGAGGCCTCAGGAGGTATTGGCTGAAATGTTAAATTTGGAGAGCGAACCAGTTAGCCAAACTCTGACCTGCACATACACCTTTTCTATGAGCTATTTTCCTATTTTCCCCTTACAGCACCCATGTCCTGGTGTCCCCTTCTCTTCAGTTCCTTCTCCCTCACCCGTAGCCTCTTTTAATTTTGTCCCTGTAGTCCCTCTAGATTATGTAGTTACATCTAACGGTATAGAATTAGGTTCCACATATAGGAGAGAGCATGCAGCATTGGCTTTTCAGGGTCTAGATTACCACACTCAGAGTAATGTTTCATCCATTTACCTGAAAATCTCCTGGTTTAATAGAATTCCATTGTGTTTATGTACTATGTTTTTATTATCCTTTCATCATTTGGAGGACATTTAATTTATTTCTACTTTCTAGATTTTATGAGTAGAGTAGCAATGAATATGGCTAATCAAGTATCTGTGGAATAGGATGTTAAGTCCTTTGGGCATACGCCAAGAAGTGGTATAAATAATTCTTGAATTTATAACTTATGGTAAAAATAGTACAATCATTTTGGAATTAATCGCACTTTCAAAGGAAAAAGCCCATAGTTGGCATCTGTAAACTATGGGATTTTTGATATCCCTGTAGTAAGCAGTTTTTTTTTTTTTTAAATCCATCAATAACCTTGGAGTTAGGACAACTCGATCTTAAGATTTCTTACCCTATCTTATCAAAGAAAGTAATTAATTGTGCCAACCTTAGACACAATTCCAAAAAGATTTGGAGAAGTTGATCCAGTTTTACATTGCATTGTATTCTGTTGTGCTGACAAAATGTGTGAGATAGTGAGATTACTAGGGAATCATTCGTTTTTGTTCATGGCTGCAAAGGTCTCAGATCTTGCCTGTTTACCTGTTGCCTTTGGGTCTGTCGTAAGGCCACATACCATAGTGAGAATCACCCTTACCTCATGGTGACTAGTTCTCAGAAAGAGAGAAATGGTTGGGGAGATGGCTCATGGTGCACACTGCTTGTTGTGTAAGCATGAGGATGCAATTTGGATGTCTGTCACCTAATTAAACGCCAGACACGTCTTCACACACCTGTAACCTCAGGGCTGGCAGGTGGAAGCAGGCAGGTCCTAGAGGCCTGCTGCCCTGCTGGTTGAGCTGAAACAATGAGCACCAGGCTCAGAGAGAGAACCCACTGCAAAAAGTAAGATGGGAAAGTGGTTAAGGAAGAAATACCAGCACCAACCCCTGCTTCCAGTATGTACACACACCCCTCCCCACACAAGAAATTTCTTTTAGTATTTTTTTTTAAATAAAAAGAACAGGAAGAAACCATGACCCACAGCATTCTTCAAAGGCATTCTTCTTAGGCCCCACTTCTTAAAGGTCACCATCTAGTGACCAAACCTTCAACACATGAGCTTTGAGAAACATTTAAGACCCAAACCATAACCCACAGATTAAAATGTATGCTTATTATCTACTCTCGAGGACTGGGAAAAATGTCTCTGTCCACACAGAAGTACTTTTTAAAGAGTTGAAACTGGTTCTACAGTTTCTTTATCCTTCAGTATCCAACTGTATATTTATAAACTGTTTTTATTCCCATTTTCATCATCAGCTATAATACTAGTCACATTATAACTCAGAGAACTTGAATCATATTTTCTTGAAGATATATACAAATCTTGTTGATATTCAGTATTCCCCACACCTTTTTCCCAATATGGTTATTTTAGGTTGTTTTAACTATACATTTATTAATTAAAATACACATTTATTAACTAAATAAACATTTACATTTTATGTTATCATTATGATATTGAGTTTCAAATTGAGGTTTTAATATCAAATTAGTAGTTACTTATAATACAGGAAGACAGAGTTGTCAGATTAACATTGTTTACACCAAACTCTGAAGACCTACCAGGCGTTTGTTAGAGTCTTCAGAGAGAAAGAAAAAGCAAAAGAGAGTACATTTGTAAGCTCAAGAAACCTCTTCTCTTTGAAGTTTTTCCTGAATTTTCTTAACGCAGAGAACAATTTAAGAAGAAAAAAAAAGATGTGTTTACCTTTTCTTTGGAGCATACCGGTTGATTGGGGAAGCAAAACTGTAATGTGTTATTATAATTGCTTTGGGAAGAAAATACATGTGAATTTGAAATACACATGAAAAGCAGTAGATTTCAGGGGCAAAGAAGAGCTTCCTTAATGAAATTATGTTCAGCGAAGGTTCTGAGTGTAATGTAGTTGGTGGTTCTCAAAGTAAACTCTTTAGACTTTTGCCATCATGGGGTTGTGCTAGAAATTGGAATTCCCTGCCATTACAGACAGCTGTGAACTGCCATATGGTGCTGGAATTTGAACCCAGGTCCTTTGAAGAACAGCCAGTGCTCTTAACCGCTGAGCCATCTAAGAGAAAAAGAACCATTTGTTGGACTGAAAGGGGGAGCCGCTGAGGGGAAAAAGATATACCTTAAACTTGAAAAAAAAAAAAGGAAGTGGATGGGGGGTTGATGGGACTAGATGGGGGAGTTGGGAGGGGAATGCAATTGAGATGTAACTTGAAGAAACAATAATAAAGAAAGAAAGAAAGAAAGAAAGAAAGAAAGAAAGAAAGAAAGAAATTGGAATTCCCTTGAATCTCTTATCCCTACCCACTGAAGAAAGAACTGGAATGGGGTCCAGAGGTCTAATGACTTGCTTTTTCCCTCCCTGCCTCCGTCTCTCCCTCTCTCTTCCTGTACTTATCTTCCTTCCTTCCTTCCTTCCTTCCTTCCTTCCTTCCTTCCTTCCTTCCTTCCT